>REGM01000567.1:18022-88323 GCA_004194415.1 Aurelia aurita | reverse complement strand
TATGAAAGTGAGGCGTTCCTTTGGGGAAGTAGTTGATTGGGGCTCCTTGTACTATATTGATGATGCTATTTTTTCTGGTTAATAACAATGCAAGAAAGTTATTTTATACCACGGCCAACAAATATTGAGCGTACACTGGCATCAATCTTGTAAGAAATAGATGTTTATATGAAAGTGAGGCGTTCCTTTGGGGAAGTAGTTGATTGGGGGTCCTTGTACTATATTGATGATGCTATTCGTTCTTATTAGAAGCTTCAAGGACACTTCAAACCTTTTTTTGCTCGAATACTCCTGATATTTAATATGGTTTGAAATCGAGCTTGTAGAAATAGATGTTTAAATAAAAGAGGCGTTCCTTTGGGAAAGTAGTTGATTGGGACTCCTTGCACTATATTGATGATGCTATTTTGTCTGGTTAAGAACATTGCAAGAGTGTTATTTTACATCACGCCAACAAATATTGAGCGTACACTGGCATCAATCTTGTAAGAAATAGATGTTTATGTGAAAGTGAGGCGTTCCTTTGGGAAAGTAGCTGATTGGGACTCCTTGTACTATATTGATGATGCTATTTTTTCTGGTTAAGAACAATGCAAGAAAATTATTTTACATCATGCCAACAAATATTGAGCGTACACTGGCATCAATCTTGTAAGAAATAGATGTTTATGTGAAAGTGAGGCGTTCCTTTGGGAAAGTAGCTGATTGGGACTCCTTGCACTATATTGATGATGCTAAGCATTGCAAGAGTGTTATTTTACATCACGCCAACAAATATTGAGCGTACACTGGCATCAATCTTGTAAGAAATTTATGTTTATGTAAAAAAGAGGCGTTCCTTTGGGAAAGTAGCTGATTGTGGCTCCTTGTACTATATTGAGGATGCTATTCGTTCATACTTCAACTGGTTTCCTGCATCCTTGGCAAAGCTCTTATATCATTTAGGACCAGAAAATTCATTTGACATAGCAAGAAATTGCTTTTTGGCTAAAAAAACTGTATGCTGCAAAATACTATTGCTCAAAACATGGCTTTTAATGCCGTAATTTTGGTGTCTTTCTTCTACAACAGCGAAAAACCGATCACAACATAAATTTAATTTGTCCTTTGACACAATTACATGAAAAGAAGTTTCAAAGATCGGTAACAGAATCATATTTTGGTGATTTTCAAAAAGTTTCACTTTTTATTGGGTCACCCGGTAGCCTGCACGCAGACCCAATATTCCGAAGAAGAAAGGGTCTGCGCAACAACGACCAAAAGCTTGCTACTGCGCAATTCAGGGTTTTAGGGAAAATAATGTATGCAATCATGGGTAATTAATTTATGCGTACCGTCATGTACAACAATCATGGCGGCCGGGAACAGCGGATGAACGTTAGAAGATTGCAACAGCTTGCACTTTTCTAAACGTTGATAATTTTTACAGAGATCAAGAGGATGCCCTTTGCAACTTATTTAGCGGAAAAGATCTGTATCATTTTATTTTTCATTTCATTCTATCTTTTTTACCCATGGTAGCCCCTCAGTCAAAGGACTTATTTACAGGGGGCCATGCTAAAATATACAAAAATGCAAATTAAATTTCTAATAGAAAATCAAACTAATTTAATTACAATTTCGAAAATATTTAATATAAAATGATTAATAAGGTAAAGAAAAGGAAAAGCAAAAGGAAAGATCAAAGTTTCTTCATTGACAGATGATCATTGTATGGCTTTTATGAAATTCTTTAAAGTTGATGTATTTTTAGCCTCTTTTGAAAAACCATTCCAAAGTTTCGCACCCTGTTAAGACAAGCATCTCTGTCCTGTAGTGGTCTTACTTAGAAAAGGGACTCTTAGGTCATAATCTGAATTTCTAAGAGACCTTGTTGTAGAGGCGTTGACTTTTTTAAACATGTCGCTCATGTACGACGGTGCATCACCATTCAGGGACTTGTAAACAATCCTAGTAGCCTGCGTGCAGACTCTATCAAAGGAAAAGTAGAGTCTGCGCAACAATCGCGAAAACCTTGTACGAGCCTCGATTTAAATATGTATGCTGCCCGTTTGATTATTTTCAAAACAATAGACCTTTCCCCTGATTACGTCACACACCTGTNATGACGTCAAAACCACGAAGTGGGATTTACAACAACAATTTATAATAACTTTCTCAAAATATTTTAAATGTATTGCAAAATGCAATAGACCTTTCCCCTGATTACGTCACACACCTGTGAGCGCGTAATGCATTCTGGTAGTTGTATTTAACACGCGATCAGCTGTGTATGTTTTTCTATGGTGATCGTACGGAGTTCTACATTCTATCTCAAAGTTTACAGCGAAAATTCAACGAAATTATGGAAAATACTTCAAATTTAGCCTACCAGAACATCCCTAGTGTCTTCGAAACTCTTGCACGGGGACTGATGCTTAGGAAAGAGGAGAAAACAAAGATTCCTCCCCGAATAGCGGCGAGAATCCGATGCGGCCTAAAATGTCTGGCGTTAGTCAAGAAAGAAAATGCGAGCCGGTGGCTGCAGGGATCACTTGCTGTGTGCCAGATTGTTTCAGTAAAAGCCAGAGAGACTAAGAGCTTCATTTTACACCATTTCCAATCGCAAAAGCAAGGAAAGTTATGATTTTGGAAAGAGAGGCCTACTTAAAGATAAAGAGAGGAAAATAAAGAGAGGCCTACTTCGAAAGCAAGGAACAGGTTAGGGTTAGGGTAGGAATCTCTGCTGCCAGTCACTGGGGGTCTTTCTCTCTTTTTACCTTCAGCCTTCTGAAACACAAGTTCTTGAAATTTAAAGGCTTTTGACAAGTGGTTTCTTGCATCAGCTGGTACGTGCTATTTCTGCCCAACTTGACTGCACGCAAAGTCTCTTGGAATTTCCGTTACACCCATGTTGACATAGTCAAGAAGGGTGTACAGCAGGGCACCGACATGTTTGCAGCACCCGCCTTGAGCTGCCTTGCAGTTACACTTATTGTTACGGAGTTTTCTACTACTCTATCATAAATCTTTTCACTGTGAAAACTTGGAAATAAACTTAGAGATCTAGTCCAGCCCGTCCAGCCTTCTTTCTCCGTTTGCTTTGCCACTGCAACTTCCCTTGTTTCTTCACTAACGCCAGACATTTTAGGCCGCATCGGATTCTCGCCGCTATTCGGGGAGGAATCTTTGTTTTTTCCTCTTTCCTAAGCATCAGTCCCCGTGCAAGAGTTTCGAAGACACTAGGGATGTTCTGGTAGGCTAAATTTGAAGTATTTTCCATAATTTCGTTAAATTTTCGCTGTAAACTTTGAGATAGAATGTAGAACTCCGTACGATCACCATAGAAAAACATACACAGCTGATCGCGTGTTAAATACAACTACCAGAATGCATCACGCGCTCACAGGTGTGTGACGTAATCAGGGGAAAGGTCTATTAATCCTTTGTTTGATCGACTATTCGTTCGCGTCTCCATGAGATCGTGGAGAAAGCGCCGATTGGTTGCTCACAGTAAAGCCATTGTACGCATTGTTATCATATCCTAAACGGTTTCTTTGAACTCACCTCTTCCGATAAAGCTTCGCTGTTGTCGAAAAATCCAACAATGCACGTTTTGCAGGTCGTTGATTGAAATCGATAATATTCTTCGTAGAACCTTTATGGTATAAATGTCCTATTCCACGGTCGATATCTTCCAATTTCTTCCTGTGTCCTGCTCGACGTTTGATTAGGCCTAAGCACTTCCTGCAAATATACTTTGAGGTTGGCGGTTGGCATTGGCTAGGTTGGTGATAACGAGGCCAGGTTTCTGCTGAGTCATTCGTACAAGGTTTTCGCGATTGTTGCGCAGACTCTACTTTTCCTTTGGTAGAGTCTGCACGCAGGCTAAATCCTAGCGGATTCAAGATCAATCAAATAATAATCATTTCGTTTGTCGTGTGAAAACTTCAATTTCTTTGCGGATGCAAAAACTGGTACCTGTTTAGTTTTAATGGCAAGACCAGCATCACCACACTTGGTGCGATACAATGGCAACAAACGTTCGTTTATTTCTGAAATTTTATTGTTTAACCCTCTTCGTTTCTTAACCACCGTCAAACATCGCTTGCAGATGTATGGAGATGTGCGCTTTACAACAAATGGCAGATCATCCAGTTTTTTGCATACTTTGTTGTTCTTTCCTTCGATAAAATTACGATCCGTTGGTTTCGACAACAACTCAAAACACAGAACACAAAAATCACCATTCCTTATTGGTCACGGCGACGCCATTGCTCAGTGAACGCGTGAGCAAGGGGAGCTGGGTTGTAGTAATTTAAACGCATAATTGCATAGATTAAGCTAATCGCTGAATAAATTATGCGAGTTGTGTAGCAAGCTTTTAGTCGTTGTTGCGCAGACCTTTTCTTCTTCGGAATATTGGGTCTGCGCGCAGGCTAGTCACCCGGTAGAATAGACCTTTTTACTCGCCAGAAAGAGGCTTGGATCGAGCGTCCAAATCTGGCAAATTTTGTGAAGCAAAACAAAAGCATGACCCCCGTTCTCAGTAGAAACACTGCTAGCGACTCGATCCTTAATACAAAGCACAAAAAGAAATTTTTATGATCGGCAACATAATCAATTTTTGGCGATTTTGCGGAAAATGCTCACTTTTTTGAGAGCAAAACAATTTTGAATAGAGTTACGGTAGTTTATTTTCCGCAGGCAGTTGATTATGCAAAGAACGTTTTGCACTTTACTAGTTAACTGGAAATTTTTGTTTTCATTTAAATGTAATGAGTTAGACCAAGGGTGTCGGGACACCGATGCTTTCATTAAATATTTATTTACTTTCTTTTAATTGTTGTTGTTTTCCCAGTCTTTGAATTTCAGCTACTGAACTTGGCCTAACTGCTCAGTTTGGTCATTCGAATCTAACTCCCTTGTATTCATGTGTGTTAATGCGCCTTCGCAGAAGAAAAGGTTTTAAACCGCAAGCCACCAAAGAAAACTTTGCGGTTTAAAACCTTTTCTTCTGCGAAGGCGCACTAACTCACAGGAATTCAAGGGAGTTAGATTCGAATGACCAAACTGAGCAGTTAGGCCAAGTTCAGTAGCTGAAATTCAAAGACTGGGAAAACAAAACAAAGAAGACTACAACAATTAAAACAAGGTAAATAAATATTTATTCAAAGCATCGGTGTCCTGAAACCCTTGATTAGACATAAGGTTAATTAGAATGAAACCACCAATAGACCATTTTGACATTTGGAAAAGGGTCTGGGCAGAGCATATTTTTTTGGTAAATGGCGGACGCAAATCTGGTAAAGGGCTGCCACAGGGCTTTCACGAATGATAAAATGAGCTCTAATAGTCTGGAATGAGTCAACTCGATGGAATAAAATAAGAATATTAAAATTAGCAGAATTGTATTCAGTAGGCAAGTTTCAGATCAAACACAACTTCCAAGTATACCGATTATACTGACAACAAAATTGGTGCCACTCAGATACTTCCCAAACATCCTTAATTTTTGCTGTGTCATTCCCATTGATTTGTATTCCCTGCTTGTAATTCATCAATTATCAATTCATCAATTATCTTTTCTTACAGAGTAACAGACTGGTCAAGATTGAAGGCCTAGATTTATTGGTTAATCTCAAAGAACTTTACATCAGTCATAATGGCATTGAGAAACTGGAAGGTTTAGAACACAACGTAAGTTAGGCTATGTTCACTTGACTTTCGAAATCGTTTCATGAAAATGCATTGACAAAGTTTAAAACTGAGTAGCATGTACATAGCTGGCGGTGGCTTAACGGACTTAGGGCGTATGCTCTTGGGTATCTGAAGTCTTTGGAAATTTGCGAAAACGGTACGGAGGGAAGGGAACATTTTATTCAGATAGCCTTTTGCTAAAGGTACAACGGAAGCTTTGCAACGAATATTTATTCTGATGTAGCTCAGGAAGTTTCTCTTTGGGTCACCTGGTATGGCATGTAGCAGAGCTCAAATCTTCAAACATAGGAAAAATGATGCCTCGGATGAGTTGATGTAATCGGTTGTTTCACCCAAACATCAAAATATATTGAAATAACAACCTTTCGCTTCTATTTAAGCCAGTAAGTTTCATCCTATTTGTGAAAATATTTTCAAAGATCCGTTAAACTTTAACGCTCGAAGTCCAACATTTTTGAAATCATATTATAGCAGTTTCGGACGCACCTTCTTGGATTTACAGTCAAATCAGATGAATCTATTATTCGAAACGAGACTTGCACCAAACCGAGACCGCTTGCAAGCGCCCGATGATTTTTGTCCTGATATATTTCTCTGGATACTCTGTAATCAGTCTGGCAATTCTGGCACTATTTAGTCGACAACAAAACTATTTAACGTAATCTAAAATTTTCGTGCGCTTTCGACACGCTTACTTTTCTATTTTTGGTGCCCCAAGTTGCCCCCCCCCCCCCTCCTTCAAGATCGGGCTGGATCCGCACCTGAGGTCAATAGACCTTTTAGCTATATTCTACACAAAAGTCTAAAAAGATCGAACCATATTTTTATACATTTTGTAGAAATCTGAGGAATTTTCGAATTATCACAACAGGGATATAAGCTCAAACGCCACTCAATCGAACATTTCGTATAAAAATATAGAAAATATCGCTCGATCCAGACTCTTTTGTAAAATAGCTACTAAAAGGTCTATTGCAGTTAGATTTGTCAATAAACTCATTATCTCTATCGATCTAGCGAAAGCTGACTACTGGAAAGTACAAACTGTGGTGCCCTGTACATACTGATGGACAAGGATACCTACGGCTTGGGCAGGGTACAGAATCAGGAGTTTTTCATATAACTACATCAGAGAAGGGACCTTGCCATACTCAAAATATTGGAGAATCATGCGCAGCAGCAAGTGAGTACAAAGCCCATGACTAGACTTATGACCTTTCGTCCCTTGCTTCCCTGTGCTCTTTGACTTGTTGATATCGCTTCGGTCAATAGGACATATCCTATTGCCCGAAGCGACATCATCAAGTCAAAGATCACAGGGAAACAAGGGACGAAATGTCATAAGTCTAGCCCATAACAGCACAGGTTCCAAATCGCTAAAAAGGTCGGTGTAAAATTCTATGGCCTATTTCTATGAACTGAATGGCTTGAAAGAAACTTTAGCTATTTCGCTATAATTCAACCGCTGGACTTTTCTGAAATCTTCAATATTTTCAGAATTAGAGTGTTTTTCTCCTGTTTTAAGAATACAAGAAAATTTTGAAAAAAACTTAAAACCATCGTAATGTCTAAACACCTTTTCAGGAATCACAGAATGCTTTTCAAGGAAAACATAGTTTATGAATGTCTACAAGACAGTATCAAGAGGGGGTGTTTGGGTTTTACGGTTACGCGGTTTCACCCATTTTTTTGTTCGGTTTTCCGGTTCTCGCCGTAAAATAGCACTGTTTTTCGGTTTTGAACATTGTCTCGGTGAACGGTTTTTGGCTTTATTTGGGTCGGTTTTGCGGTTTTTGATATCAAATTGAACGGTTTTTCGGTCTTGAATCGTGTCTTTTGGCATTATCGCGGTCGTAGTAGATAGATAGTTACATTTTTCTGTCTCTTGTGTGATATCGCGCAGCGATTGTGTACTTCCAGACTGCTTGCCAGCAACAACAAGAACAAAATTGTTTTGGCGGGAAAATTTCTGAACATCGTGAACTGTGAAGTGATCGTGAAGGTTATGGCGGACCCTGTCGTTATCGATTGTGTTATTGAGTGAAATTACAAGAACCGTTGACTGTAAGGACATTATGCATGACTTTGAAAACACGAAAGCCCATAAAGTATTGTTTTGAGTGTTGCAAACCATCCCATTGATATTTTTATTTTACAAACCCAAAAAGGTGTCCTTGATTCATTAAAAACATTCTTTGAATAACCTTGATAGGGATTTTTTAAGCAATTTTTTAAAACTATAATTCCAAAAAAGGGCGTTTCCCTCATTTTCCGGGAGCTTGAAGGGCGTGGTCAAGGAAAATTTTCTTGGGGGCAGCGCCCCCAAAGCCCCCTTGTGGCACGTTCCCGTAAATCACTCCAGGGCCCGAGCTGGCTCTCGACGGCCATGGCTGCCGTCAGACAGAAAACGGTTCGTCAAGAGACCACCATGGGGTCACCATGGCAAAACACGGGATATTGCCAGAGTATATGTATAAGCGTCGGAACATAGTGACAGAGCCTGTCGATGTATTCTCTGACGACAATTCTAACACAGCAGAGGCTGTTGACGTGGACGTAGAACAAGCAGACGAAGCGAGTGACACAGAGGAGAATTTAGACGAGGTTGACGAATTCGATCCAAGTAGTGACGAAGCAGAAGATGCCGAGGGATTAGAACTCCACAGACCAACCACGATGAAATCGGAAGATCGACAGACTTTCTATTTGGGGAGCATAGGTTCCAAATCTTTAAATTCGCGCAAAAAGGTCGGTGTAAAATTCAGTGACATATTTCTTTGAATCGAATGGCTTGAAAGAAACTTTAGATACTTTGCTATAACTCTGCCGTTGGACTTTTCAGAAATCTTGAATATTTTCGAAATCACAGCGTATTTCATATTTCATCTAGAAGAGTGAAAGACTTTTGCTTGCTACCATATTGTAGAAGTTCATAAACTATGTTTTTCTGGAAAATTATTCCATGTTTCCTCAAAAAGTTTAGAAATTACGATGGTTTTAAGATTTTTTCGAAATTTTTCTCGAATTCTTAAAAAAGAAGAAAAGCACTCTAATTCTGAAAATATTGAAGATTTCTGAAAAGTCCAACGGTAGAATTATTACAAAGTAGCTAAAGTTTCTTTCAAGCTATTCCGTTCAAAGAAATAGGTCACAGAATTTTACACCGACCTTTTTAAAGATTTGAAACCTATGCTTTTTTGGGGCACGGTCCCGATATGGAAAAACTGTTCGAAAATATATGCATATAGCCGCACGAGATACTACAACGATCTATAATGTAATGATACGTTGCAATTTTATCGAATGTTGCATTGTTTTCGGTTTTTACCTAATTTTTCACGCGGTTTTACGGTTTTACGTAAAATATCGCACGGTTTTGCGGTTTTAGCGAAAATTTTGAGCGGTTTTACGGTTTCCGGACCCCCCCAAACACCCCCTCTATCAAGCAAAAGTATTTCTCTCTTATGGTATACGATTTAGAAATTTGATGACGTCACATGCAATATAAAATACGCTGTAATTTCGAAAAATATTCAAGATTTCTGAAAATTCCAATGCAACGGTATATTACTAGCAAAGTAGCTAAAGTTTCTGTCCAGCCATTCAATTCAAAGAAATACCTATGCTACCCATAACCTGCCGGTGACAACAATGGTAAATAGCGTAACAATGCCATCCGTTGCTTTGATTGACACCCAGGTACAAAGCGATTTGCGATTGTAGACAAAGGGAATTATTCGCGTGGTTGGTCAAATCATAAACAAGAACAAGCAAGCCCCAAAATTTGCTCTGAAACCCAGATAGCTAGCTCGCTCGTTGTGCATGCCAGAAATGGTTCTTAAGAACAGACATGAGTATCTATCGAAAGAAGAACGATGTATCTAAACATCTGTCTCGGGCATATTATTTATTTGATTCGGAAGCCGAATGGTCCAGTCAATTTAATCCCCGTAATTTTTTGGTGATAATAAACCATTCACTGCTCAGCTCTGAAGCCAAGCAAAAAACAAAATGCCTGAGGCAGATGTTTAGATATATCCTTCTTCTTTCGATATGTGCTCATGTCTTCTCTTAACAACCATTTATGGCATGCACAACAAGCGAGCTAGCTACCTGGGTTTAAGAGCAGCTTTTTTAGCTTGCTTTGTTTTGGTTTATCACCAAAGACACTCACTTTGATCACTTTGATCACAAAGATCACAAAGATCACTTTGTCTGTGATCGCTAATCGCTCTGTACAGCGTGTCAATCAAAAGTGGCAGATCCTATTTTTACATTATCTGCCCTTGTTTGCCGGTGACCCAATGAAAACTAAGCTTTTGAAAAATCACAAAAATTTGATTTAGTTGCCAATCTTTCAATTTTCTTTATCTGTCTTTGTGTCAAGGACCAAATAAGGTCCGTAAAGCCTGGTTTCCATATGATCGTTCGTGTCGTTCCTGTCGCTGGTAAATTTTTCAGCGACACAAACGATCATATGGAAACCAGGCTTAAGGAATCGTTATTCTTTACTTCAGGGAGAGAGACGCTATTATGAACAAGAGGATTTTATAAAATCTCGCACTTTTAGTAAAGAAGCTTTATCTTGCAATTTCATACGAAATTTCGAGTCCTGCGTCAGCTTTGTCGAGGACATAAGCAAAAGTGATGTTGCAGAGGAGCATGAAAACTCATTTTGAAAATCATTTTTTGTGATTTCGGAGGATGCTTTAAAATTAGGTACTTTTAAAATCCTCACAAATTCAATACCTGTATAATAGGTCTAAAATTAATTTGAGCGTTCATAAAAATGTACAGAAAGAAGGCCCATGATCGGCATTATAATTGGACTCTTAAAAGGAAAAGAAACAACGACTTGTGCTGAACAGCTCCTCGTTTACTTAACGGAAAGTGAAAAAAGGAATTCATGTTACCTCTGTGTGAACGCAGCTACCCCTGGGTACCAGACTCTTCAGGGTAGAACGCAGCTGGCAACGCTTGATTTTCGGCTGGCATTATTTCAGAGGCAGGTTGGGATGTCGTTGAACTTGCTGCAGGCTGGTCGTTGACGGTTTGTTGTTGGATAGGGGCAGGGGCAAGGGTGGTGTGGGAAATTGTTGATGCATGGGGAAATTCGAAGGGTATTAGGTTGTGGGGCAAGAGGTTGTTGATGTTAGCTTGTTGGATTGATTTTCAGTTGATTTCCATCATGAGGGCTTTCAAGTCGTTGAACTTGTTGAAATGATATTATCCTGGTGCTTGGGGTGGCGAGGCGAAAGTGGTAGCGATATTGGACTGTGGGGGCCTTGGTTCAACAATCTCCTGCTCCTCATTTGACTCATCTCCTGACATAACACCAGGCGGATTCAGCATGGTTTGCTGAAGATGGCTGTGGATTCTCAGGGCTAACGTCTTTTTGTTTCCATGCTGATCCAGGCCAAATTTGGCTGCTTTGGTACGAAGGAATGTCTTCGTCCTCTTTTTTCGCTGCAAAAAGGATTGTCGAACATGTCTTCTATCTCTTACAGCTCCATTTGATGAGGTATTGAAAACCATAATTGATTTTTATAACAAATTCCAGTTGTAGAATACGCATGAACCAAATAAAGACTAATATCAACTTCTTGCAAGAGCTTCAGGGAACAACTGAATGAGAAAAGTATCAGCAATTTGAAATAGATGTGACATGTGACGCATAAGAGGACTAGGGCTCTAGGGGACTAGGGTACAAAACTACCTCGAATTTGTGTATTTGACTTGCCAAATCGTATGGTGATTCGGAAAATAAGAAGTAAAAATCCCCAAAACCTATCATTTTATTCATGAAATTTGACTTTTGTGAATAAGTCGAAAACTGCTCTCCGAAATTAAATAAGCCCCCCCCCCCCCCGGGCTTAATAGAGCTTTTACCGTATTCAACGTCTATAATCTAATACGAAACAAAAACTGATATGAACACTTGCTTTTATTTAATAGTTGTCAGCTTTGACGAAGCAAAGCCAGGTTGTGATGACAGCCCCTTGAGAGTAGTTTTCGAGACACAAAAACAACAAAAATTGTTTCTTGGATGTAACATTGTTGCCGGCACAGTTGTTGCTTCGGTAAGCTTTGCATACTTTCTTTTCAACAGTAGCTAGTACTTTGAAGGTGTTGTGGTGCAGTGGTATAATCATCCGACTTTGCAGCCAGAACACTCAGGCGAACGGGGTTCGAGCCCCCATCATGACATGTCCACCACAGTTTTCTCAGGGTTGTGTTAATTCATAAACAAAAACTATATAAAAATGACTGGTACACCTTTCAGAGGTCGATTCCTTGCGAAATCCGCCCCACTATGGCTGGCATTGCTCCTGCTTGGGCTTGGGATCGCCCCTGCTTCGGAAAACATTGCTGCTTGCCAAATATTTAAGATTTTGTTACCAAGCAGGAGTTTTGTCTGTTTAGCCACTTGGCAAATCATTACTGAACAAGATTCTTTTTGCTTTTTACAATTGTCTAAAGCCGGTTATCCACTGGGAAAATTTTTTCGTGCAAAGTAAATTTTTTCGCGGCGGAAAATTTTGAGGAAGTCTGAGCAAAAAATAGAAACAGAGTGAGCCCACTTTTTTGCTGAAGTGAAAGCGTCTCGTGAATCAAATTTCAAAAGCACATATTTCTACTCAAACAAATTTCCTTGACGTGAAAAAATTCTCCCAGTGGAAAATTGGCTTAAAAATTTGTTTCATTGATTCTAGAAAGAACTTGGTGTTCCAGAACATCATATCTTTGACTTCAAAGTTGATCGACTAAAGAACGAAACAGGTTACTCAATGTACTATCAAATCTTACCATCAACTGATTTAAAAAACAGGCGAATTGGAGTGGACACAGCTAACCAGCTCACTGTTAAAACTCAAACTGATAATTGGTATATTGACCCTTCATGTTGTTTTGCTATTTGTGCATTGTAATTATTTCTAACTGGAAATTGTTACGCAAATTTCTATTCTTATACATTTGTGAGTCAATATAAATGCAAACTGTTTCAGACTCATTTAACTTTGGTACAAAGTAGTTCATGCTGCATCTTGGGAATTTAGAATATCTTGGGAAAAGTACAGTATGTTTCATGTGTCCATGCAACCCAGCTTGTAACTTTTAATGAAGATTCTGATAATTGAACAAAAGTTTTTAAACAGAAATGTTGACCTAAAATTAAAACACGATTGTATAACCCTATTCGTACTGGGCGATTTTTTGGTTAGTTTGTACTGGGGGGGGCGTTTTTCGCCCCCCCTCTTTTATTCCAAAACTACAAGAGGTATAACAATGAGTCTTACCCCTATTGTTATTTGGACAATTAGCTTTTCAAATATAAAAATGGTAATTAATTAGTCACGTGATTCGTTGCTAGGCAACCAAAAAACAAGGGAAATTTGACAAATTTATAGCTTCTTGACAAGAATAATTCTATTTAATTAATTACTCAACCAATTCTCTCCAACATTGTTGCAAATAGTAGGAAACATATCATAGATTCAAAATACATACATTGTAGCAATTTTCAGTATCTATTTTTAGCATAATTAGCTTTAAATTACTCTTTTGTTTCATGTGCTGATTATCTTCGCAGTTTTTGTCCCTTTTTCTAGTAAATATGGACTCAAATTGACTTAAATAATGAAGATGAACCAAATTAGATGCAATTTATTTATATTTTGCACTTCTTAATTAGAACAATGACGTCATAAAGGTGAATGACGTCATAGATATTAAATTTTGCTGATGTCAGCAAATTTGAAAAAATTATATATCAAATGAAAGTACTCATCAAAAGCAATCGAATGGTGCATGTTTGAGATCAATCGGACAAGCGAGGCAAAAACTATGGACGTTCTAACTTTTTTTTTGTTGACCACTCTCCAAATATGGTATTACTGTGGTCACGTGATCAAAGTCAGAACAATGATATGTAGAAATTTTAATTGCCATCTTAATTTTACTAAAAGTCACCAAGCCTGGTTGTCATATCTTATGTGGTTTTAGCGCAGTGTAGCAAAGTGTGTTAGGGGGGGCGAAAACCCCCCCCCCAGTACGAATAGGGATAAAAGTCCAGTCTCATTAGATAAAGGAACAGTTTGGTGAAAGCAAGCTTGATAAGTGGTATGTATCCCGGGTGAGTCAGAAAAAACGTGGGGTGTTTGCCAATTTTTCTTGATGGAGTTTACTTTGTAAATTCGTTTTCTCATAGTTTATTGCATAGAAGAAAGGCTTACATACATATCAAAGTTTGTTAGGTCGAAATCGATCTTTCCATTCCAGAATTACAAGCGATTTCAATAAAATGGTATTTCGCAAGATTCCTAAAATAGGCCTCAAATTAGATTCATATTCATGCACGTGTGAACAGCTAAACCATGGCAAAGTTACTGTTTTTCTACCAACAAATTTAAGCAAAGCATGCATTGTGTTAGAATACAAAGGAAAATTATTGTTATTTGTTTTGTAGCCCTATAACTAATTGTCATTGCTAGGAAGCAGAACGTTCTCATGCTAGCGATACTTTTCACCAAAATAGCTATATTGACATAAATTTGAATGTACAACATGTTCAAAATTGCATATTTTTACACCAATGATTTTTATCCTTTTTTATATCTGGTATTTCTTGCTTCCATACTTAACTACTTAAAGGGGACCTGAAGAGAAAATTTTATCTGCAAAAGGAAGTGGAAAAATGGTTTGATTAGTGATGCCGTTTAAAGTTTTGTGATATTTTATTTCATTTCGGAGATATTCGCTGTTTTGTGCCTTGAAGTGATGACATCATTTTGTTTTTATAATTGTAAGGAAAATATAAGCAGAGAGTAGAAAAATCGGTGACATCGACTAGACTGACGACGTGATTCCTTGTATTCGTTCGATATTTTTCATTCAATTCAATTGTATTCATTCAATTCAATGCGGAAAACTGAGACTCATGTAATCAGTCTAGACATCGACTATGTTTGCGATTAAACCTGCTGCTGAAGTACTTTAGTGAGACAAAAATTGCCCAGAAATGTCTTGAATCTCATGAAAGAAAGTCTAGTGCAAAAGATTTGGGTTTTTGGGCTTTTTTATAAAAAACGTACTTGTCAATATCAATTGTTTTCTTGCCTTTTTGCAAACAAAATGACGTCATAGGCTTAAGAATAATCGTAAATTGGGGAATAATTCCAAAACAAAACATGACATGGCAAAACTGAATTCTTCGTTGCTCAACCAGGCTATTGGCTTTTCGCAAATAAAAAATTCCATCTCAGGTCACCTTTAACTATCTGCCCTGCCTGTCAATGGAAGTCAAGTTTCAGGACATGTTTAACAATAGACTTCTGACATGATTCATTGTTTTTGCTCCAAACTTTACTAAATTGAAAAGTTTTCCTATTGACTCAAACAATATGACTCATAACCTTACTGTTCAAAAATCTGGACAAATAGCCCAAACCTTTATGGTTCTTGATGAAATGTTTTGATAAAAGCTCAAAAAAGCTTTAAAGGTATTCTCCAGCATTTTGTGAAACAGTTTCAGAACCTTGTTGAAGAAAAATTATGCTAAATCTATCGTAGCTGCGGTCAATATTTTATACTGCGTTCGTAAATTTTTGTTGCTATGTGTTGCTAGGGGGTATATTCCTATCATGCATTGCGTAAAATAAGGTCCACCATCTTTTCCGGAATAATCTATTGCATCCATTCTTGCTTTGACTGATGCTCAAGCAAAATCGAGGCAGGGGGTATCACCAAAGAATGCTATCACCGAACGATAAATCTAATTTAAAGCACGGGCTTTAGGAAACTCTGAATTAAAAATTAGATATTCGGATGATACATCAAGTCTTTTTCTTCTTTTCTATTTTGTTCGTGATACATCGAGAGTGAAGCGCGTGGCATAATGGCTCTAGGTCACGTCACTCTGCCACGCGCTTTACTCTCGATGTATCACGAACGAAATACAAAAGAAGAAAAATACTCGATGTATCATCCGAAAATATAATTTTTAATTCAGAGTTTCCTAAAGCACAGGTCTTACGTTGTTTGTGCCCTAACTGGTGCTTCGAAAAAGTTGTGCCTCACATTCTTAGCAACGCTTTCCTCTAAGGAAGCTTTGGGGGGTATCAGACCCCGCAAACCTGGACCACAATTACTGAATTAGTGGAAAACCTGAAAACCCAACCCGTACGCAAAAACCAAACCCTGAAACAACATTTTTGAGACTTTTGAACGAAAGTCTTCAATTTCCATCGGTAACATGCGATTATTTCCAACATTTTGTTTTCCGTGACTCTTTTTCCATCGTTTTAACCATCCCAAAGCTGGTGGCCCAAAGCTGATTCTTCGATTTCAATTAACTACACAGACTGTATGTATCACTTTGAAAACATGAAAAAAGCTACAAATCTTTGAATGGAATACCCAAAACCCAAAGGCTAAAATTGGGGCCAAACCTGCAACCTGTGAAAGCCCAAAGACCCCCTCCTAAGGCCTTCGAAACACCTTGAATCCAACAATTGCTGAGAATATTCAGTGTCCCTAAATTTTTGTCCGTGACCATGGGTGGTTGCAGCTCGAATTTTGGAGGTAAAAATGGAATGGCTAAGTAGGCCAAAACGTTCTGAACGATATTTGCTGACAGGGCCTCTGTCAGTGCTTATTACTATACCTAACATGTTCTTTGCTTATTATTTTTAACCACAAACATGTTTAAGTTCTAAATTCTTAAGGAAATTAAAGCAAGGGAATAATTTTCTCGTTCTGTTTTTTTCTCACCATTTCTCTGCGAGCTTGCGAGCTGCAAAAGTGTTCACTCTGCATAGTGCCTCGTAATGAAAACAACCTCGTATGATATCTCTTGATATCTCCATCGTTACCGCATCACAAATCGCAGATTTGCAAAAAGAAAGCAAAGCGAAGGAAACATAGCAAGCAAGATGAGCGGAGTTGGCACTTATACTCCATCTGTTCGGGTTGGAAATTGGAGTGAAGACCTTTATCTGGAAGAGGTAATATTTCCTTCTAAGGGATTCTTTGGATATTCATTACAGTTCAGGTTTTGTGGGGATGAATCGAATCACAATTTTACTACTAGGNTTAAGGAAATTAAAGCAAGGGAATAATTTTCTCGTTCTGTTTTTTTCTCACCATTTCTCTGCGAGCTTGCGAGCTGCAAAAGTGTTCACTCTGCATAGTGCCTCGTAATGAAAACAACCTCGTATGATATCTCTTGATATCTCCATCGTTACCGCATCACAAATCGCAGATTTGCAAAAAGAAAGCAAAGCGAAGGAAACATAGCAAGCAAGATGAGCGGAGTTGGCACTTATACTCCATCTGTTCGGGTTGGAAATTGGAGTGAAGACCTTTATCTGGAAGAGGTAATATTTCCTTCTAAGGGATTCTTTGGATATTCATTACAGTTCAGGTTTTGTGGGGATGAATCGAATCACAATTTTACTACTAGGGCCTAAACTTGCGATTCGATTGATCTCCAATCAAAAACAACAGAATTAGACAAAAGCTTCAGTAATTTCGATGTATATCGAAATTCACAAAAATGATAACGATCTTATGACTCTCTTTATTCGTGAGATTTATCCTAGCCTCTCTCTACCAATGAAATTCACGAAGGTCAGGTCAGGTCAGGTGTACCTTTTTAAATTAACGTGAATGAGAAGTGAATGAGAGGATAAAACAGTTAATTATTAAGGAAATTAACACAAAATGCCAAGGAAGATGTCATTTTATTAAAGGAAATTAATTCGAAGACCAGAAACAAATTTGTCATCCAACAAAAATTTCTTCATTCAACACAAAAAGCATAAAACAAAAAATATCAACCATTTGTTAACAGAACTAATTTGAAGATGGTCAAGGTCTCAACCTCTCTGGAGCTCATTAAGATAATACTGACACTGACATTGAAAGATTCTGGAGTTTTGCCCAAATGAAAGAAATTAGCATATTTTTTTAATTAACTCGTCGTTTTAAGGTACAAAAAGTTAACACCAAACAAAAGATATGCTAGTTAAATTATAAACACAAATTTTCGAAACTCGTGTTAATTTTGTGCATTGTTAATTTCCGATATTAAGGTACTTAAACTCATACTCATAATAAGGTACTTAATGATTCATACTCTCCTTATCTTTCAACAGCACCTTCTGAAAGACTTTTTAGAAAAGAGAGAGAAAGGTGAGCTTCTAATAGATCAGACGCACAATCTGTATACAAACATTCTTAAAAAGGTAAGCATATAGACTTATACAGTAGCCAACTTTAATTGAACATTTAATTCATCTAACTGATGATATGGAGTATCGGTATTCCCTGGGAGCTATGAAACTTCCAAAACCTGTGTTTAACATGTTTTACCTTGTGTATGAATCTGTTAATTTGATTTCTCCTTTTTATTTCCACAATTTTTTTGAAACTGTGTCATTTGTTCACCAGTATGATAAAAGGCAGGCTCCCAAAGGTAATATTTTCATGACGCGTAAGAACACTCTGCAGTATGGCTTAAGATCCATCAAATATGCAGGTGCTAAGTCCTGGAATGACATTCCGTCCACTATCAGACAGTCCCCTTCAATAATGATTTTCCGCCGTGAATTGAAACTACATCTTTTCTCCACTAATTACCAGTCCTAATTATTTTTGATAATTCAACTTACTTTCACACCTTTCGCATCGATCGATCAAATCAAGTTGCAAATTAAATAAATAGGTTTTTAGGATAGGGGGTGCTCTCTCCTCGATTAGTCTATCTACTGAGAGAGCTCCTCCTCAAGAAATTCCTCCCCGTACAAAATTCCTTGTAATCATGTTGTAAATTTGTCATTTCTGTTTCTTAATAATTTTACTTTAATATTGTTTGTTAAAAATTTTGTATGTTGTGGAATTTTAAAATGAAATGAACTGAACTGAACATGTTGTTGTAAGAACTGCCACATTTCTCAAATGAGTGCCCTCCTTCAATAAGGACCTTGTGACAGACCTCATTATTGTGTGCAGGTGTGCAAGTGTCACCAAATGTCATTGCACGCCAAACTAGCACCAATTGGAAGCATATTTTTCTTTACCTGTAGTGATTTAATTGCAGGCACACTTTCCCAACCTTTGCTTATAGGCACAGAATGGTTTAGATGAGGCCTGCCCCTCATTTCTAGAGGTCTCGTAAGAATACAGCATGCCAATCAACACTTCCATTCAAAATTTTATACACAAATTTCTAAAAGTAGAAACTAAAAATCATTGCATTTCATCACTGTGGGTTAGTTTGTTACAGTGTAATTAGTTAATATGATTATTTGTTACAGTGTAATTAGTTAATATGATTATTTATATTTTAATTGAATGTGGCCCCCATAAAACTTCAAAAATTGAATTAAATGTACTGTACCTATGCTTGCAACCTTGATGTGTACAAAATCACTAAAAATAGGCTACTGTTATGTTTTAGGTCGATATAACTTGTTCAAGTGATGGTTACCTCAGATTTGGAGATGTGGTCTGTGTGTATAACCCAGAACTTGATGCTGTTTTATCAGTGAACATGTCAGATAGCAAACTACATGAAGCAAAATGTATTGAAGGACCTTGTGGGGTCTCTGCGTCAAAAAATTTACAACCAAATGTCAGGAATTCTTTCGTCATTACAAGGTAATCCTCAAATTTTTTGAGGCCCTCTTTGTTTCTCAGTTATTTGTCTGTTTATTCCCTTGTTCTCTAACGAATTACAAAATCCTTCAATTCGTTCCTAAAATATAATTTTTCGTAAAATTATTCCCCTGCTTTGAAACTGTTGAGGATTCCCCAACTGTGAGAACCTCATTTTTTTAATTTTAACTCTGGGATCCATTTCTTAATGAGTTAATTTGATGCAAATATGACTTCTAGTTTGAAAGTCTAGAGATGGTTACATCAGGAACTGTCAAAAAACTGAGAGCATAAATTCCATGAGAGTTGACCATATTTTAATTTATATTGTATTATATATTTATATTGTATTTTATTTATATTTTATTTTTATATTGTTTTTATTTCAATTTTATATGTAGAGCAGAAGGTAGCAGCGTGAGTTTTAATCTACAGGGTCATTCGATCACTTAAATTTATCAAATAATAGCAAAAAGCTGGTACTTTAAAGAAATCATTTTATCAAAATCAGCCTCAAGTCCTATCCTGTTTTTTCTTCGAAACAATTTGAATGACAGTATTTATTGGTAGTTCTTAGTGTTATGTTACATACTTTTAGACGTTTATTCTAAATATAATTATTGTTAAATTGGTATGACGACGTTCCTAAATAGTGTGTACAAGTCATCATATGAAATGAAATGAAATGAAATGGTACCCCTATCTCAGTTTACTGATTAATTGATTTATGTTACAGCTGTGATGAATCTAAAGTTGGTGACCATCTTCTCATGGGACAACAGTTTTTTCTTTCTACACTGCCTGGCCTTGGTGGAGATGTAAGCTTTATTTTGTATTTTCATACCAGGTTCAATATAATTTGTTTATCGTCAATAAAAAATCTGTCTTCAAGAAATAAAATTGCACAAACAGTCCCATACCATATAGTATCCATCCATGTTATTCTCTTGGGAGGATGAAGTTCCTCAGAATAATTTTGTTATGCTCCTAATGATGAACATTGTATCCTCCCAAGGGGAGAACACTTGTAGATTTGTATTCAGTAAGGCAGAAATATCAGGGAAATTTTACCGTCATTCTAGACCGTTCTACGTTTTTGTGACCTTATACAGTCATCAAAATTTAGAATAATCCAGAACTTATCTGTTACTGATTTTTAAATTGTGCCCTTTTTCTCTCTAGTTAAAACTACAAAGTGATACCTCAACTTTCATGAAATGTGCAAAAAAGTCGAGACTACAAGAAGTTCTGCTAAATACGGAGACATCGTATCCATCCAAATGGTAAGAAATATTTATTTATCACAATTTTCTGCGAAATTAAATTTTCAATTCAGGAAAAACGATCTTGGGCTGTGGGTAAGAAAACTTCCACATGTTCCGCTGACGACGGTATTTCCTCTCGAAGGAGTTTATTCATTTGAACTCTTTTAGGATTCTCTTCAGGGACGTAGGAAGCAGTTCTCACTTAGGGGCGGCACAGCTCGCAGAATAGCCACTTTCTAACGGGTGTCCCAAAAAAAAGTTCCGGCGTTTGACTAAACGCAGAGAAAAAAGTTATGAACCTGGCAATTTCTATTCATTCTAGTTACATGCTAGGCATTTCAACTTACAGTTTGGCATATCTTGGGAAGAAATTAATTATCTGAAAATGGAGTTATGAGCTATAATATCCCATGTTCATGTTGAAGGCCAAACCAGAGACGTTTGTCTGCCTTCCTGCATCATTGCGGTGAAGAGGGACTCCCCCGATGAGCAGCACTAAAATGGGTCTAAAATNCGTTGTTGTGTGCAGGTGTGCAAGTGTCACCAAATGTCATTGCACGCAAAACTAGCACCAATTGGAAGCATGTTTTTTCTTTACCTGTAGTGATTTAATTGCAGGCACACTTTCCTAACCTTTGCTTATAGGCACAGAATGGTTTAGATGAGGCCTGCCCCTCCTTTCTAGAGGTCTCATAAGAATACAGCATGCCAATCAACACTTCCATTCAAAATTTTATACACAAATTTCTAAAAGTAGAAACTAAAATCATTGCATTTCATCACTGTGGGTTAGTTTGTTACAGTGTAATTAGTTAATATGATTATTTATATTTAAATTGAATGTGGCCCCCATAAAACTTCAAAAATTTAATTAAATGTACCTATGCTTGCAACCTTGATGTGTACAAAATCACTAAAAATAGGCTACTGTTATGTTTTAGGTCGATATAACTTGTTCAAGTGATGGTTACCTCAGATTTGGAGATGTGGTTTGTGTGTATAACCCAGAACTTGATGCTGTTTTATCAGTGAACATGTCAGATAGCAAACTACATGAAGCAAAATGTATTGAAGGACCTTGTGGGGTCTCTGCGTCAAAAAATTTACAACCAAATGTCAGGAACTCTTTCGTCATTACAAGGTAATTCTCAAATTTTTTGAGGCCCTCTTTGTTTCTCAGTTATTTGTCTGTTTATTCCCTTGTTCTCTAACGAATTACAAAATCCTTCAATTCGTTCCTAAAATATAATTTTTCGTAAAATTATTCCCCTGCTCCAAGCTTTGAAATGTTGAGGATTCCCCAACTGTGAGAACCTCATTTTTTTAATTTTAACTCTGGGATCCATTTCTTAATGAGTTAATTTGACTTCTTCCATTTCTTAATGCAAATATGACTTCTAGTTTGAAAGTCTAGAGATGGTTACATCAGGAACTGTCAAAAAACTGAGAGCATAAATTCCATGAGAGTTGACCATATTTTAATTTATATTGTATTATATATTTATATTGTATTTTATTTATATTTTAATTTTATATTGTTTTTATTTCAATTTTATATGTAGAGCAGAAGGTAGCAGTGTGAGTTTTAATCTACAGGGTCATTCGATCACTTAAATTTATCAAATAATAGCAAAAGTTGGTACTTTAAAGAAATCATTTTATCAAGATCAGCCTCAAGTCCTATCCTGTTTTTTCTTCGAAACAATTTGAATGACAGTATTTATTGGTACCCCTGTCTCAGTTTACTGATTAATTGATTTATGTTACAGCTGTGATGAATCTAAAGTTGGTGACCATCTTCTCATGGGACAACAGTTTTTTCTTTCTACACTGCCTGGCCTTGGTGGAGATGTAAGCTTTATTTCGTATTTTCATACCAGGTTCAATATAATTTGTTTATCGTCAATAAAAAATCTGTCTTCAAGAAATAAAATTGCACCAACAGTCCCATACCGTATAGTATCCATCCATGTTATTCTCTTGGGAGGATGAAGTTCCTCAGAATAATTTTGTTATGCTCCTAATGATGGAAATTTTATCCTCCCAAAGGGGGAACACTTTAGATTTGTATTCAGTAAGGGAGAAATATCAGGGAAATTTTACCGTCATTCTAGACCGTTCTACGTTTTTGTGACCTTATACAGTCATCAAAATTTAGAATAATCCAAAACTTATCTTTTACTGATTTTAAAATTGTGCCCTTTTTCTCTCTAGTTAAAACTACAAAGTGATACCTCAACTTTCATGAAATGTGCAAAAAAGTCGAGACTACAAGAAGTTCTGCTAAATACGGAGACATCGTATCCATCCAAATGGTAAGAAATATTTATTTATCACAATTTTCTGCGAAATTCAATTTTCAATTCAAGAAAAACGATCTTGGGCTGTGGAGAAGAAAAGATCCACATATGTTCCGCTGACGACGGTGTTTCCTCTCGAAGGAGTTTATTCATTTGAACTCTTTTAGGATTCTCTTCAGGGACGTAGGAAGCAGTTCTCACTTGGGGGCGGCACAGCTCTCAGAATAGCCACTTTCTAGGACTGAAAGGGCGCTTTAAACTTAAAAAGGGCTGAGGAAAATGGCACTTTGAGGTTAAATAGGGCACTTTCGAAAAATTTGTGGGCCCCTGTGCCCCCGGATCCTACGTCTATGGTTCTCGTGGCGGCAAAGAAATCATAATCTCCGGACACTTTCAACTCCTTACTGTCAAAGAAAGCTCTCAAACTTTCCTTTGGATTCAAATGACTTTCATCGGTACTGTGCATTGCTTAGAAAAGCCTTTTCGAAAGGAAATCTGCTAAGTAAAAGTACTATGGAGAAAGAATGTATTTTGCCCGGAAGAAACTACTTTTCCCGGAAGAAAAACTTCTCTCGAGACATATTTCGCTGGCAAAAAGAAAGACGAACCAAAAAGCAAGTAGAAATTGGCCTTAGTACCCAAAATTTCTTGCATGATAAAATGAATTTCCCCTTACTCAAACTTTGTAACACCCCCCAGTAACGACCCCGCCGGGCATTAAAAAGACAGCGGAGAAAATTCCCCAATTATAAATTCTAGGTTGGGATCAAAAATCACGGCGGGGAAGAGCGAAATTTCGGCAGGGAAACAAATTGTCTTGGCGGGTCATCTTTTCACCTTGGCGGGGAAGAGTTTCAGCGGGGTCGTTACTGGGGGGTGTTTTGTATGTACATTTTGAAATGTCTTTCATATATATTTTCATTCTTCTGTAGGCAAATACTATACTTTGACCCACGTGAAAGGTTAGAGACAGAAGGATTGCCTGTGCAGGTATGATCTTTACAGTATTACCCATATTCCATTCATTTCTGTTCTTCATTCAGCCGCTAACCAACCCACAAAGGAGATATTTGATTGAACCATGTCTTTTTCTCAAAGGAAACAGTTCTCAAAGTCGATGAAAACTTAGACCCCGTTTACCCTGTACCGGTACAACTTTGGATCCGTAACAAAAGTTTAACCGATCAGCCCCCCATTTACACTGTTCCTGTTAATCCGTAACACTTTTGTTCCTTCTATCTATAGAATAATGTTGTTCTGGATCAGTGTAAATGCTCTTGGACCGTAACAATTTTGTAGCGGATCAAACTGTACCGGTACAGTTTTCAAACGCGGTCTAAGGAAATGTTTCTCAAGAGTTTTTCAAATCCACATCGAAAGGCCAATTAGTCTTACTCTACGGAACAAATAAATGTAGTACCGGGTGTCCCAACAAAAAGTACTCCTGTTTGAAAAATCACCAAAAATTGATTACATGGCCAATCTTTAAATTTCCTTTTTTGGCAAGTAGATCAAAGACCAAATTATTTTCCCACATATAGCTGATCTTGTGATTGGTTTTAAAATTAGCAAATTTAGCTCTTTTTGTCGCTGCCTGGTTTTGAAGCATACTGCAAAAGGTATCGACGATTGCCAGTTTAGTTTCTTTTGTATATTAAGCTTCTACTTTGATCATAAATTTCAGAAAGAAACGCAAACTACCCTTGTAGACTTGAAGGATAATGAAAAATTTCAAAATAATTGCTCTTAGGTAAAATTTACGATGTTCTTTAAAAAGTATAGCTCAGAATAAGGTTTTTTAACCAGTTATTGTATACCCTTTAAGTACTTAAAACAAGCATTTTATCATATTTAGATATATTTGGATCACTGACAAAAGAGATCAAAAACAAATTTTGTGATAGGTTTGATGATCGAATTTTGGTGATTTTTTAAACGGGAGTACTTTTTTGGGACACCCGGTATAATAAACTGTACTTTTATTTAGGTTAATAATTTTTAAAGTACTATATTTGTTTGCTTTGATTGAAATATTGAACTACACGCTTACGAGAAGATTGTGTGTGTATTCTGTGGCGCTAATACAAAATCCTACCTCCGCCAACTCCAACCCCAATATTTCTCTAATTTTAAACCAGCTCTAACTACCCCAGCACTTACTTTAAGAGAGACCAGGGGTGGAGCCAGAGTTTGCCCGACAAGGGGGCTAGACTCCCAGAAAGGGGGCTAGACTTTCAAATCTAAAACAGGATTTTATTCTGATCGAAATCAGATTCTCTATTTGATATCCCCAACAACTTATTGATTCTTCTCTGACGGAGGGGTTGTGCCCCCTAGCCCCCACCTAGCGCCACCCCTGAGAAAGGAAAAAAACGATTCAATATATGTGCTAGACTCAATACATGTCGTAGTTTCGCTCTTTGACTGAACCTGATAACGCTACAACTACAACCTCACTGCAGCGACAACAACAACAGCAATTCAATTCAATTAGATGAGCGTAAGTTGAGGGCCTTATGCAGTGAGGCTATATATATCGCCCTTCTTTTTTCTTGAAAGCTCTATCCATGGCGGATTGAAAATAGGAAGCCTCCAAAGGGGAGTGTATTTTATGTTGTTTTTTTTTACAATTGCTGCGTTGAGAGTTTTCACTTGATTCTCTTTTAGGCAAATCACAAGCTATTGATTAATCATTGCAAGACCAATCAAAGACTGGCTGCTCTCCCAGAGTTTAATTTCCGGTAAGCTTGTAACTATCTACAGTTTGAATAAAAGAACTAAGAGCTGCAAATTTTGAAAAAGTGTCAACAACTATGTCGACCTTACATTGAAAACCTCGGATTTTTATAATCTTGCAATTTTATTCTTAACATTTTTATCGCTTGGAACTTTATGTATTATCGAGTCATTTTATCAAATTGTTTTATAACCTGTATATTTTTAAGTAGTTGGCCTTAATTAGTAATTATAGTGTTTCCTATGTGTTCTGCGTGCTGAAATTACAAACCATTTTTCCCCTAGAACTGCGTTTGGTCGTGAATTTGAAGTGGCTGCAAAGACTCAGCTCAATCCGCACAAAGCAGAACAACCGACCAATCACTGGATACTCGTCACCAGGTCTCCTGGAGATGACACAGACGACTAACTGCATAACTAATTGATTTGGACTCTTGATTAAATGTAAATTTTGTATGTATGTGGATTTGATTGATGGGAAAGGACCAACTTGCGTTGGGAAGAGATATGTGTCATTATTTTGTTTCGCTGTACTTGATCCTCTCATAATCCGGTGTGAAGTATCCCTGGGACAGCATTGGTTTCAAATCTTTAAAATGGCGTAAAAAGGTCGGTGCAAATTTCTGTGACCTATTTCTTTGAATTGAATGGCTTGAAAGAAACTATAGCTACTTTGCTGTAATTCTACCGTTGGACTTTTCAGAAATCTAGAATACTTTCGAAATTACAGCGTATTTCATATTTCAACTCATTTGAGGATGTGACGTCATCAAATTTCTACATCGCAAACCAGAAGAGTGAAAGATTTTTGCTTAATACCATATTGTAGACATTCATAAACGATGTTTGTCTTTAAAATTATTCTATGTTTCCTCGAAGATTTTAGAAATTACGATGATTTTAAGTTTTTTCCAAAAAATTTCTTAAATTCTTAAAAATGAAGAAAAACACTCTAATTCTGAAAATATTGAAGATTTCTGAAAAGTCCAACGGTAGACTTATTACAAAGTAGCTAAAGTTTCTTTCAAGCCATTCCATTCAAAGAACTAGGTCACAGAATTTTACACCGACCTTTTTAAAGATTTGAAACTTATGCTCTCATAATCCGGTGTGAAGTATCCCTGGGACAGCATTGGTTTCAAATCTTTAAAATGGCGTAAAAAGGTCGGTGCAAATTTCTGTGACCTATTTCTTTGAATTGAATGGCTTGAAAGAAACTATAGCTACTTTGCTGTAATTCTACCGTTGGACTTTTCAGAAATCTAGAATACTTTCGAAATTACAGCGTATTTCATATTTCAACTCATTTGAGGATGTGACGTCATCAAATTTCTACATCGCAAACCAGAAGAGTGAAAGATTTTTGCTTAATACCATATTGTAGACATTCATAAACGATGTTTGTCTTTAAAATTATTCTATGTTTCCTCGAAGATTTTAGAAATTACGATGATTTTAAGTTTTTTCCAAAAAATTTCTTAAATTCTTAAAAATGAAGAAAAACACTCTAATTCTGAAAATATTGAAGATTTCTGAAAAGTCCAACGGTAGACTTATTACAAAGTAGCTAAAGTTTCTTTCAAGCCATTCCATTCAAAGAACTAGGTCACAGAATTTTACACCGACCTTTTTAAAGATTTGAAACTTATGCTCTCATAATCCGGTGTGAAGTATCCCTGGAACCTTTTACCGCTCATATCTACAGATTTTGTTCCAGAATGAGCACTTAAAGACCCATGGCTAACCATCATCCTTCCTGGCGCCAAAGACGACTTTCGTATTATCTGAAAGTTGTTTCTGGCGTAGGTTTTCTTCGACTTGCTTTTTATTCTGCGCACAAAGGATCATGGTTAACCATGGGTCTTTAACTTTCTTATGAGGTATTCTATTCTCACCACTCAGTGTTTAGTGCTATAATTTGTCTTTAGTGTTTAGTGCCTTTGCTAGATAACCCCCGCACCTTGCAGATTGTTTTTAATTTAGACGTAGAGGCAGAAGGTTGCTTCTTTGAACGTGTGTGTGTTTCTACCTAGCATACGAAGGTAGTTTTATGCACTGAGAAGATAAGCTTATCCAAAGCAATGCCCTGCTTCCTCTCGATGTGACAACACCTCGTGATTCCTTTCGCCTGGAAATACAGAGAGTGGGCCTCTCCTCACTCTAGGTATCAGGTTTGCGAGGGGGACTCGAACCATCAACCTTCAAATTGGTAGCGAGCGCGCTACTACTGAGTCATCCCTGCACCTTTAGAGTGCCACACAAGTGACAAAGCTGAGAAGTTTTTACATTGCAGCAACTTCGTTTCTAAAATTTAAAGAATTTCTGCCAAAGTTCGGCTGTTAAAACAATGTGTAATTTTTTACAGAAACAAATTAGAAAATAGCTTGGTTTTGAACGTAGGAGAATATACTTTGGTACTGTTTAAAAAAATGCTTAGTGACAACCTCCCAACCAATAAGTAAGACCCGACTACGACATTGAGAAATTTATTCTCAGTTTTTGATACATAAAACAGGTGAAAACAGCAAAAGTTTTCAAGCTCAGTTNACTCGAACCATCAACCTTCAAATTGGTAGCGAGCGCGCTACTACTGAGTCATCCCTGCACCTTTAGAGTGCCACACAAGTGACAAAGCTGAGAAGTTTTTACATTGCAGCAACTTCGTTTCTAAAATTTAAAGAATTTCTGCCAAAGTTCGGCTGTTAAAACAATGTGTAATTTTTTACAGAAACAAATTAGAAAATAGCTTGGTTTTGAACGTAGGAGAATATACTTTGGTACTGTTTAAAAAAATGCTTAGTGACAACCTCCCAACCAATAAGTAAGACCCGACTACGACATTGAGAAATTTATTCTCAGTTTTTGATACATAAAACAGGTGAAAACAGCAAAAGTTTTCAAGCTCAGTTGTTCAATTTGATCATAAATATATTATTTCTGCATTTATAATTTACATCTAATCTAAGCATCTATCAAAATATACAATCACTTTATTTAAAACGAACGAAAATCCATCACCAGAATTTATTTTGAAATTGAATTCTCTGCACCCTGAAAGGTTTGAAATATCCGCTGGAAAGCAGCAAAAGTCCTCAGGGGGCACTTAAGAGTTTTTCGGTTGTATGCAAGTTGGTCATATGTTATTTTTTAGGTTGCTGAAAATCTGAGTTTACTTTTTTGGGTCTTCAAATATTCCCTGTTATTTTTCGGGCAGTGAGACATATTTTTGAGGGGTATTTTTTGAGTTTGCGAATCTTTATTTTTTGTGGGGTTTGAGATTTTTTGGCTTGAAATTTAAAGCACATTGCATTATGGGTAGAAGCAAAACCTCCTGAAATGAGCATCCATAATATTTTACAGCGTACCCCCTGGCAATAGCCATTAATATTTATTCTTAATTTATTATTTCTCCTAATTTTACGTTAAAGTGAAGAAACAGAAACATTGTTTTATGGAGAAATTTATCTACATTTAATTTTTCAGAATAATCACCTGAATCCGAAGCCAGATCCCAAAAAAAAGCAAAATTTTAGCATTTAAAACTGATAACAATGAGCCACCTTTTTGGGCAAAAGACTGCCGAGAGAATTTTTAGGCCTTGGGGTAAGCAAGCGAGACGTGGCCCTAGAAAGGAGGCGACCAGAAAAGGGAGTGGTCCAGGGCTCCTCTCCCAGAAAATTTCGAAATTATGTCCTATTCACTGATGTGAGGGTAGCTTAAAAAAGGGGCCTACCCTTCAAACCCTGTTATAAGGCACTTTATTACGTGAGGCGCTGGGGGAGCAACTTGCTCCTCTTGCACACCCCCTTGGCGGCCCTATTTGGGCCACCCATTATTTTTAAGACCAGTGGTCAGCCTTCCAAGTCCTGGGAATAACTTTCACCCTGCACAATAAGAAATCAAAAATTAAGTATGGATACTATTTGGCAGCCACTTGGGTTCCATGTACGGATATGTAAGATGTCCGGCTGCATATCTTTGTCTATTCCTCTGCTCTAGCACTGGTTGAATTTCTTTCATCGCTTTTTGGAAGTATTTGGCGACGAGCACCTGCGCTTGGGAATCCTTCAGGCTTTCACTGTAGTCAAACATTTTGTCGTATCGCATCGTTCCCAAATTCAAGGTGACGAAACTTTGAAGCTAAAGTAAAAAAGAATAATTTAGCTTGTTGTTGTTGTTGTTGTTGTTGTTGATAAATTGATAAATTGATAAATAAATAAACTGTATTGCGTCATGAGGTCTATATTTATATATGTTGTTGTTTTAGAGAGGGAGGCATTGCATTAGGCAGGGGGGATATTCTTAAGAAGACTTGAATCTAGGTACGGTACTTCTCTATTCATTCGTTTAAACATTGATACTCCCTGGCTGGCGCCGCACAAATGTAGACGACATGTCACGCGACTGTACTGATTCGCGCTCGAAAATCAGACTTGGGGTAAATGAAGCCAATACAAAACATAGCGTCGCACTGGGATTTTGAGAGTGTCTCGCTTGTTTGTCGAAATAAATCAATTCTAAAAGCTTGGAAGCTTTTCAGGTCATTCTAAAACTTTAGCGGATAGATAGGCGAACGTCGAAAAGGAAGGTTGGTTTCAAAGAAGCGACGAGCAACTTACAACTGATGGAGTTTGTGGCGCTGTTAACAAAATTCTCGTTGCAAAGGCAAGTTTCTCACAGCTTTCTTGGACTAAATTTATCGTTTGCTTTCAAGAACCGAGCAAGAACAGCTTATTCGTGCAATTATTTCATTGGTTTAGGTCTGACTGACAATTGCTACATACACTTTCCCTACTTACCATCGCGAGGGAGAATATAAGAGCAATTTCTTGCAACTTTTTGCAACTTTCCTATAGAAACGTGTAGACATTTTTTGAAGATTTACCCCCAAAACAAGATGGCGTTGTGTTTTCAACGCTGCTGCCACGTCGTGCCGTCTGAATGAATATTGTTTTAGTCTCACCAGGTATAGTTTATGGTTGAATAATTCGGTGTAAACTGCCATATGCAATAATAAGATAACTCACTGATGCATGTTAATTTGAAATAGGCTTTCATAACATAAATTTTGTCTACTTACAACTGGGATATTCCCTTTAGGGAGCATAGGAAGAAAGTCCCCATAATCTTTATGTTCTGGATCTTTGTATAGTTTTGTTGGATAGTTCGGTGTAAAACTTCCATATGCGACGATAGGATAATTCACTGATGCATGTTGTACAACAAGCCAGATTAATTCTTTTATTATATCAGAAAGCTCTTCTTTGGTTTTGAGTTGTGCCGGGAAGCCTTTGATCTTTGAGAAAGAAGAGAGAACATTTTTCAGATAACGTGAGAATACATCAGTAAATAAAAAGACAAAATCAAGATTTGCATTCGCAACCTCGGACTCTGTACAGGATGGCTAAATAATATTCCGCTATTTGAAAAATCATTGCATCAAAAGTGCTTGCACTATAAATCATAACAGCTAAAAGATTGAAGTAATTTTGTGTAATTTTTAGAATGATAGTCTCTAGGTAGGTAAATTCGAAAGTTCAAATAGACTGCTTTACGAAACAGCCGGAAAATAGCCTAAAACGTATGATCAAATCTTTCATATCTTCGAAATCCATTTGAAATCCTTTCAGTAATTAGCATAACTAATAAAATGATGAATTAAAACGGAAACGGAACACTTAAAAAAGAAAGAAATCTGAAATAAAAAGAAACCTGAATAAATAGAAATCTGAATTCATATCAGCTGTTGTTTGAAAGTTTATTAGCGATACGACCCAATATCTGCCACTCAATGCCTCCTTGCTTGTTTCTAATCTGAAAGAATGTATTTGCGTAACCGCGTATGAGCCGCGGGCGTTAACTGAAATAAAAAGGGCCCTTTGCAACCGGCATGCCTTGCACGTGCCATCTCTTTGTTGTCGGCCATGTTAGTGGACTATTAAAATGGCAACAACAAAGAGACCACAATAGGATGTATTCACAAAGCATGCCGGCTGCAAAGGCCCCTTTAAACTCTTACTTATTGCTCTGAAAAAATGAGTTTAAAGACAATTAAACTGACAAGTTGCGTTTCCTTTATTTTGAGATGCCTCTGATCATGCGTTTTAATCCATTTTCCGACTGTTCAGCAAAACTGATTTTGGGCTAGTCTGCACGTTAGCGGACAAGCTTCAATATCGGCAACATTATGTGTCATGGGGTAAGGGTTAGGGCTAGGTTTTGGAAAAGGGGTTTTAGTTAGGATTAGTTAGGGTTTAAGTTAGCGTTAGTTAGCGTTAGTTAGGGTTAGTTAGGGTTAGTTAGGGTTTAGTTAGGGTAAGTTAGGGTTTAGTTAGGGTTAGTAGGGTATATGTTCAAATAAGTTCCCGAGAGATATGACATTAAGCTGGTCCGCTAAAGTGCAGTCGTCCCCTGATTTTGTTTTAATCTTTCGAATTTACCAAGGGAAAACTTTGCAGAAAATTTTCAAAAAATACAAAATACTTCATTTTTTTAGGTATTAGAAAAATCGATTTTGATAATTATAGCGAGGGTATATTTGCTGTGATGGTTTTTCAAACAGGGCGAATATTTTTGAGTCACCCTGCATACTTTTTTGAGATGAAAAAACGCGCAACATCTTATAAGTAACATCCAGCAAAAATAAGACCAAAATGACACCCCAGAATTGAAAAATTCCTACCTTGCCCTTCCCAGCATCCGGACTGCCAGATCCATCAGCAGAAAGTTCTTTGATGAGATTTTGGATCTCATAATCCATGACGATATCTTCATTAGTTTTATAATACCTACGATANCACACACACACACACACACACACACAACTAACCCAGTCTTAAACTAAAGGGAAAGACAACTTGAGTAAACTATTATGAAATTCCAAAAAATAGATCTTACCCTAAACGTTGATAAGTTTCTATGCCCGTAAACAAGTCATTAACCAAACATCGGTTTCTATAAACTGCATAAGACACCTTGCTGTTCCCTTTGATATATACCTGGATACAAAATGTTGTTTTGGTGCCTAGCATTGACTGGAGAGAGGAGTGCACAATTCCATTTTAAAGGCTGTTTGCGAAATGGTTGATCAGTGGTCTGTCTGACATAGATTGATTTCTCAAATTATAAGGAAACAGTCAAGTCCCATACATATTACAAATAGCCGAAAAGCAGACTCTGGTCCGGTGAGACCGAACTTACCAACAAGAAAAACTACCCAGTTGATATTTTGGCCTTAATCAACAAAAAAAAGTCCGTGTCGGATGGAAAAATGATCAACCATTTAACAAACAGCATCTTTAACAGCTCTCTTGTAATAGAACCTCGAGCCCAGGAAAGGAAAACAAAAATTTTATTGACAAAGTTCATAGAAAACAATACAAGTTTAAGTCACAGTCAGGTGGGGGAGTTAGACTGTTCAAATTACGTGGAAACTTATGCAGAGAAACACTCTAGTGTAACATTGGCAGTTGCAGCTCAAGGTTTAAGTGTTAATTTTTATACTAAAATGTTTTGCACCAAGTTGGAAAGTACTTTTTAAGCACCTACGTCACTTCGATCTAAACAGCCATTAATTTAGTGCTCTTTCTCTCCAAGTGATTAGGCGACTTTTAAGAAACTTTAAATTGATAAGAAACTTACAAGTCAACGATGTCTACTGCAAATGCTTCCAAAATTTTATAGATGACTTTGCCATCATCTCGATATGGATAATATGGTAGAATCGTTTCATCGTCAACTCCTCGAGCCTACAAAAAAATAAATTCAATCTTTACACGGTTAAAAAACTGCCTACTAATCAAACAAAACGGGTTGAGGCATAAAATCGAGGTATTAAATACCAAATGGCAGAATCTAATTACCAAGGAAAGTCAAACTTAACTAGATAAAATGCAATAAAAATCAGACGCAAAAACCCCAATGAAAGTTCAAAGCATGTGTAAATGTAGCCCTGGATAGCATAGCCGTCATATCTTTAAAAGGGCTAGTGTTAATGGCTATTACAGCTCTCTTTTAATTGAATCCAGCATAGGCATCAAATCTTTATAAAGGCTAGTGTTAATGGCTATTACATCTTTCTTTTGCTTGAACGGCTTGAAAGAAACTTTAGCTACTTTGCTATAGTTCTACCGTTGGATTTTTCTCAAATCTTGACTGTTTTCGAAATTACATCGTAATTTATATTTCAACTCATTTGAGGTTGTGACGTCATCAAATTTCTAAATCGTAAACCAGAAGAGTGAAAGGCCAGTGCTTGATACCATATTGTAGACATTCAAAAACTATGATTTTCTTGAAAATTATTCTATGTTTTCTCAAAAAGTTTAAAAATCACGATGGTTTTAAGTTCTTTTCAAAACTCTTCTTGAATTCTGAAAAAGAAGGAAAATCCTCTAATTCTGAAAATATTGAAGATAGGATTATAGCAAAGCAGCTAAACTTCCTTTCAAACCATTCAGTCCAAAGAAAGAAGTAACAGCCTTTACACTAGCCTTTTTGAAGATCTGACACCTATGCTGTCCTCGATAAGCTGTTTACAATATTTTAGGGAGCTACTCCAGCTTAGCATGTGAGGCTATTTCAGATGTTAGCATACGAAAAAGGAAATACCGTCGCTCTGGAACTTTTTTATTCTGAGTTGCCTTCTAGGAATAAGCCATTTTGGTTTGATATAAGACAATAGGGAACCAGGTAAGATGTTCCAAGGTCCCAGAGTCCACTCCATTCCGCACTCTTACATTCAACTGCACAGTTTGCTCTTTCGAATCCGATTTCGAAACCCCCATACGATCACAAGATGCAACAAAAACAGCAACTTCGCATTCGACTGCGGAATTGCCTATTTGCAATCGGAAAAAGGAATGGAATCTGGAGGCAAGAATGGATACTGTTGAGACCCTCGTGATGACAACAGAAAGGAAAGTTCTCAAAAAGACTCTCAAACNTTTTATTCTGAGTTGCCTTCTAGGAATAAGCCATTTTGGTTTGATATAAGACAATAGGGAACCAGGTAAGATGTTCCAAGGTCCCAGAGTCCACTCCATTCCGCACTCTTACATTCAACTGCACAGTTTGCTCTTTCGAATCCGATTTCGAAACCCCCATACGATCACAAGATGCAACAAAAACAGCAACTTCGCATTCGACTGCGGAATTGCCTATTTGCAATCGGAAAAAGGAATGGAATCTGGAGGCAAGAATGGATACTGTTGAGACCCTCGTGATGACAACAGAAAGGAAAGTTCTCAAAAAGACTCTCAAACTAACCTTGATATTAACCAGCAAATCGTTATCCTTCCACACCATCTTTTCATACCCATTGTTCAATATCTGAAGCGTGCCAATATGTCCCATACCAAATAATCTATGCATGTATGCTAACTTTTCGGTCAATCTTGGCATGCCATAACTGTTAGTTGGTATCAATCCACGGCAATGAATTCTAAGTATTGCGAATAAAGGATGTGTGAGTGGTAGGTGACGATGTATGCACACACATATTGGCTCTATTCGCACGTGTGTTTTCAGTAAATGTTCGTAAATTTCAACAACTGCAAAATCGGCCATTTGAAAGAATCCTTTCGCAGCCATCCATTGTGCACCATCTTTTGGTGTTCGCACTTCTGAATCTATAACGAGACGATAAGATGTTGTTTAGGAATTGAATGAAAAGCCATTCGAAAAGTCTTTTCATGAAACCCAGACAGACAGTATTTTTACAAGGCAAATTCTAAATCCCCTGATGAAGAGGTGCTAAAAACGCTTCAGAAAATCAAACCAGTTGATCATAAAACAAATTTCCTTATATTAACCTTTTCAAAACAAGACCATGAACACCGTTACAAGTTTTCTTTAGAATTATCCTTGCTTGAAAAATCATGTGAAGGTTTTTGAAAAAATGTTTCTGTCCAATAACCCTCAAGGAGTTAGGCATCTGGAATTCACAGGGGTGCTAAAAACCCATAAAACACTCTGTCCCATAAAAACTTTTAGGGTTTGAAAAATATCATTATGACTGAAAACCACAAAGGTTTTTTTAAAAACAGTCGTGTAAAAAACTTGTTTGCTTGCTTGTAGACATGACTGAAAAGACTTTACACCTCTCAAATATTTAATCAAATTTCTCATTTAGCAAGACTGAAAACAAGGTTCTAGAATAAAAATCCATATCAAAACTCACCTGGTTTGTAGTTCAGCTGAATTGCGAAAACTTTGAGTTCATTTTGGCCATATTGATCTTTCCCAACTGCAAATAATCCAATCGGTGAGGAACTTGTCATCATCACTCTATTATCAGTTGGATCTTCATCGGTAATATCGGGAACATGGGGAATATTGTGGTATATTGGGTAGTCAATGGCAAACAGAATTCCTTTTTCCATAGCCTGTAAAAGAGAAGAAAAACGCTTTGAAGTTTGGAAACATTTGCTGAATATTTTCTTCTGACACTGCACTGGTCACAGAAAATCGTTAGATAAGAGCTGAAAGAGAAGAAAACGAGAAAATGAGCATTGCACTGATTTCAAATTAGCCAATCAAAGACCCCACCAACATGTTTGGATAGTCAGTGCTAAGACGCTGAAGCTTGGTTCAGACTAGGGTAAAAACGAGTTAGAATTGGGATAATGCGCCTTTTAAACTCATTTTAAACACATGTTTAGTTCGAAATGGAATCAAAACATTTTGATTCGATCCAAATGCGTTAGTCCATCGCATCTAAATCAAATTTATAACGAACTCATACTCTAGTAGAACCAAAGCCGTTGGGTGACCTTAGAGTAGACAAGTTCTTTCTGCCTGCAAAGAAAGGTTTTCTTAGTCTTGATGTGCATCGCCTCAAGGGCCCTACCTGGAATAAATTCTTCATCTGATCACGGACTTTAGGAAACTCTGAATTGAAAATTAGATTTTCGGATGATACATCGAGTATTTTTCTTCTTTTTGATTTCGTTCGTGATATATCGAGGACGAAGCGCATGGCAGAGTGACGTGACCTAGAGCGTTCTCCATCTCCCGTTCGTTTTGCCACAATTGAGTGGCATAATGGCCCTTGGTCAAGTCACTCTGGCACGCGCTTCACTCTCGATATATCACGAACGAAATAAAAAAGAAGAAAAACACTCGATGTATCATTCGAAAATCTAATTTTTAATTCAGAGTTTCCTAAAGCCCGTGATATGAGCAGTGAGAACAGAACTGCCTAAAGCATCCAAATGAGAAAACGAACTCTTTTGTCAACACATCGCTGGTTTTCTGACTTTTTGTAAACAGATTCCAAAACATCGAAATGATAAAACGACCATTCATCAAAAGATAGTTTTCTTACCGATTGTATAGTTTCTTTCGTTCCAATAACATCACTAAGTGCTTTATTCCAGTCAAAGGTCTTGTTCAATGATGACATAAGGTAGTCATAACCAATACCAACTTTCCCTGAAACATAAGCAATACCGGGTGAGTAGAAGATACTTGGACTTTTTGAAAAGTCATCAAAATTTGATTATATCACCGATCATGAAAGTTTCTTTATGTGCATTTGTGTCAAGGCCTAAATTAATTTTGGACATATTGCAAAGTCTTCGAATGCTTTCGAATTTGCAGGAATTTGTGCTTTTACAAGCTACCTGGTTTTGAAGCATACTAAGAAGTCACATTCTGGACAGATTAAAACTATGAAGAGAATCTACATCTATCAAGACTAAATATCCATCTCGTGTCAGGCAATGGATCATGATTCAATAGCCCTTTCACACTAGAAGAGAAAAAAACGAGAAGGACAAAATATTCGACGTGTTCAGTTGTCTGATTTTGTCCGCCTATTGGTTCGTCTATCCAGACGAACTTTTGAAGATGATTTGTTTATCTACGCAATCGTAAACCAAAGAACTGTCAGACCACTAATTGTCCATCCAGACCACGTGTTCGTCTTGTAGCGTGAAAAGAGCTAATAATCTGCGACATGGCTTTGATGAAGGTTTGCAAAAGCAGAGGCAGGGTTATTGTCGACTCAGTTCCAGTGGTCCACTTATAAGGAAATATATTCCGCGTCAGGTTCATGACTTGATAGCCTTTGAGAATAATTTTTCGAGGTCCTTAATCATTAACCACTATCTCCGCCTGCGGCAGAATGCGCACTAACATGAGATAGATGTTTCCACAGTTCTCGATCTTTCACTGCAGTGTTTCGTGGTCCTAAGAGGAGGCAAAAGTGAAAAAAACATCAAAATACCCACCATCTTTAGTGACCTTTTGCAATGACATCGGATTCAATCCAGCTAAACGCTGCTCAACGAAGGCTTTGTCAGATTTCCATGTTTCATTATACATAATATTTCTAAATTCTGGAAGGAGTGATGGGAGTTTGAAGTACGGCAACGGAACTTGCTACATAACAGAAGATGGAGAAAAACGTTAGAATCTCATGATTATTTCATCCGTGTTTCATTTCGAATATCTAAGACCCGGGGGGGGGGGGGTACTTGGTATAACCAGGGAGCGCCATAACTGTCCGACGGGAAGGCCCGTTTTTCAGGGTATCATTTTCACCTGTTTTTTCTAGTGTTGCGTATCAAAAGAAGGCAATTTTTCAAGAGCCGGTTGTGAAAAGGTGGTATTTTGTTATAGTGGATCGTTGCTCGGTTTAATTTGTACGTTTTATATACTTTGCACCGATTTCTTCAAGATTCAGCTATTGTTTGGAGGGATAAATTCTGTAGCCGGTAAAAAAAACATTTTTTGGTGGGCACACCTCCGTATAAATGAAAGTCAAGTACCCCCTGGAATTTAAAGAAGGTTATCTCCAGAGTGTAGCAGAGAGTTTACGAAACCAGGAACCAGGACGGCAATACCAGCCAGAACGTCATCTTGTATCTTTCAAACCAAGTATTGTTTCCTATAAGCTACCTTTCACATATTATTCAAAAAAGGCCTAAAGTTTCCTCTTTCTTCTCAGTTAAATGCCTGGGAACGATCTTTTTTCTTTGAAAAACAATACTTAAAATGAGTGAATTTTACTTCGAAGGCCTTAAGGCTGGTTCCCAATTCGCGATGAACTACCATCACTTTGCTCATCGCCACTTTTTCAAATGCGATGAAAGTTCATCTTGCATTGGGAACGACCTTTTGACTGTAAAGCCTGATTCACACTGTCGTAAAAATCAGGCTTTACAGTCAACTGTCGTTTCCAGTGCAAGATGAATTTTCATCGCATTTGAAAAATTGGCGATAAGGAAAGCGAAGATAGTCATAGTTCATCGCACAGTGGGAACCAGCCTTAAGGCCTCCGAAAAGCTCATTCATATTAAATGCTAGTTTTCAAGGAAAAATTGGTTCTCAAGTATTTAACGGAAGAAGGAGGTTTCGTCTTTCCAAGTTGTGCAATTCAAAAGGACAACTTCATAGTCTCTCATGGGCATGAAAAACAAGGAATTTATTGAAGCTGAAACAAAGGAAACATTGCGTTGAAGTGTGAATTCAGGTTAGAATAAAAAAAAATTAACTAACCTCTTGCATCGGCATGAAGAAATCAAAAAGCTTTGTATAATCATCATAGTTATCGAACCGCAAGGTTGTAAGTTTTTTGACAGCAGCTGAAGACATGGTTTTGTTATTCCTCAACAACATGCCATGAAAATAAACATTAAACCAATGTGCTGTGTATGGGTCCATCATTGTTCTTTGTAGAACCGCTTCAGTCGATTGGTTCATTGTCGGGAAGATAAAATCTTCGGTCTTTCGATTCGGATCATCCGGTTTGACCGGTGTAGTCAGCTTGTAATATGACCTGCCGTACATCAATCGCTTCATTCGTATCATTTGACACATTTTGCTGTCAGTTTGGGGTAGAGTGATTCCACATTTCGTTTCTGGAAAGAAAAGTTGGTAGAAATTTGAGCAAGGTTTTTTTTTATATTCCAATAAAAAGTTACAATACAGATTACAAACTACACTACTTACAAATTAACTATACTATACAACTAGGATGATACCCCAGGGAGGAAAAGGCTGTGTCTACCCCGAGGCCATTGACACAGCGATAAAAATTACTAAAGTCTGACTCAAATTAGACCCCACGCTAAGATGCCCGCGAATAAAACAAGGAGCAAGATTTTAAGGCCGGTGAAAACGAGAAATATTGTTGCAGAAACAATCATTGGCTTCGATTGTTTCCCGGATGTTTTGTTTGCGTATCAACGCAACAAGTGTTGCAGATGCAAATTTTGTTTCTTGGAAGCAACAAATGTTTTCGAATTTTCCAAAAAAGCATTTCTTGGTTCCTGGACGCAATTTTGACTCCAAAACAAGTGCTGCCTCGTTTGTTGGCAACAATATTATCTTAGCGCATGTGTGATATTTGGATCCTCCATGAATACTTTCCAGTTTGTGCGGCCTTCACAGCGAAGCGAAGCAAAATGTTTTGCGTCTCTCCGTTTCCTCGCCCGAGCAACATCGCGAGCAACATTCAGAATCAATGTTTCCATAACAAGTTTTTCTGGTTTGCTCTGGTCTTTAAATCAACCTGTTAAATTTGAATTTCTCTCCAAATTTTATTTTGCTTAGCGGCAAATCTTCATTTAATGAAAAGTGGTCGAGGCAGGACTAGCCTCCTCTATATCTATGAAAATCTGACGGGGCACGAGCCCCTTTTGCACCGGTCTGGATCCGCCTCTGATCATTCCAGCTTTTACCCTTCACATTCAGTCTTTTAGGTACTTTGAGTCATTTAGCTAACGACCCCAGCGACTTCAGCGACTGCAACGACCAAATGTGAACCAGGCGTAAAGCCTGGTGTCCACTTGGTCGGTTGAGTCGTTTGGGATGCTGGGAAATGTGCTTCTTCAAGGTCATTTATGTCGTTATTATTCTTCACAATGACCCAAACGACCCGAACGACTTAGTGGAAACCAGGCTTAAGTGCCCGTTGCCTGTAGCTTTCACAGTTGAATGGAATTAGAGAGGTAGAGATAGAGAACTGCGTAGGACACTTGCGTAAGGACTGCGTAGGAGCTGGGACTAGCCCGGTTCAATCCTGTTTGTTGTTGTCCATCATTCCGTTCGTTGTGTTTAAATACAGCATCATTTAACGAAGAATTAGATGGACTCTTATCTAAAAAGAATATTAACTTCTTAAATACATGACGATAAAATTAAAGTTAACTTTTGTTTATCGATTCTGATCACGAAATATCAAGGATGTCAGGACACCGATTAAGTAATTAATAAATAAATATTTACTTACGTTGTTCTGTTTGTTGTTGTCTTCTTTGTTTAGTCTCTCCCTCCTGCCTTGTGAGCTCATTCATGAGCAACATTTCAACCGCCTAAATTAAATTTAGGCCAACTGCTTTTCGAATCTAACTCCCTTGTATTCCTGTGTGTATGTGCGCCTTCCCAGAAGAAAGAGTTTTAAAACCCTTTCTTCTGCGAAGGCGCACATACACACAGGAATACAAGGGAGTTAGATTCGAAAAAGCGGTTGGCCTAATTTTATTTAGGCGATTGAAATGTAGCTCATGAACTCACAAGGCAGGAGGGAGAGACAAAACAAAGAAGACAACAACAAACAAAACAAGGTAAGTAAATATTTATTTATTAATTACGTAATCGGTGTCCTGACACCCTTGGAAATATTAGAGCGCCCGTTATTTGTCGTCTTTCGTAATGTACTATTTTGTTGCAATGTTTTGTTGATAAACTATGCTATTTATTGATCTGATTATGATTATATGATTATAGACATGATTATATCTATTGTAAGTGCTATTCATAGTGGGAACTCGATGACCGTGTGTCCATTCTCGCTGTGAACAGCACAATGCATCTTATGTTTAGCTTATCTGTTAAGTGTATTGTAGATTTTATCGTGTAAAAAAAAATATTAGATTTTTCTCGTAAGAACAGGCTCACAATTAAATGATCGATTTTTCTTATCTGGTGCTACGTTCCGAGACATATTTCTTCCATCGTCGGGCAACGCAAATTGAAATAAAAAACAACCAATCAATTAACGGTGAACCTGTTCTTTAAAGCATGACATCTAATAATTAAAAATGTAGTGCAAATGGTTATTCTATCTTCCTTTGGATTTAATGGCTTCAAAGGAACTTCGGGAACTTCAAATGAAATAGCAGCTATGATATTTCCGCAGCTAGTCAGATCAAGAGGATGAAATGGCCAACAATTTCTGACATTATTCAAATTGAAACAGGGACTATAATGTACAAGTCAACAAATGGTCTTGCACCGGAATATCTGTCCAAGCTGTTTATAAAGAACTCAGCTCATAATACACTGAGACTGAGAAACACCGAAACTGATTTGCGTGTTCCACTTTTCAAAACGTCAAATGGGCAGAAGTCTATTTCATTTCGTGGACCTAAGCTTTGGAACAAATTAAGCTTGGATGTCAAAGATGCGCCCTCTCTTCCTACCTTCAAAAGAAGGTCAAACGAGTCATTGCAGAAGATGGTTTGTTCTCACTTTTCTTTTGATTTAGTTTCGCTTAATTTTGTTATGGACATTTTTAGCTTTTTTATTGCTATTTAACTTAATTTAGCAACATTTGTAAATTAGGTTTTTACTTTGTAGTTTTTTTGCACGGCCCCCTGTAAAGCAGTCTCCACAAGACTGACGGGGCTACCGTGGTTAAATAATAAAAAATGAAAATGAAATGAAAGGTACTTCGCTATAATTTTACTGTGCGGTTTTTGGTGCATGGATTATTTTTATAATTACAGCGTCTTTTATGTTCAAACAAGTTTTGAAGTTGTGACGACATTAACTTGCTAATACCCAATTCACACTTGCAAGTTAAACCAGCTTAAACTAAACCAGGTTATCAAATGTTGTGTTCTAATTGGTCAATCCAACAAATCAAATTCAATTGATTCTTTGAAATTTAACCTGGTTTAGAAAAGCTGGTTTAGATAAAGTTGGTTCCACATCAGCACTTCTGTGCTGCTAACTAACACCTGCTGTAACACTACCACCTGCTGTAAGTGTGTCAGTGTGAATGGGGTATAAATCTTAAACCAGAATAGCGACAGATTTCTGCTTACCACCATATTGTAGACCTTCATAAACTATGATTTTCTTGAAGCTTGAAGAAGGTACCGTTCTTCTTCCATCAATATAGGATTTACGCTGATTTTAATTGTTCCAAAACTGTTCATGAATTATTTCAATAAAAAGAAAAACGCTGTAATCCTGAAAATAATCAAATATCAAAAATATCCAAAGCAGAATCATAGCAAAGTACCCGAAGTTCCGTTGGAGCCATCAAACCAAAAGGAAGATGCAGTAACGATTTGTGCAATTCTTTTACAGATTTGACCATGGGCGGTAGGAGACGCGTGGATTGCTTTTTGAAAAATATTGTGGTCATAGCTTGGGGTTATTAAGATTAAATTAGCCGCGATGTTTTCAGAGTGGCTTCCTGTTATTTTGTAGCCACTTACGTTTGACGCAGCAGTCGCTAATAGCCCCAACCTATGACAACAATATTTTTCAAAAAGCAATCCACGCGCCTCCTACCGCCCATGATTTGACGCCTATGCTTCATTGAAGTGAATTGAAAACAAAATGACTAACTTTTTGTGCATCCAACATCGGTGACGTAGCCTGCCCATCCTGGACAGCACTTGACAGCTTTATAGTACTTCTTTTTCTGAATAGGATACCAATATATACGTGAATTCACCCTGCAGAAAATAAAACGAAAGGTTAGGGACGGATCATTAATTCTTACAGGGGAGGGGTGGAAGACATTCTTTTCAAATATGTGATGAAATTTTCGTCCCCCTCTCTGATTTAGATCGAAAATTTTGGTCCCATCTCCAACATTGCAGAAAACCTTTTCAACCCCCCTCACACTACCTGTGTATAGGGTAAAAGTGTCATTACACTGTTAAGATTCCCATTGCATTATGAATTACATCGTCACAACAACTGTTAGTACATGAGCAAAATAAACCATTTCAAATAAGACGAGAAAAGAGCACAAAGCGGCAAGCAGTTGCATTTAAGAATTACCATTACGTTAAGGAGAACTTGTGTTAGAGATGAACACGGTTTTTACTTAGAAGCTGAAGAACTATGTATTACTTCCTAAAGACGTTAAGACAGAGATCAATNTGCAGAAAACCTTTTCAACCCCCCTCACACTACCTGTGTATAAGGTAAAAGTGTCAATATACAATACTGTCAAGATTCCCATTGCATTATGAATTACATCGTCACAACAACTGTTAGTACATGAGCAAAATAAATCATTTCAAATGAGATGAGAAAAGAGCACGAAGCGGCAAGCAGTTGCATTTAAGAATTACTATCACGTTAAGAAGAACTAGTGTTAGCTCAGATGAACACGGTTTTACTTAGAAATTGAAGAACTATGTATTACTTCCAAAGGGACGTTAAGACAGAGACTACCAGGATTTACTTCAAACTATTTTAATACCCCCTCCTTAAAATGTGCTTTATTCTTCGTCCCCCCTCTCTTTGAGTAGGTAAACTTTTGATCCCCCTCCCAGATTTCTTCCACCCCCTTCCCGGGAGGAAATAGTCACCGGTCCTTTGCAAAAAAAAAAGTTTGACTGCGTTTCTGATAAATGTTTTCCGAGGGGCAAATCACTCCAAAAATAGCGTACGAGATTTTGAGATTTTAAAAATCTCTCAGATTTGTCAAAGATTTTTGAGATTTTCTAAGGCCTTTTGAGATTTTGAGAATTTTTAGATTTCAAAATTTATCGAGATGTTCAAAGATTTTGTTGATTTTGCAAGATTTGTGAGGATTTAAATATGAGATTTCAAAGAATTCTCGAAAGATTTTTGAGAACTTCTATCATTTGTTGGGGGAGATTTCTGGGATTTTTTAGATTTTCGAAGATTCTTATGATTTTCTTTGGGATTTCTAAGATTTTATGACGATTTTTGAAATTTTCAAGATTTTTCGAGATTTTTGGGATTGTTGATGTATTTTTAGGACTTTTTACGAAAGTGTACGATATTTTTGGAGTGATTGGCCCCTCGATGTTTTCGAGAGCAAGGGAACAGGGCTGGGAGCAAGGGAGCACGACTATAAAAAATACGGGAACTAGGGAGCAGGGAGTACAAAATCTTTGGGTAGATGAAAAAGCTGTCCAATTTTGTCCAATCAAGTCTCATTTCTAAGTGAGCACGCTGCTTTCAAGGGGAAGCAAGAGAGCAACGACTCGGCCCCTATCAGAGCCTCTGCTGCCTCAAACTGTTTGTAGTCTACGGCCGATTAATCGAGATGCAATTGTAAATAAACAAAGAAGAATAACCTACGCTGAGACAGGGTACCTGGCGGATGTATGCTACAAATGAAAGGCTGCATTACCAAAATATATATGGTCTTCGGGGGTTTTCCTCGAAAAGTAGGTTTTGTAAGCTATGATTCCATCATCTTATTCCCACAGGAACATAGACGTAGGAGCCGGGGGCACAGGAGGCACAGCGCCCCCTCAAGCTTTTCGAAAGTAAAGGTCCTATTTTAACCAAAAGTGCCCTTTCCCTCGGCTATTTTTAAGTTTAAAGCACCCTTTCAGTCCTAAAAAGTGGCTCTTCTGAGAGCTGGGCCTCCCAAGTGAGAACTGCTTCCTACATCCCTGTACAGGAATAAAATAACAATCAACCAAGTTACTCGAAATTTGCAACAACAACAACAAACGCGATTACCTGGTTTCAGGACACTGTAAAGTTGGGTTTTCAGCAATTCCACAATTTTTCGTATGATATTCCGTTGTAGTTGTGATATTTTTACGCAGTACTGTGCGTGTGCTTGTCATGGTATAGCGACATAAATTTACTTCTTTTCCAGCTACAGGGTTTTGACACCTGAAAGATCAAATTGGTGAAATGCTATAGATATAATGAATAGCTAAATCATTTGTAGGTATCCCTTATTTTGCTAATAGTATAACATTTCTGACACCTGAAAGATAAAGCTTGTGACATGCTACATCAATAATGGAATCATTAGCGAAATCATCCGAGGACAAGCATATATAGGTCATATAGCATGAAAAAAGGTACGTTAGAGAAAAAATTGATGAAATACTACAGCAATAACGGAATCATCCTAAGAATCATTCGCGGACAAGCATATGGGTCATATAGCAAGGAATTAGATACTTAGTACTTGACACGTGAAAGATAAAAATGATAAGACAAAATTGGTGAAATGCTACAGTGGTAATGGAATTATTAACGGAATCATTCGTGGACAAGAATATGGGCCATAGAGCAAGGAAATAGATACTTGGTACTTGATACCTTAAAGATCAAAATTGGTGAAATGCTACAGTGATAATGGAATTATTAACGGAAACATTCGTGGACAAGAATATGGGCCATAGAGCAAGGAAATAGATGATTCTACAGAACTGATGAATAGTGGAATTTTAATCATGACAGTGCAAGAATTATTTAAATTCTGTCTACAAATACAGTAATTCATTTCTAAGAAACAAAAAGAAAAAAAGCTAATAAGAAACTGTAGCAGCCTCTTCGAGTCAAATGGGGAAAGTCTGCTAGAACCGACCAGAGGTCAATTTTTTCAATGTTGGTTTTGAGTTGCAAAGTGTTTTTAAACAGAAAGTATTTCACCGACCCCAGTGATGATAAAGAGTATAATAATTATTTATGATTTGATTCTTTTTATAATTCTTTACGCTCAAAAGCTACATTAACTGTCCTCGATGAATTTTGATAAATTTTGAAATTCAATTGCATGAAAAATTAAGAAACCCTACAAGAAACTTTTACAATAAGAATTGGACCCAAAATTGAGAAATCCTACTACAAAGCCCAGACCCAAATTTCTTATAAAACGATGAATGTGTACAATAAAATTTCAAACGCGTCAAAAAAAATTTTCCGCACTCGATGTTTATTCATTAATAGCAATTTTGGCAGGCGGGAAATCAACGGTGTATATTTGAAATCAGTTGTGAATGGTAGTGTTAAACACTTGATTGATAAAAACGCAACCATGCATGCCAATGGGTAATCAGCTTGGCTATACCTTGAAATATAGACAATTAAACAATAAATAAACTTAGCGGGGTGCAAAGATCAATGCATCTGCTATACATAGAACGCGAGAAAATAGCAGGTTCATGCTCACATGCGCATGTGCAAAATTTTTTCTCCACAGGGCCGTTTCCAGACTAAATTAAAGCAATTTATGTTAGCTTAACTTAAACTAAATTTTCCCCCTCATTTGCGTACTACCAGCTTTGCTAATAAATTAGTCGGGTTTTTCGAGAGTTTGTTTGTAATTCTTTCAGTTCAAGAATTGCAAGGCTGAATTTGTGAAACAAAATCCCAACAAAAGATTCAGCTCTCCGACATCACTAGGCGATTTGGCTTTCTGAAGAAGAGATTTCAAATCTCTGGGTGCATTCAATCAAATCAAAATAAACAGAGAGAGCTAAACTGGATGGTTGGCTGCGCGGAAGGTGTGACAAAGTTTTACAAAATTCACCTTTGCACTGTGATCCAGACGTGGAATTAATACTAAAATTGAAATTGGACGAATAACATATCTGATGACCTCATCGTAAAGAGAAGATGTGGAACTATTCAACAAAACAAACATTTCTTAAAGGGTCTGTTTCAGCCAGCATGCCTTGCAAGTGCCATCTAGTAGTTGGCCTTTGTTGTCGCCATTTTGATGCCTTTAAATCGGAGTTTTGAATCCAGACATGGGCGATAAGAAACGCGGTATTTAATTCGTAACAAAAAAAAATTCCTGTGTCCCTTTGCCCAATCCCCCTTGTATCCAATCCTCTCTGTGTCCCTATGCCCGTGAAGGGATCGCGATCGCAGAGATATCTCTGGTAGAGATCGCAGAGATATTGCCAAAATAATGCACATTCTGAGAACGGTAGAGATCGCAGAGATATTGCCAAAATAATGCACATTCTGAGAACGGTAGAGATCGCAGAGATATTGCTAAAATAATGCACATTCTGANCATTTCTTAAAGGGTCTGTTTCAGCCAGCATGCCTTGCAAGTGCCATCTAGTAGTTGGCCTTTGTTGTCGCCATTTTGATGCCTTTAAATCGGAGTTTTGAATCCAGACATGGGCGATAAGAAACGCGGTATTTAATTCGTAACAAAAAAAAATTCCTGTGTCCCTTTGCCCAATCCCCCTTGTATCCAATCCTCTCTGTGTCCCTATGCCCGTGAAGGGATCGCGATCGCAGAGATATCTCTGGTAGAGATCGCAGAGATATTGCCAAAATAATGCACATTCTGAGAACGGTAGAGATCGCAGAGATATTGCTAAAATAATGCACATTCTGAAAACGGTAGAGTTGGTCCGAAAAGAACCCCAAAAGGATGGGAACTCTAAAATTGAACAATTGGCTGTTGAGAATCTCTCTGAAGTCTAGCGAAAGCAGAATTACCAAAAAATGTGTTTTCGTAAAAAGTGAGTTTGAGCGTGCGAAGTCTATTGTTTACGGAAGAGTGGCACCCAAATAATGGGATCTTAGTTCCTCTACCATTTTCAGAAGATGACTAAAAGAATACGCCTTAAAACAAGTTTCTTATAAAGAAGCAATAGAGTTTCTACAATTTTTTACTATTGTATAAAAATTTCTTGTAAATAAGTATCTAATAAGGAACGTTGAGTCAACCCGATCTTCTTATCGTTGACCGGTGACGGGAATAAATTCAAAATTGTCACTCACCGTGTTGATGTGTAGCAGAGAAATAAACAGGTTGACATCAAAACCAAATTCACTGATAGATTCGCCATGACTTTGATTTCCTGAAAAAGGCACAAATCACTGAAACCAAATCGACGTATTACTTCTGAAAATCACACAAAATCCATGAATCAATCAATTTTATCTTTTATCGTTGATTTATTTCTAGCTCACCCTACTAGGATTAGATTTACGTGTCGCTATTAAATTCTACATGCTTAATTAATAATTAAACGGAGATCAAATGATATGACCTTACCAGATCTCGTATAACAATCAATCAATTAACACCTCGAACAGGACATCATCTACCCCCTGCAATTGATTGTTTTCTCACCAAGATTCGATATATTGTAAGGGGGTCGTAAACATATATTCGTTAAGGCGTATCATACCAGAAATAGAAATTAATACTTGGCAGCGGACGTCAATTACCCCCTGAAATTCCATGTATCACACTAAGATTTGATACATTGTAAGGGGGTCGCTACCAAGGGTGTATCATACCAGAAATGCCAGTCAAATTTGAATGAAGTTTACATCAATATGAGGGTTTATGTCATTAAGAATAGAATCGGAGAAATAGGGTCCAAGTTAAAGTAACAGGTGCTAATAGTGTCTTCCCAAAAAGATGTAAACAAACTGCAACATTTGTATGGGGGCTACTGGTGTCTTAGAGTTTCGCACACATTTTCAGCTGAATAGCAATGGTTTCTTAAAGAGATGGAGAAATGTCAAACTTCAAATGCTTTTGAACGACAGTCGCGCAGAATGCACAATTTTTTACCACAGGTGATCCAAAGTGGTTTTTTCTTTTGAATCCTGCAATTTCCAGCAGATTTAGAACAATTTCCATCATTCCATACCAAAATCTTATCCATACCAAATTCTAATCCATCAGAATGTAAATTCAACATGACGCCAGCCCGGTGCTTTCAGGGTATGCGGAGTTCTTACGAGGGTAATCATACATATAAATACTACAGCGATTCGCCATAAACATCATGGCTGACGTCTCCGAAAAATTCCAATAAAATTCTAGACTTTCCGGATTTCGTTTCCTTGGAAGCTTGAAGTGTAGCCTATAAAACAGACTCGATTTGAGTCTGATTAACCACGGGCTTTAGGAAACTCTGAATTAAAAATTAGATTTTCGGATACATTGAGTATTTTTCCACTTTTTATTTCGTTCGTGATACATCGAGCGCGAGACAGTGTGACGTGACCTAGAGCCATTATGCCACTCAAGTGTGGCAAAACGAACGACAATGGCTCTAGGTCACGTTTTTAACCATGATTACTTTTTGGTGACTCTCAGAAAATTTGCTTCCTTTTCTACAGAATCAAGAATTAAGCAGAAAAAGTTTGAAATCGTCATTTTTATTGATTCATTTTATTAATCTATTTCCTATTAAGAGCTAATTAACAGCACAATTCTTATTGTGTTATTAATTAGCTCTAATTACACGTTGTTTTATAAGAAACTTGAATCAGGCCATAGTACTAAAAGTTTCTTAATTCAACATGAAAATTTCAGCTTTTTAGTATTAAAAGTTTCTTAATTTTTTTCTCATGTTTTAAGTGCATGAATTATCATGTAGTTTCTAGCACTGATACAGATATGTTTCTTGACATATTATAAAACAACAGGTGGGAAGAAAACGTGTTCTGTTACGTTCAAAACATAAAACGGTTGGTTAATATTACTCAAAAATAGGGGTTCGACGACATATTTCAATAATATCGTTGAATTTTGCTTTTGAAAGTTTCTTAACTCTTTCTTAAATTAGTACTAGAGTTTCTTCAATTTTCGGCCATCCTAGCACTAGTTTCTTATCAACCAGTTTCTCATAAAAAGACGTGTAACCTAATTAAAAAAATAATAGTAAATAAAAACCTGTTTCACGAAGGTCACCCATTGGTCACTCACGGACGTCCTTCAAGTCTTCAGAAACCAGTAGAACAATCTTGAAATTGATATTATGTAGGAACATATTTTCTTAATTTTTCTTTATCAGGACTAATAGATGACGATTCCCACAATTTCGAGATCGTCCATATCATGAAATTAATCTTTTAGTAACTCATTTTTTTATTTTTTATTGGGTCTAATAGGTGACGACTCCCTCCCACCTATCTCGGGGGCGCACACAGTTCCTATTAACATCCACCAGACCATGAAATTAATTCTTTCATTAATTGATTTGCTTGATTTTTTATTGGGTCGAAAGGGGTCGAAAGGCCAGTTTCCAGTCAGTGGAATGTTCCGAGCGGGCAGAATTTTCCACAATCAAAAGTCACTCAACCCTAAATTTCTATTCAATCACAAAGCGACATTTTCTCTTGTAAATAAAAGAATTTCCGCCCGCTCGGAAAATTCCACTAACTGGAAACTGGCCTTAATAGGTCACAACTCCGCCCCTCCGGGTCGTGCACAATTCCTCTTAATACGCACCAGTAAAAAGATAAGAAGGTCAGCTTCACAGAACCAGTCAAAACTGACTTTTTTACATTGTTATCAGTAACAAGTCACTGGGTTAGTGATTGGTTTACAGAATGCGTCAACCTGTTGATTGAAGGATAGATAAGGTTTTTTTTCACGTGACTTAACATGTCATACAATTAGATTTACTACATTCATCGTAGTTTCGCTTACCCTGCTTCAATTGATAAAACGCTACAATTATGACTCATGATCTAAGACTGCGTTCACACGATGAAGGGACAATTTGAAAATGGAAAAAAATTTGACGGTACCAAAATTTTAGCTAGTGTTCACACGATACCGGCACAATTTGAAAATGATAGAAAATTCGACGAAGATGAATTTTTACGACAAAAAAATTTATCTTGGCCTACAGAATCAACCAGCCTCGCTTCAAAAGCGTTGAAAACTGTTCAATTTTCATCGCTTTCGATCGAGTGTTCAGACGCTTCAAATCGTGCCGGTTAGAGTTCCGTTTTCAAATTATGCCGTTTTAAAATTCTACAAGCAAGAAATGTGCTGTTTTCGTGTAATGTGTGTATGAATGCAATGTGCGATAATTGCATAAGCTTACGGCAAAAAGTTTACGATTGCACAGTGCACGATTAGTGATATCACCAGGAAACCACTCAACCATGAAGCGCTACATGCTTCAATCCGGGTAAGTTCACATATACCAACAATTTATTTATTCGCCACCATTCAAAACAAATAAGAAAACTTGACATGATCAAAAACAGTCAAAAACACACACTGTTTAATCTGATACAAATTTTGAAACGTAATGTTCTTTGTAGCGACGAGCATTAATTCGAGACATTATCGCGATCACAACAATATCATAACATTATTGACAATATTTCAGCTTAAATAGTAAGCACTGTGATTTTTGTTGAAAAACGCTAATAAACGTTGTTTGTGACAAGAGGTTTTGTCGAGGATTGTAGGTCGGATTTGGCTATCGTTGAACTTCTTTCAGAATCAAGCAATTTCAATGAACAATTTCTTGCTGCTTAAATACTTTTCAGCTTTCAGCAAAATATTTCAGCATCTTTAGATGTTATTCACGATCAAGAATCAAGCCTCGATAACACTCTTTTCCGCCTCGCAACTGCATGCAACAAAAGATTTTGCTCTTGTTCCTTAAAGATTGGTTTACACTAGAGTAAAAATACGTTAGAAACGCACCAGATATTCGACGGAAAATGCATCAAAATTATCTTTGACTCAATTTGAAATTTCAGAATATAAGATTTTATCGGCAGCTTTGAAGATTTCCTAACGTGTTTAGATGGAATCAAAAAGTTTTGAATCCATTTGGAATCGATAACTGGCTAAAAATGCATTTAAAATGAGTTGACAACACAAGTTTTCTAAATTCTAACGCATCTTTACTCTGGTATGAACCAAGCTTTTGAGTGGCTAGGAACTGGCTTGCTGGGCTTACGGAATCTATTGGGACTTGCTAAGAATGCATGATTAAACAAAGATCAATAAGCGAAAGATTTTCCGAAATCAATATTTCACCTTGTATCTTGTATCTCGGCCATGATTGCTGAAAAAGTATTATCGTAGATAAAAGCAGCTATCTACCTACCAGCTAGAAGCCTTTGAAAATGAATTCATCTCTGAAACTTGGTTTCCACTATAACGATTTCCATAAGCTCATTCAAAACGCAATTTTCGTGAGTTATCGTATCGTTACCAAATGGAATCAACAAGTTCTGATTCCATCCAAATGCATTAGGACATCTTTAAAGACACTATAAAATTCTAAATTGAGGCAAAAAGAATTTCGCTGCATTTTTCCGTAGCGTTCCTGAAGGAATTTCTAACGAGTGTTTACTTACATGTGAACCAAACTTACGAATGCACTATGACATAAAGATGAATAAAATTTTAAAAGATTTTCCGAAAGAAATATCTTTCATTGCATATTAGTAAAATTGCGTTAGGAATGCATTAAAAATGCGACGGAAAAAAGCATCGAAATTATTTTCGCCCCAATTTCGACATTTTGTCCGCGAATTCGAAATCATTTGGATGCAATCAAAAAATTTTGATTCCGTTTAGAACCGATAACTGACTAAATATGCGTTTAAAACGAGTTTAGAAAATGCAATATCCCAATTCTAACCTGTTTTGACTCTTGTGTAACACAGGCTTTGGTGGCGAACAAATGCTATTGTACTGTAGACGAAGATTCATCAACTAGCGAGAAGCGTTTAAAAACGAATTATTCTTTGAAACTTGGTTCAAACTTCAGTAAAAAGACGTTAGAAAAGCGACAATTCTAACATATTTTCAATCTAGCGTACATCAAGCTTTGGTAACGAACAAATGCTGTTGTGCTGTAGACGAAGATTCATCTACTAGCTAGAAGCGCTTAAAAATGAATTATCTCTGAAACTCGGTTCAAACTTCAGCAAAAAGACGTTAGAAACGCGACAATTCTAACGTATATTCACTCAGCGTGAACCAGGCTGTAGTTGCGAACAAATGCTATTGCACTGTAGACGAAGATTCATCAACTAGCTAGAAGCGTNGCGTTTAAAAACGAATTATTCTTTGAAAAAAAAGCGACAATTCTAACATATTTTCAATCTAGCGTACATCAAGCTTTGGTAACGAACAAATGCTGTTGTGCTGTAGACGAAGATTCATCTACTAGCTAGAAGCGCTTAAAAATGAATTATCTCTGAAACTCGGTTCAAACTTCAGCAAAAAGACGTTAGAAACGCGACAATTCTAACGTATATTCACTCAGCGTGAACCAGGCTGTAGTTGCGAACAAATGCTATTGCACTGTAGACGAAGATTCATCAACTAGCTAGAAGCGTTTAAAAATGAATTAATCTCTGAAACTCGGCTCAAACTTCAGCAAAAAGACGTTAGAAAAGCGACAATCCTAGCGTATTTTCACTCTAGCGTAAACCAGGCTGTAGTTGCGAACAAATGCTATTGTACTATAGACGAAGATTCATCTACTAGCTATGAAGCGTTCAAAAATGAATTATCTCTGAAACTCGGTTCAAACTTCAGTAAAAAGACATTAGAAAAGCGACAATTCTAACGTATATTCACTCTGGCGTGAACCAGGCTGTAGTTGCGAACAAATGCTATTGCACTGTAGACGAAGATTCATCAACTAGCTAGAAGCGTTTAAAAATGAATTGTTCTCTGAAACTCGGTTCAAACTTCAGTAAAAACACGTTAGAAATGTGACAATTCTAACGCATTTTCACTCTAGCGTGAACCAAGCTTTGGTAGCGAACAAATGCTATTGTACTGTAGACGAAGATTCCTCTACTAGCTAGAAGCGTTTAAAAATGAATTAATCTCTGAAACTCGGTTCAAACTTCAGCAAAAAGACGTTAGAAACGCGACAATGCTAACGTATATTCACTCTAGCGTGAACCAAGCTTTGGTAGCGAACAACTGCTATTGTACTATAGACGAAGATTCATCTACTAGCTAGAAGCGTTTAAAAATGAATAATTCTCTGAAACTCGGTTCAAACTTCAGTAAAAAGACATTAGAAAAGCGACAATTCTAACGTATATTCACTCTAGCGTGAACCAGGCTGTAGTTGCGAACAAATGCTATTGTACTGTAGACGAAGATTCATCTACTAACTAGAAGCGTTTAAAAATGAATTAATCTCTGAAACTCGGTTCAAACTTCAGCAAAAAGACGTTAGAAAAGCGACAATTCTAACGTATATTCACTCTAGCGTGAACCAGGCTGTAGTTGCGAACAAATGCTATTGCACTGTAGGCGAAGATTCATCTACTAACTAGAAGCGTTCGTTCAAAAATGAATTATCTCTGAAACTCGGTTCAAACTTTAGTAAAAAGACGTTAGAAAAGCGACAATTCTAACGTATATTCACTTTAGCGTGAACCAGACTGTAGTTGCGAACAAATGCTATTGTACTATAGACGAAGATTCATCTACTAACTAGAAGCGTTCAAAAATGAATTATCTCTGAAACTCGGTTCAAACTTCAGCAAAAAGACGTTAGAAACGCGACAATTCTAACGTATATTCACTCTAGCGTGAACCAGGCTGTAGTTGCGAACAAATGCTATTGTACTGTAGGCGAAGATTCATCTACTAGCTAGAAGCGTTTAAAAATGAATTATTTCTGAAACTCGATTCAAACTTTAGTAAAAAGACGTTAGAAAAGCGACAATTCTAACGTATTTTCACTCTAGCGTGAACCAGGCTGTAGTTGCGAACAAATGCTATTGTACTATAGACGAAGATTCATCTACTAGCTAGAAGCGTTCAAAAATGAATTATCTCTGAAACTCGATTCAAACTTTAGTAAAAAGACGTTAGAAAAGCGACAATTCTAACGTATATTCACTCTAGCGTGAACCAGGCTGTAGTTGCGAACAAATGCTATTGTACTGTAGACGAAGATTCATCAACTAGCTAGAAGCGCTTAAAAATGAATTAATCTCTGAAACTCGGTTCAAACTTTAGTAAAAAGACGTTAGAAAAGCGACAATTCTAACGTATATTCACTCTAGCGTGAACCAGGCTGTAGTTGCGAACAAATGCTATTGTACTGTAGACGAAGATTCATCAACTAGCTAGAAGCGCTTAAAAATGAATTAATCTCTGAAACTCGGTTCAAACTTTAGTAAAAAGACGTTAGAAAAGCGACAATTCTAACGTATATTCACTCTAGCGTGAAACAGGCTGTAGTTGCGAACAAATGCTATTGTACTGTAGACGAAGATTCATCAACTAGCGAGAAGCGTTTAAAAATGAATTAATCTCTGAAACTCGGTTCACACTTCAGCAAAAAGAAGTTAGAAAAGCGACAATTCTAACGTATTTTCACTCTAGCGTAAACCAGGTTTTAGTAGCGAACAAATGCTATTGTACTGTAGACAAAGATTGATCTACTAGCTAGAAGCGTCTAAAAATGAATTAATCTCTAACAAACATTACCTTCAAACTATGGTTTAACTCTTCTGTGTTCAGCTGACCACACCTTGACCAGCTTGCAAAGTAAATGAACAGCGAATGCCTAACAGAATTGTTTTCTATCCACCAGCACTTCGAGTTGATTGGTCATCGGCTAAAATAGCAATATCTCAGTGGATAACAATCGAATTCAATTTTCCATTGATCTCTTTCAATTCACTCATGTTGACACGTATATCAAAATCCTATTTTCAAATGTAAATATTACATTGCGCATAGCTACGGACGCAATAAAAACAGAACTTTTATTGACTTACGTTCTTTTAACAAAATTTCACGACGCCTTTTCACACTGGTGCGTCAATACAACATTCAAATTTGCTACAGATTGATATTAATAAGATTCCGAGTGAGAAAAAACACGCAAAATTTTCACGAAATTTATAAATCTATTTCTAATGTTTCAAAATATTATACTTTTGCCGTGTCAGTTCGAAATAAACAACTTGTCGCCCCCTACAAGCGCTTTCTTTCACTGCTCGCCCCTCCTGCTACGCCACTCGAGTGGTTTCGCATGTACAGAGAGTACCGCATTGAAAACATCAGCAAAACAGTGATTTACCTATTAAAGACCCATTGCTAACCATGATCCTTTGTGGCGCCAAAGTCGACTTTCGTATTATCTGAAAGTCGTTTCTGGCCTAGGTTCTCTTTGTTTTGATTTTCAGTCGGCGCACAAAGGATCATGGTTAGCAATGGGTCTTTAAAGAAAACGTAAAATTTCGAAGATGATAATATCAGCAAAAAGAACGCCGTCGGCGCTAGCCATGGAAGCCTTTTATTTTCCCCGAGATCATCCCTGCGTACGAGTCTGCTCAAATCATACCGGGTGAGTCAAAAGTATACGCGTTTGTCTGAATATACCGAGTGAGCCAGAAAAAAGTTCCCACTTTTGAAACTTCATAGCAGCAAGAGTACAGGATAGATTGGAATGAATCGAATTCTACTTGAAAGCCGAAAAACTGAAGTATTTTCATGATTTTTATCGCATTTTTATGAGCACTGAAAATATAGGTAAATTCGACTTTACGAAATTTCTTGGTTGGGAAATATCTGAAAAAGGGCCAAAACGCTTAATCAAATCGTAAGGATCTCCTCACACAGAACAATACGCAAGAGCATTTCATCTCTCTCAAGAGTTGTAGGAAATAGATTTTCAAACAAATACTTAAGTTTTTTAATCACATGGCAATAAATGTGCAGAGGAGATCTGTTATCCATGAAAAATTATACTTTCTTTATTGTTTTGTGGGAGGAGTTTCTTTGCGATTTGATCAAGTGTTTTATGCCTCTTTCAGGCATTTCGCAGCCAATAAATTTTTGTTCAGGCGAATTTACCTATATTTTCAGGGCTCATGAAAACGCAAGAAAAATCACAAAAATACTTTAGTCTCTCGGCTATCTCCCAGAATATATTCCATTCCATTCCATTCAGTACTCTTGTGCCATGAATTTTCAAAAGTGGGAACTTTTTTCTGGCCCACCCGGTACAGTCATGGAAAATCCTCCAAGTTTGACGTACCATAGTTTTATAATAGAAACACGGGCTTTAGGAAACTCTGAATTAAAAATTAGATTTTCGGATGATACATCAAGTATTTTTCTTCTTTTTTATTTCGTTCGTGATATATCGAGAGTGAAGCGCGTGGCAGAGTGACGTAACCTACAGCCATTATGCCACCACTCAAGTGTGGCAAAACGAACGGGTCACTCTGCCACACGCTTCACCCTCGATGTATCATGAAGGAAATATAAAAGAAGGAAAATACTCGATGTATCATCCGAAAATCTAATTTTTAATTCAGAGTTTCCTAAAGCCCGTGACTGAAAAGGCTAACTTAGATGTGTAAATTAATTCACTAGAATCGGTGATATTGTTTTGGAGTTATTGGCGATTTTGCATGGAAGCTGTTTTTGGAAGAGCTTGTAAAAGGACGACCAAATTTTGCAAGTCTTCAGATTTAAAATGATGGCAATTATACCCCGCCATAGTGGACAAAAGTGCAAACATTATGTGTAAGTATACCCCGCCATAGTGGACAAAGTGCAAACATTATGTGTGAGGTCTAAATCCGAATATATTTTGTCTATATCTCAAGTATTGTGTATAATTTTTCAAATAAAACGTGTATTTTTCACATATGAACTGTATTTTTCAAATATAAGGTCTTTTTCCCACATATAATGCGAAGTTTTCATATATAAGGGGTATTTTCGAAATATAAGGTGTATTTTTCAAATATAAGGTCTCTTTCCCACATATAATGCGAAGTTTTCATATATAAGGGGTATTTTCGAAATATAAGGTGTATTTTTCAAATATAAGGTCACTTTGCCACATATAATGCGAAGTTTTCATATATAAGGGGTATTTTCGAAATATAAGGTGTATTTTTCAAATATAAGGTCTCTTTCCCACAAATAATGCGAAGTTTTCATATATAAGATGTATTTTCGAAATATAAGGTGTATTTTTCAAATATAAGGTCTTTTTCCCACATATAATGCGAAGTTTTCATATATAAGGTGTGTTTTCGAAATATAAGGTGTATTTTTCAAATATAAGGTCTCTTTCCCACATATAATGCGAAGTTTTCATATATAAGGTGTGTTTTCGAAATATAAGGTGTATTTTTCAAATATAAGGTCTCTTTCCCACATATAATGCGAAGTTTTCATATATAAGGTGTGTTTTCGAAATATAAGGTGTATTTTTCAAATATAAGGTTTCTTTCCCGCATATAATGCGAAGTTTTCATATATAAGGTGTGTTTTCGAAATATAAGGTGTATTTTTCATATGTAACGTCTATTTCTCAAATATAATGCGAAGTTTTCTTATAACAGGTGTGTTTTCGAAATATNAAAAAGCATCAACTCTCTTGGCAATTGGCAACGACGATTTTCTTCGCGCTTACAATAAACCAAAACAAAGAGTTTTTACAGAGTTCTTACAAAGAGTTTTGACATGTGGTTTGAAAGATAAGGATCGATCGAAGGTAATACCAAGAAAATTCCCCCCTGTAGTTTCTTTCAGACAAGCAGCTCCTATTCATTTATTTTGCAAATACTTGGATGAGCTTTCCAACCAAGGCTTTGAAAGTCTTTCTTGGCGGAGCCCCCTTTAGTAATGCCTTTTACAACAGGGTCTCAGCAGAGGATAAATTCTTCATCAACTCTCTTGGCAACGACGATTTTCTTCGCGCTTACAATAAACCAAAACAAAGAGTTTTTACAGAGTTCTTACAAAGAGTTTTGACATGTGGTTTGAAAGATAAGGATCGATCGAAGGTAATACCAAGAAAATTCCCCCCTGTAGTTTCTTTCAGACAAGCAGCTCCTATTCATTTATTTTGCAAATACTTGGATGAGCTTTCCAACCAAGGCTTTGAAAGTCTTTCTTGGCGGAGCCCCCTTTAGTAATGCCTTTTACAACAGGGTCTCAGCAGAGGATAAATTCTTCATCAACTCTCTTGGCAACGACGATTTTCTTCGCGCTTACAATAAACCAAAACAAAGAGTTTTTACAGAGTTCTTACAAAGAGTTTTGACATGTGGTTTGAAAGATAAGGATCGATCGAAGGTAATACCAAGAAAATTCCCCCCTGTAGTTTCTTTCAGACAAGCAGCTCCTATTCATTTATTTTGCAAATACTTGGATGAGCTTTCCAACCAAGGCTTTGAAAGTCTTTCTTGGCGGAGCCCCCTTTAGTAATGCCTTTTACAACAGGGTCTCAGCAGAGGATAAATTCTTCATCAACTCTCTTGGCAACGACGATTTTCTTCGCGCTTACAATAAACCAAAACAAAGAGTTTTTACAGAGTTCTTACAAAGAGTTTTGACATGTGGTTTGAAAGATAAGGATCGATCGAAGGTAATACCAAGAAAATTCCCCCCTGTAGTTTCTTTCAGACAAGCAGCTCCTATTCATTTATTTTGCAAATACTTGGATGAGCTTTCCAACCAAGGCTTTGAAAGTCTTTCTTGGTGGAGCCTCCTTTAGCAATGCCTTTTACAACAGGGTCTCGGGTCTCAGCGGAGGATAAATTCTTCATCAACTCTCTTGGCAACGACGATTTTCTTCGCGCTTACAATAAACCAAAATTAACCCCAAGAGATCTTGCACTTTAATTGAAGCAAACCTTGCTCCTTGGCAGCGACAAGAAAATGATTCGAACCGAATCCAGCTTGAAGGCGATATGATCCAGCACGGCGGACGTTATGTTAGAAACGCCAAAGGAGTATTCCTACAGGAGGCGTTCTTACGTTCAAGCCGCATCCTGTAACAAAATCTTGTCTATTGGTATGCAGCGAATCAATCTTTTCACGTCGCGTAAGTTGCGCGCCATCATGCGTCATAAAACGCTAACCTTAATTTTTCAGCGGAAGAAAACGCATCCAGTGTGAGTTCAAATTAAGGCAAGCATGACCTTTGTAGGTCGGGTACCCATAAATATGTAAACAAACCCATCGGTAACTAAGAAATCTAAACAATGAGGGGAAAAATAGCCTAGTTATTTTGCTTTCTGCTTGAATGCACAGACAAAACGGTCTGAATAGGTACATTAGACCGGACAAGCATAGACAACAAATTCTGATTAGCTGGAAAATTAGGCATACCTCCGCGAATAGGGCAATTCATGTCACGCGATAAAATCACATAAACGCTGCCCCTTTTACCATTATTCGCAGTACCATTCTTTGTGGCAGGGAAAACTAGACTTAAAGATCACTTTGCTTGCAAGCTGCTTCTAAAAATGTTTGAAAAAGGATAAAAAATTCTTACCAAGTTTTGCGCAGCTTCAGAACAATGACCAGGATGATGCACTAAAAAGTAAGAACAAAAGATAAATGAGTATGCCAGGGCATTTTCTTTCGCAGAGGCTGTATTACCAAAGGACGGATAATATTAGTAACCTTCAGTAATACAGCCTCTGCGAAGGAGAGTGATACCAAGGGGTGGGTAAAAATATACAAGTAGCCTATTAAAGCGCCTATGAAAATGATTCTATTTTCAATACTCTGAAGTAGATAGTTAAACGGTCTAGTCTGGCCTACAATGCCTGCCAAAAGTCTTGGAACACCTCAGCTAATTTTGCCTTGTTATGCGATTTCCCCCTCTCCCCCTTAGAACAATGTTGTTCTGTGACGATAAAATAAGGCTGACACGACGATTTGCGACTCTGATGAAAGGCTAGGACAATAGCCTTGCAAATCAACATTGCTTGGGGGGGAGGGGTGCCTCAACTAATCTCTACTGATAGAATTGCGGAAAAGTGTGTCATTATCAAAAAAGGGCCTAAGTGTTCCAAGGACTTTTGGCAAGCATTGTAGATTGATCACATCGTCCTAGTTATGGTCTCAGTTTGGTGGTAGTCTCATTTTGATGAGAGATAACTGGGACTCATTCATCGTAATCAGTGTAGTCTGGCCGAGGTTTTCCAGAATTTTCTGGACAATAAATAAGAACATGAAGTCCTTGCAATGTTAATCCTACTCACCTTCAAATGTCTCTTTCTGAGATTTTCTGCCTTGTCTGAAGAAGTGTGCCATTTGTAACCAGTGATCCACCAATTTGAGCCTCTGCATGTCCACAGTCTTCCAGTGTACCGTATATCATTTTTGGTACATTAACTAAATAATTACGAGCTCAAAACTATAGTTAAATGGGAACTTTGTGCAAATAAAAAGTGCTGCCTGCTGCAAAAAAAGCTTTTGGGTTGAGTCAAAGTATTTCATATTTCTAAGGCGTCGTTCGAATCGATCGGTTTTTTCAGCCGAATTCTACCGAAAGTAAATTTTATCTGCCATTTAAGACGTCGGATATTGCAAGTTTGGAATTCGGCTCTTCAGCGAGGAACAGCCAATAATTGTCTGAAAAGTTCCGATTTTTCTAGATATTTAATCGAAACATTCAACACTTCATATTTTCGGCATAAAGTCAGCAAAATCTTTATAATCCAAGAGCCGGTATTTAAGCGGTTTTATCGGCTATTTTTTCCACAAATTGCTGCTATTTAAGCGATTTTATTGTGCCGAAAGTTTTTTCTGATCATTTCGGACGGCCCCAAAGGGACGTTTAAACCATTAATAGCACAGTATTTTTAAAAGAATTACAGGAGGGCCGAAGGTGTTGTGGCGCAGTGATGTAATATTCTGACTTTGCATTCACTTTGCAGCCAGAACAGTTCAGACGGACGGGGTTCGTGCCACACCAACATGAGGCCACACCACATAGCAACATGACAAGGGGTCGAGGATTCGATCAGGACTTATCTACTTCTGGGATCCCAGCACTTGGCGCTAAAAATCACAACTTCACCTTCACCTTTACAAGGACAAAAGAAAATACAAAAGCATACACTCGGAGCAAATCATGGATGCAAGCCAGCCATTTCTAAAACCAAACTTCACTAAAAACAAAATACTGTTCCATCCAATCAATTGCTTTTCTTTTCTTAAAAGATTGAGATGTATATACATTCGCTCGTTACCTTTACTAGATGGAATCATGATTTGGAATCATGCTGATCAGTTTTTAAGGGTCATTTAATGGGGTGGGGGGGGGCTTTATATGAAAAGTATCCACTAAACATACCAGAAAAACAAAAAATCAAGAGCGTCTTCACAGTTTTTAAAAAAGTGAAAAAGTCTCAATTTGGCAATGACGTACATCTTTCATCAATTTTCGTAGGCTTCCTCCAAAAAAGGAACTTATCACCGATAAATTTACTTTCAATAATGCATTCGAACAAAATCTGGGTGTTTCCAAACTTTTGTCACAGCACAGACTGATTTCAACTCGTGCATTTTTTATTCCTGCCCAATCCCAAATATCAAGGACACAAAATCACACCATTCATAAAAACAAATCAATTCAATTTTTCTAATCACCTTGCATCTTACTCTGTAAATAGATCCATGCTCTAAATAACTCCCAGTGTTTTGTACAGCAAGGCTCCTCCCAGTGTTTTGTACAGCATATCTCCTCGTCTCTTTAACCCTAAGATAACCTCGTATAACAGGTGTCGTTATTCCTAATTCAAGAATTGACACTCACTGCTAAACTTAAAGTTATAAACAAATCTCGCGTTTAAAACACAAATAAAAGCACAATTTCCCGAGTCTCTTTTTGAAATCTGTGAGCATTCTTGTTCTTCTGTTAACAAGAATCCTCGGGATAAAATCCCTTAACATCAGAACATAGGAGTCACCCGCTGTGAAAGATGGAAATGAGAATTTCCAACCTCATTGGTTAGTTCTGTAAGTCTAACCCAATGCAATTTTCCATCCAACACCCAAAAGCTTCCAATCAAGTTTTTCAATGATCCTTTTACAAGTTATTGGCAACCTGAATCGATTGTTGGCATTCGGTATCAAATCAGACTTACGTCACATTCTTTGCTATCTGACCTCTACTGATCTCTGCACATTAGAATCCTGGGACACCTTTCTCTTTATGTTCGTCTCTGTGTCGAAATAACCAGTCGTCAGCTAGGAAAGAATAAAGCAAAAACTATCAATATTATAGATTAAATGGTCAGGTGTAAACTACTTATAAAACAACAACGGACGTTTTTGGACGCATGTTATTGTCGAAATCGGTAGAAATCTGAGCTGTGCGTTTTACACTGTCCGTAAAAGATATCCCATTAAAGATTGTGGCACATTAATATCAAAATTAAAGCCATGTGCATTTCGCTATTAGAATACTTGTTTTTGACAGTTTATGAATTATTCGCCATACTCTATCGATCGTTGGCCAAAAAAACAAATAACTGCGCTTTCTGGTAAAATTTCCACATTAAGTACTTACATAAATTTCCCTTTTCCCACATATTTGGTACGGGTGATTTTGCTTCTCACGCTTCAACAGAAAACTATCTCGACTCGGACCTGAAGAGCACCTTAGTTCGAGTTTACCAAGTTTAGGGCACCTTGGTTCGAGAACTAAGCCCCCCCCCCGACAGACCAACAGGGGCCCCGAAAGGGCTCCAGAATAATTTTTTCACAGGCTGTGATTTGTGGTTTTGCTACAAAACGGCTTTTTTAAACCATACTTTTTAACCCACCTCAAAAACCCTTGCTAACATTTAGAATCTTTCAACTCAATTTCTTTTATGTCTATATTCACTATACGTTCCCTCATTATGCTTTGTGACTCAGCAATTTGACATAGAGCTCTCTTCGCTCGTCTTACAGTTCACAGTTACTGCATAGGCCCCATCCACACCACGTTCCTGAGGACCCTGAGTGTCTCCTTTACGTCACTGGCCTTCGGTGGTGCTTCTATTTCATTGCTTTGCTTCTTACTTCTATTAGACCAGTGGCTGAAAGGGGAGCATTGCCAACCAAGAGGGCAATTCATGGGACAATGTTTTTTTGGCGTAGTTTTGGGCGTAGAATTCGAATCCGGATGTTGATCGGGCGTGCGAGGGGGCGTTTCCAAGATATGGGGGGTTTAAGGCGAAAAATTAGTAATGCGCCATATCAATCGATTTTGAGATATAAATATAAGATGGCGATGTCTAGAGCAGTTTATATGCAAGCTTAGACAAAGTATTGCTATATCCCAACCCTCTCCTCGAAAATCTACATCTTCGGTGACAAAATATTCGGAAATATCCTCGGGGTAGGGATCCGATATCCAATCAACAGTGAAGTCATCTTTCCAACCATGCGAATTTGGCTCCTCCACAGGAGCGGATCCAGGGGGGGGGGGGCGGGGGGCCATCCCCAAAAGGTAAGAGTTCTCTTCAAAACCATTTGCCTTACAGATGAATTAACGGATACGTTTCAACATGGGCGGTAGGAGACGCGTGGATTGCTTCTTGAAAAATATTGTGGTCATAGGTTGGGGTTATTAAGATTAAATTAGCCGCGATGTTTTCAGAGCGGCTTCCTGTTGTTTTGTAGCCACTTACGGTTGATCCGGCAGACGCTAATCTGCCCATAGACTAGGTGTACCAATTTAGATGACACCAGCAGACAACGAAAAAAACAAGGAATTCTTAATCTTAGAATTAATACTTTATCTAATAAAGTATGGCTAACCACTTCAACCTTTCCCGTATTTGAACTCATCTGATTCGTAATCAAATTTGAATAGCAATTTTCCCAGTATCTTTCTTGGCGACTTTCAAGTACGATAATATTGATACAGTGCAATTTAAACCTTATGTGAGTCATAATAAGTTATGTGTTTTATTGTTTAACTTTCACTTTAATCAGCCACAATTCATAGCCCTTCCCATTTTATTGAATCAAATTTGAATAGCAATTTTCCCAGTATCTTTCTTGGCGACTTTCAAGTATGATAATACTGATACAGTCCAATTTAAACCTTATGTGAGTCATAATAAGTTATGTGTTTCATTGTTTAACTTTCACTTTAATCAGCCACAATTCATAGCCCTTCCCATTTTATTGAATCAAATTTGAATAGCAATTTTCCCAGTATCTTTCTTGGTGACTTTCAAGTATGATAATATTGATACAGAACAATTTAAAGTTAATTTATGTAGAGATTCAGCCACCAAAAAGCAAGTGCTATCTTGTTGTTTGCTGGTATAGGCCGCCAAGTGACCCTGTTGGTTCCTTCAATAAGGTGGGAAAAGTTATCTCCTATCTGGACAAGGAGGGTAAAGAAATTATCTTTCTTGGAGACACAAACTGTGATCTCGCAAAAAGAGCACCAGACCAGCCTGCTGAGAATAATTCTAAGCACATTTGCAGTCTCTATGAGCTCTTTAGCCTCAAACAGCTTATCGAGGAGCCAACCAGGGCCACACTTACTACATCCTCCATCATAGATCATATTGCTACAATATCTGCCAGAAACATCATTGAATCAGGAGTGCACAAGGTTTCTATGAGTGATCACTATATGGTCTTTTGTGTACGCAAGTTTGAAGGTGCGTCAAAAAAGGACCATAAAGTGGTCACAACCAGATCTATGGAAAAGTTTGACAAAGATGCATTCCTTGCTGATGTTGCTGGCATTTGTTGGGAGCATGGGCTTAATGAAACAGATGATGGTAATGTGCTTGTCACCCAGTGGTCAACCCTTTTGTCCACGATCTTTGACAAGCATGCTCGCATCAAGTCATTACGTGTTTCTGAGAAGTATTGCCCATGGGTGAATGAAGGCCTAAAGGAGCTAATACGAAGGAGGGATAAAGTTCATAATCAGCGAAATTCTGAAATATTTTTGTCTCATATCGATTTCTTGTTTTTCCTCGTAGTAGTGCTATTTCGATGATTGTCCATAAAACTAAACTTTGAAACTGAGAAAGAAAAGTGTACTTTTTGATTTATTCAATTAATTCGATTTTAGGCCCGAAAAAAATGATAATCAGCAAAATGTTGAAATATGTTTGTCTCCTTCTAATAAAGTTCTTGTTTTTTCACGTAGTAGTACTCTTTCGATGATTGTCCTAATATCTTGACGCTTTTCGCTGAAGTTAATGTTTCAGAGATGAAAGGTAGCTTAAACTTTGATGTCCGTTGTAGTAATGTCATGGTTATCTGTAAGTAGAGAATCCGTTAACTCGTTGTACACTCTCTCGAAAGTTTAGTCGAATGCTCTTCTCTATTCAAATCAATCATTGATCTCCTAATTTCGAATGGTTAATGAATTTAAGCATATTTTGCCGTATTTCTTCATATTTCGTTTCGCTCTATTTTGCAGTATTTCGTTTCGTTGATTAAAATAAAGCAACAAGGGCGTTTCTCGTGTTTTCCGAGGGTTTGAAGGGTGTGGTCAAGAAAAAATCTTCCTAGGGGCTTGGCCACGAGACCCCCATTTCTCTTCAAATGGCCCTCCTCAAACTCTAATGCTGGATCCGCCCCTGTGCCTCCATATCCTCGCAACGAAATTTGCACACCTTATGTGCCTTTCAATGCTGCTCCTACATGGTGGCAGCAAAGACAGATCAGTAATTTTCTTGTCGATTGCAAAATTTCTCCAAAATATTGCTTTCCTTGCATCATCAATTGATTCTAACCTATTTTCTCTATAAAAGGAGCACATAAATTTCTCTAGGCTAGAAATTAAACTTTCATTGGGGCGACTTTCTGCACCAAGATCACTGAAGGCTGCAACATACTCTTGCCTATCTTTCACCATCTTCCAACAAGCTTTCTTTCCTTTTCGAAAAAAGGACGAGATATAATCATTGCCAGAAAAGGCGTGCAGTCTCAGAAGTGCCTGTTTCTGCGCTTGGGATAGATCGCACAACGTAAGATCAAAGAGCATTCTTGCTTTACCAGTACCGTTGTCGATGAATACTTTTAGATTGTCGATTTCGTTTGCTAAAAGGATGATTGGGATATCAATGTCTCCCGAACTCGAACGCACGACAGCTACCGTTTCTCGACCATTATTTTGGCGTAAGGCGTGATGCAAAAGGTAACAAATTTTTGTGTCGGCTTCTTCGTGGTTGGTTTCCAATTCATGAACGTGTGCTACCTCTTCCCTACTTATTTTCACACAGCTATTCTTTCTTGCAAAGTACACAGCACGATTTCCAAGCTGAGACGAGTTATCCACCCAAACTTCTTCTATCAACTCGAACAGCCGCTCCTTGTTTCTCCCATTGGTCATGAAGCTCTTAAAATCGGACGGTATCCTTACGTTAGAGCTACGTATGACAAATTCTTCGGAGTCTCCCCTCAGCTGCCTTTCCGAATTATTTATGGATCAATCGGTGTAAGTGTCGCTAGCCACGTATAAATTTCTGTATTGACTTGGAAGTTCGCTCAACAGCTTTAAAGCGAGATTCAAGATTTCTATCTGTCGTTGCTGCCACCATGTAGGAGCAGCCTTGAAAGGCACATAAGGTGTGCAAATTTCGTTGCGAGGATATGGAGGCAAGCCTCATGTCCAATTATTGAATCAGAGGAGCCAAATTCGCATGGTTGGAACGATGACCTCACTATTGATTGGATATCGGATCCCTACCCCGAGGATATTTCCGAATATTTTGTCACCGAAGATGTAGATTTTAGAGGAGAGGGTTGGGATAATGTTGATGAAGAGTATGACGGAGACCTAACAGACAATGAAGACAATTAACGATTTGTAAATAGAAGATTTATAGCCATGTAGTTCTGTTAGGTTACAAATTTTCACCCCCCCCCCCCCCGAAATTCGGAAATGCACGTTTCATGCCATGCCACAGCAATACTTTGTCTAAGCTTGCATATAAACTGCACTAGACATCGCCATCTTATATTTATATCTCAAAATCGATTGATATAGCTCATTACTAATTTTTTGCCTTAAACCTCCATATCTCGGAAACGCCCCCTCGCATGCCCGATCAACATCCGGATTCGAATTCTACGCCCAAAACTACGCCAGAAAAACATTGTCCCATGAATTGCCCTCTCGGGTGGCAATGCTCCCCATTCAGCCACTGGTCTATATGCGCGTGACACATACTCGCACCCTTGACATATTAAGTACCCCCCCCCCCCTTGAAGTCCGCAATAAAGCCGCAGTTTTCTACCACACCGATGTGCTAATTATGGCTAGGACTTTTATCAATTGTTTCAAGTTTTACAAATTTCCTCAATTGTTACAAAAAGAAAGGGCTGTTCGATTTCTTCGACATTCTGCTAACATACGATAAAAAAGTCTCAAGTTTGACCGCATAAAATAAACAAAGCTCACTAAAAATTATCATGTCGAAACGAAAATAAATAACTTGAAGAAAGGAGCGGAATTATACTTGACATGTGTTAATGAAAAATCAGTTTTGAGACAGCAGCTGAAATAACATTATGAGGAAGTCTCGACTGAGTTGAACAATTTGGGGAGAAATGAATGCAACCAGATGCGGTTGATTAGCACGGTGAAATTAAAGAAAAATTATCCACATGGATGTGAAAAAAGTTCAGCAAATAGACTTGTATCGAGGAAATTTGCATTGTCTAATCTCTTCTGGCGTCAAAATTCCTTTATATCAATAAGCCTAGCGTTCATATACAGTAAAAACCCGCTTATAAGAACCTACAATTTTGCAAGTCAGCCTGAGTTCTTAAACAATTAATACAATGGATTGGTTCTTATAAAATGGTCGTCTAATTTGACAATTTCAGCCTGCAGGTTCTTAATCCACTAGGTTCTTATACGCGGGGTTTTACTGTAGTAGAAACGGTTGCTGAGGAGCGTAGGGGTCAAATCTAATGAAAAAAGCTAGTGCAAATGGCTGTTACATCTTTCTTTGAGTTGAATAGCTCGAAAGGAGGAACTTTCGGTACTTTGTTGCAATTCTACCGTTAAATTATTTGATATCTTGATTATTTTGAAAATTACAGCGTTCTTTATATTTGAACTTGGTTGAGATTGCGTGGTCGACAATTTCTACATCGTAAACCAGAAGAGCAACAAAGTTCTGCTTACAACTTATAGCCGTCTATAAAACATAGTTTTTGAAAATACTATAATATTTCCTTACTTAATTTAGAAATTACGATGATTTTAATTTTTTCAAAACCTTTCTCGAATTATTTTCGACAAAGGAACTTTGAAAATAATCAAGATATCAAAAAGTTTACGGGAGAGAATTATAGAAAAGCACTTAAAGTTTCTTTCAAGCCATTTTATTAAAAGAAAGAGGTCAAAGCCATTTGTATCACGTTTTTTAAATTTAGAGCCAATGAGCAGATTGCAGGTCAACCAGTTACCAGTTTTCCAATTTATCTTAGATCTTCTAGCCTTCTTCTTTGTTAAAACAGAAGACTTAAAACCACTATTTTTAGCAGCTAAGTGTAAACATCCTTCTAAAACATTCGTGTTTAAACAGAAGCCCCGCCTTGAAAACATTTCTTTAGTTTTCATACAATGGTTTGAATGAAACAAATATTTCTTCGGCAGCGGCTAAGAGAATATGAGAAAAATTCATTACAAATTGATATAAAGTTTTCACCAACCTTGGCATTCCTTGCTACAATAAAAACGCGTTCCTAAACCTTTACACCTGCAGAAAAGGAAATAAGATTTCACAGTAATGAAAATAACATTGATATAAAAAAGATTTTATATTAGCAAACTACCGACAATGTGGGTTGTAAGTGGAGGACTGATAAAATGTTAGCCACGCATCTACGAGTAATTGGATTTATTAGAAGTGTAGGTTTCCTAGATGCGCCCAAAAACAAAATTTTGAAATGTAATCAATCTTTGTAATTAAAAATTTGAATTCCCATTTAGGAGAATAAAATACACAGAAAACGAGCGTGATAAACAATTTTGTTGTCGCCAAAGAATGGGTTTCACCCTTTATATATATACAATGTTTCATGGCACCCCCACACCCAGGGCATGTTTCACCCAGATACTTCAATCAAAGTTGTGTCGCTTTGAAGGCCTCCGTGGGATACCGGGTGTCCCAAAAAAAAAAAGTAACAGAT
>REGM01000567.1:4894-15879 GCA_004194415.1 Aurelia aurita | reverse complement strand
TGTGTTTGCAAAATGCCTGAAAAAGGGCCTAAAACACTTGATCAAATCTTACAGAAATTTCTCACACCGAACAATGCAAAATTACAGTTTTTCACGGGTATCGGATTTCGTCTGCACTTGTATTGCCATGGGATTGAAAATCTTTAGTATTTCTTTAAGAATTCATTTCCTATAACGCGGGAGAGAGATTAAATGCTCTTGCATCTTGTTCTATGCGGGAGATTTCGTACGATTTGATCGAGTGTTTTAGGCCTGTTTTCAGCCATTTCGCAACAAACGAATTTTCGTAAAGTTGAATTTATCTATGTTTTTTCTGCTGATAAAAACACGAGAAAAATCACAAAAATACTTCAGTCTTTCAGCTATCAGCCAAAATTCAATTAATTCAAATCCATTTAGTACTCTAGGTACTACAATTTTTCAAACGTGGATAGTTTTTTTTGACGCACCCGGTAGAAGAAGTACCTGGGGATGTGTAGCCGTGAAGGGTATACCTTTGTCTAGAAAGCGCCAAATCTTGGCACTTTTGATCTAGAAATTAGTCCAGCTAAGGATATGATTTTCACAAAGCATGGTCTAGCCAACGGTACCATTTTGAAAATGCTGGCGTCACACCCCTACCTGGAATTTGGCATAATAGAATTTCTGGGCCTATGACTTACAATGCACATTTCTTGTATAACTTCGGCAGGGCCTCGACATCTCCACAATGACCACAATGATGACATTTCCTCTTTGGCTTTGGTTTCGGTTTCTCCTTCACAGTTTCTTTCCCTTTAGTATCTTTGGCTGTTTTCGAAGGTGTCTTATCACCCATTTTAGTCTTTGTGTTTGACCCCCTTGATTCCTCTTTCTTCCCCTCTTTTCTATCACTCACATTTTTTTCATCAGGTTTCCGTGGTATCTTACTGTCCGTAGAATCTTCACTTTTCTCTGACGCTTTCGTGCGAGTTGTCTTCGATCTAGGTGTTGTGTTGAACATTGAAGGTGGTCTCTCGCCACTTTTTGTCTTTTGTAAATGAGTTGGTACTGTATACCCTTCAACCCATCGCCTCAAAATACGACAAATTGCTCCGCCAAATTTTGTGTATAATGGCATTGTTGCAACAGACTGTGAAATAAATATACGTATAGGATTTCGTTAGGAATTTTTGCAAGATAAGAAACTGGAATGAATGCATTATATAAAGCAACTTGTGTTCCTGACTGAATTATCGCTTTATTCCTATCGCATGACCAAACAAGTACAGCTTCTTTCATAAGGCACACTGAATCTAATTCAACATGTCCGCCCTCAAACAAGATATTCGCCAATGTTATTGCTTTGATATCCGGGAAACAGTAGCATTCAAACCGGGATTGTTCTTCATTACTCACTCGCCCGGAATTTGAAATCAGATGAAGTGTTTTGATTTCATTCGAAGTTTGCCATTTTTTGCACATAGTTTTAGACCAAGCAGTGCAAAAGGTACCTTCGCAAATTATAATAATCATGCAGGATGTAAGAAAAGCAGATGAGAGACTGTGCTAGTAAGGATTCATGAAAGATATTGTACCTTTTTAAATGTATCCGTTTGTCCAGGCTCACCAAAGAACGTTCTAAATGTTTCTCTACAAAATGAAATGAAATTAACCTTGGATCAAATGAAATAGTCGTAATCATAAGCTCGAACATATTAGCCTACGCGTAGACCTATTATCCAAAATAAGAAAGGGCCTACGAAACATAAAGCAAAAGCTTGCTACAGTGGTTTCCAGAATTCTGGAAACTTAATTTATGCTGCCTTTGTTGAGACGCGTATCACACATTAATTGAATAAAGGATTGAGATAATTAATTGGGTGGCCATAGCAAGCTGTTGCTCGTTGTTTTGTAGACCTTTTCTTCTTTTGGATAATGGGTCTACTCGTAGGCTAGAACATATACGCTTGAGTGGTAAAGTGCCCTCAAACCTTTGTAAGCATTTTCATCAGCGTAAACAATCAGAAAATTACACTAATGCAAAATGCTAAAATAAGCATAGACATAGTGTGATAAATAGTTATATCAAAGAGGAAAGTAATTGCTATAAAAAATATTTAACGTACCTTGTTTCTATGTTGTAAAATGGATCCTTGCCTAAAACAAAAGATATCAGGTCAATTCATCAAGCTGAAGCCCCGAAAATGGAATAATGCTGAATTAAAACCAAAAATCTAGATAAACCCACTAAGATTTAACACAATGTAGAATGAACTATAAAGAAACAGTCTAACAATCTCGAAGTCTGCGTCTTTAGTTCTCTCATCTAGAAAGATAAAAATCTCTTCTTTGGGCTTGCAAGACACAGTAGGGTTTTCTCAATGACTTTGTCCTCGAAAGAAAATTCCCTGTGTATGCTCAGTTGTAGGACAGTTGTACGATGCAGTCTCATATAAAACAGGCCACAAAGAGTTGTCATTGCCACTAAACAAATATAAAACTGCTTCCATGTATGAAAGTGACATTTATTCAAATAATTTGTTGTCCAAATTGTAACTCTTTTACAAGACATGGCCAGATGATAGAATGGAGAAGGTTGCTTTACTAGCAAAATCTATCTAAAAATAGNGTCTTTAGTTCTCTCATCTAGAAAGATAAAAATCTCTTCTTTGGGCTTGCAAGACACAGTAGGGTTTTCTCAATGACTTTGTCCTCGAAAGAAAATTCCCTGTGTATGCTCAGTTGTAGGACAGTTGTACGATGCAGTCTCATATAAAACAGGCCACAAAGAGTTCTCATTGCCACTAAACAAATATAAAACTGCTTCCATGTATGAAAGTGACATTTATTCAAATAATGTGTTGTTCAAATTGTAACTCTTTTACAAGACATGGCCAGATGATAGAATGGAGAAGGTTGCTTTACTAGCAAAATCTATCTAAAAATAGCAATAAAGAAATATAAAACATACTTCTAGGCAATGATCCAAGTGATAAAATTTTATCTCGGTTAGTTGCAATCATCGCAATTTGCTGCACAATATTCTTTGCAACTGTCATTTTTGCTACGAATAAAAAATTATAAGCATTAGGTGATGACTTAGATTACTGAAAGAAGTCTCATCAAATGGTAAAAATATGAAATTCAGTAAACAGAGGTCAGATAATGCTCTGAAGAAATAACAAAATTCAAAAAATTAATATATACCGGGTGTCCCAAATAAAAGGTAACAGATTTGATCAGGGCTAGCAATGTCAATTTAGCTCCAATCAATTCGCAATAAATTTTAAACCAATCCTCAAGAGTTAACTTGAACATAGATACCTTGCTGGTTGATTTTTGTGCTTCCAAAGTTGAAATAGAAATCTTGAAAGTTTAAATTTGCCCTTACCTCCAAACCAGAGCTTTGCCGCTTTGGCCTAAGTAAATTCTTGAAGCACAGCAAATAAATCAATAATAGCCTTGATAGCATCTGAACAAAAATTAGATTATATTATTCGGTATTTGCTAGAACTCACTTATAATGAACTTCTTATTTTGTCTTTAATTTTGATTCTGAATTTCGCTGTGCTTCAGGAATCTGCTTAGGCCAAAACGCCAAGGCTCTGGTTTGGAGGTGGAGTCAATTTTGAACTTTAAAGAGAAATATTTCAACCTTCGAAGCACCAATATCAATAAACAAGGTATCAATGTTCAAATTAACTTTTCAGGATTAGATTAAAACTTATTGCGAATGGATTGGAGCTAAATTGGCATCGCTAGCCCTGATAAAATCTGTTACCTTTTATTTGGGACACCTGGTAGATTAGGCAGAATGATGTTTATTTTGCACCTCTGTATGAGTACAGATCATTGTATAAAGATCATTTTAGATACTGTATTACCTCTGATAAATACAATTACAAGCCTGAAAAGTTCATAAATAATGAAGCAAACAAACCTCTAGAAAAGTGTTCAATAAGAAAATTCTTTGATGTATCGAAGAATTTTTGCTTTGATCCCACCTGAAAAATAAATTGACATACTGAGTAAAATATCTTAAAAACTAGCAATAACAATAGTCAGTGAGTGCGACGTTTTTACCTTACCTTTTCCCTCCTCCGCACTCTAGAGTCTGCACGCAGGCTAATAGTAACAGGCCTTTGTGGTTCTGTTGGCGTTGCAATTCTTTGTTCAATTTGAATTGAAAATTCAATCACCCATGGAAAGTTCTTTTGTGACCATAACTGAAGTCAGACAACAACAAATTCCACAAAACAAGAGAGAGATTAAGGTTTCATGCCTTTGACGTTTCATGATTGTGTGATCACAATACGTTGTTTACATAGATTTACATTTCACCCCTGCAATAGCCTTGCAGCGTTGGCGGAAGCCTCATTTTGAGATATGGAATCGAGATTGCATTATTTATTTCGTTCGTTCGACAGAGAGATATCGCAAGTTTTTGATTCAACTCAAATAGATATGCGGCTCCGCCGCAACAAATGCAAATAAAACTACACTTCCTCTATTAATTAAATGTTCGTCTATTAATTAAATAATCATGATTTAAACCATTACGTGGACTGTGTCAAATTGGACTGTCGAATTAATGAACTAATGGGTTTGTCATCATTTTAAAATGGAATAGTCAAAAGAAATATCAAATATTAACATAATGATTATGTTTGTCATCATTCTTGCCCTCTGATTTATTGTGAGACTGCGCTTTCCTCCGAATGCTCCTATTTAAACTACACAGACTAAAGAAAAAATAAAAAATTAGAAATTTTTAATTAGCTGTGGTCTTTATAAATTATTTTCAGAAATAAGACACAATAATTCGATGGTATAGGATATGACAGCAAAAACTGAACAGGGACAGTTCATCAAAATCAAATCTATGAAAATAATTTGTGGTCCTTTTGACTCGGATACAAGGAATGAAATATACGTAAGGTTTAAGTACATCTTTATGAAATGTGAAAGGGCGATCTATACTGCTAGTATTCTTTGGATAAACATTCTGAACCTGTTTTATACCTTCATTGGGAATTCCTTGATGAATCCATAATTCTTGGAATAATCGTAAAACTCCTCAACAAATTGCATTTTGTCAGCAACATCCTAGATAAGATAAAAGGAAACATATTCATTACGAGGAACTTCCTAGCTTAAATGTAATAGCAAATGCTGAGGAAAATCCAATCTGGGAAAGATGTGTGGAATATTGAATTAGGAGAATGGCTAGGGCTTGGGAGCCTTGTCTGTCAATATACAGCACAGGCCTTGCGCACATTAACATGAAAAGAATTCTCAAGAATTCTTAAAAATTTTCAAGAATTCTTCACATTATGATAATAATTCTTGATCCATATGAAAGACTGTAAATTTTTATAAACAAGAATTCTTAAGAAGCTGAAAACGTTCTTAAGAATTCTTGAGAATTCTTAGGCAGGAGAGCCATGTTAATGTTCGCAAGGCCTTTACTGTAGTTCAGCTGGTGTACATGAAATTCACAAGAATTCTTAAACTATTGTTAAGAAATGTTTACAGATTCTCAAGAATTTATAAGAATTGTTCATTTTCTCACAAGACTTCTTTTGTGGCAAAAAACTTCAAGAATTTTAAGAGAAGAATTCTAAGGAATTAAAAATTTTCCTAAGAATTCTTATACCGGGTGAGTCAGAAAAAACGTGGGGTGTTTGCCAATTTCTATTGATGCAGTTTAATTTGCAAATTTTGTTTCTTTAAAGTTCATTGCATAGAAGAAAAGCTAGCTTAGATATGAAAATTTGTTTGGTTGAAATCGGTCTTTCCATTCCAGAGTTACGAGCGATTTTAGTAAAATGATGTTTCGCAAGATTGCTAAAATAGGCCATCAATTAGATTCATATGCATGCACGTGAGACCTTCTAAACCATGACAAACATTGGTTTCTCTTTCAAAAAATTGAAACAACGCATACATTGTGTTAGACCACAAAAGGAAAAACTAATGTTACTTATGTTGTATCTCTTGGGGACTAGTCATTTAAATTGTCATTGTTAGCAAGCTGAAAGTCCTTTTACTAACGATACTTTTTACCAAAATGGCTATATCATAAAATTGCAAATAAATAAGGAAAGAAATCACTGATTTTAACAAAATAAATTTCCATAACTAATTCAATCTTTCTTCTGCGATATAAACCTTCAACACTCCCGATTTGATTTGTTTTTCATCAGGATATGGCTTGCTAAACACCCCACGTTTTTTCTGACTCACCCGGTAGATTCTTAATTCTCAGACAAAAGATTCTTTTGAGGTATAAAAGATTTAAAAATAGAAGAATTCTAAAGAATTTAACTTCTCCTAAAAAATTCTTATAAAATGCTTAGAATTCTTTAAACCTCAAAAATAATTTTTGGTATGAAGAATTCTTAAGAACTCCTGAGAATTACCATATAGGTAGTAAAACCCACAACCTTACCTTTTCATACCACATGGAACGAAATGCTTCTGTATGCTTCTGGAAATATTCATATTCATCTGGATTCATGTCTTGCTCAAAGAGTTCACAGTCATTGTCTTTGATTGGAAATGGTTTCGCTGAAGTCATTTTTTCGAGACTGCAAAATGAAAAGAAAAACCATCAGAAAATAGATAGCCTACAGGGTGTCCCAAAAAAATTGTGCCCCTTTTGCCTGCAGATTGTGACGAAACGGAAAAAGATCCTCGCCAAACCTGTGGATGATGTTGCTCTTCAGATGTTGAATTAAAGTTTACTACCATCCCCGTAAAAATCCGCTGAACAATGATGGAGCTATGATCTTCAGAAGACCAAATTTGCCTGATGACTGAAACCAGCGGTCGGCCATTTTGTCTTACTATTTTACAGCGATAAACAGCTTCATTGATGAACCCAAACAGAATTTTCCAATGCCATAACTCTCGCAAAAATCCAAATAATCATCAAGGAGTTCATTGACATTTTTGCGAGAGCTATGAAATTGGGGGCTCATTCATTTCATCCATGAAGCTGTTTATCGCTGCAAAATATTAAGACAAAGTGGCCGACCGCTGGTTTCAGTCATCNCATGCAGGTTTATAGGCATTAAAGTCATTTCACGGGCAGCATTGCATCACTGTGTATTTCGGGAGGTTGCAGTTTCATCCAAATTGGTTTGTGGTTTATTTAATTTTGTACATTATCATTTGGGTAAAATTATGGTACTACAAAAAGAGACCCAAGTTAAATTTGCCAGTGTTGTTGTTGTTTTGCTCAGTTATTATTTTGAGGAGTAAGAAAAAAGGCCTAAATTTCATTTTCACAATTGTATCTGGTAACCAACTTTTAAGAATGCAAGTTTAGATTATGAATGGGCACTTGAGCTTTTTAACCCCTGATCTCTCATACTTACCTCAATTGTGCTATCTTTCGCCAGCTTGACCCTTTCTGCAACTGTTTATTCCCTCTAATTTTCCCTCTACTTTTCCCTCCAAATTTCCTCCTTGTTTTCTTCCTCACGAAAACGAGGCAATTTCAAAATGTATTCACCCAATTCAACAGCAACAACAACAGACCAGTCGACACATGAAAATCAGGTGAAGAGAAAAAGTGAGGGCGGGTATGGTTAATTGCACTTGCAGAAGCTGTGAAATATAAATGTTTATTATCTTTGAAAGAAAGATAGAAGAAGATTGCTAATTCATTTGTCCTTTGTGGTGCTGAAAGGTTTATTTTACCAACAACAGGAGAGCTGCTCGCAAACGACGAGATAGAAATAGCAAGAAGGTGTTCGTTGGTTGTTGTTGCGTCACCACACAGCAAAAGATCAATCAATCAACAAAAAGTGGCCTAAAATTCGCCCTACTACCTGGAAGAACAGATGTGACGGATAAGATTTACCACTTCGCACAGCACCAATGGTCATTCAGTTACAGTCGATGAATAGTGTCAAAGGTCCTCCTGGTGAATCTGATGGCGAACATGAACATGAAGAAGAATTACATCAAAATGAAACTGGCAAAAGAAATGGTGTGAAGGTACAGGAACAAAATCCATATATGGTCCTTTATGGCTGTTGGCAAAACCTTGGCAAAAAGAAGGTTTTCCATATCGACCTGTGTTTCCCACCTAGACCAGGTCTTACTTGTTTGAAGGTGTTGTGGCGCTGTGTTGTAATCCATTGACTTTGCAGCCAGAATAGTCAGGCGGCCCCACCAACACATCATGAGTGTCATGACAATGGTTCACAGATTTGGTTAGCGGCTAGCTACCTCTGCCATCCCAGCGCTTGGCGCTAAAAATCGCAACTTCACCTGTATGGAAGATCCTCTACGGGACTTTCTACTAAGCACACCCCAAACTGGGTGTTTTGGGTTTCCCATGTGTGAAGGCTCTGAAAAAATAGGAAACAATAGTTTATTTTCCGAATTTGAAAATTTTCAGAGTGTGTGGAGGATTACTTCTGCATTTAAATTGCTTGTGTGGCTGCATTTGTGTCATAAGGCCTATGTGTTTAGATTTAAAGTGCACCATTGGACAAATGCACTGCACAACGCAAACTTTCCATTGTGGGTCATTACGAAGCATGAAAATGCGTATTGGTTTTTGGCTGTTTTTTCTTCCCTGCACAGTTTGCAAAAGCACAGAAACTCCTAGGAATGAGCCCTCTGCAAAACACAGTGGTGAAAGTGCAGTTGCAGATTGAACATGGCACTGGGATCACAAAGTGCTAATTGAGTCTGTGGCCCTTATTGTGCTGCTGATCAGTGGCTGCTAAGCAGAAAAATGTTTTCTTAGGAGCCACCCCTTTCACCCTAAAGCTACACCCTTTTTGCCCACAGGAAACACCCTTTTTTATCGATGTCAATCAAACACAAGATTTAATTACCCTAACCCCTTCCTCAAGTTTCTCAATGGACTTCGAGGAATTGAAAAACAAATCTAAAAAAATTGGGAGGCACCTCTGTGACAAGTGTTTTATACTAATGTTTTGTATTTTCTTCCAGTTGTAAGGGCTTGAGTGCTGGATATAGAGACTAAGATCCCCAAATAACCTAGAAAGACCATTGGAGCTGATTTTTATGAAACGCTAACAAAAACAAAAGTCAGCTACACAGACAACAGATCAATGGACAGAATCCGTTTGTAAATACGTAGCAAAACATAGGGATTTACCTCCATATTCTTATGCAGACAAAGTTTCCATGCCGAGAATACTAGGAATGTTCTCCATTTTGCATTCAAATGATGCAAGCTAAGTGATATGGGCAGCTAAGCAAAGTTGTGACAATTAGGCAGGTGACCATTATTTTTTTGTTTGATTTCCTAAAATTGCGGAAGAGGAATTTTGATGGAATATATATGCTTTTCGTTCTCACTGTTTAATGTCAAATTTATTATTGGGACTATCATAAACTTATCTCATAGTGCAATCATTTCCATTTACAGTCTGAATAAGAATTTGACAATTTTTGATTTTTTCAAAACCTGATCACAAAATGCTTTTGCTTTACAGACAAGAAATGGAGAAGCAGAGCCTCTTCTGAAGGTTCTTAGGAAACCATCAGATCTCCAGCTAAAACTGGGTAAGAATTCTTATTTGTGTAAACAATCACTCAAGTAGAATGACAAAGTCAGTTGCTAAATACAGTATATCCATTTGACGCTGGTAAGATAAGATATACGTACAGTATACAGTACGGGCCTTGCGAACATTAGCATCACAAGAATTCTTAAGAATAGAGACCTTTTAAACTATTCTAAAAAATGGTCTGAATCAAATGATACTTTCATACAATATTTTGTAGAATTTTTGAATGTGCACAACAGTGATAGAAGCTCTAATGAATTGGAATCAAACCCTTTTGTATAACAATATCGCTTCATCCAGACTCATTTGGTCTAAATAGCTAAATGGTCTAGTCTTATGAATGTTTAAGAACTCTTCACATTCTGATAAGAATTCTTGAGAGGCATGAAGAAAGACTGTAAAATTATTTGAAGAAGAATCCTTAAGAATTAACAATTCTTCTTATTCATGTGACCTTAAGAATTAACAATTCTTACACAGGAAAACAGTTTAAATGTGCGCAAGGCCTATACTGTATATTATTGTTGAATTTCCTTCTTTCATTTATTTTAGAGAAGCAACTTGAGAAGTCAAGGAAGTCGAACCAACAAAACAAAATGGTGGGAAGGGGGAGGTATGTTTGTTATTTTTGACACTGATGTTATGCCCAAGAAGCTTTACTAAGACTCTGTTTAATCTGCCATCATTTTTTATTACAAGATCCACCCTAAATTCTAGTGCCTTCCTTATTGAACTGAACTGTATGATTAAAGCATTCGATTCAATGACAAAATCAGAAAATCTAAGGAAAATGAAGTTAGGATTTAGCGTCAAGTGCTGGGATCAAACAAGTATGTAACTGCTAATTGAGTCTGTGACCCCTCATCATTATTATCATTATTGTTTTTAACCATTTTTAAACTGAAAATATTTGGTAGTCATTGCCAGAATAGGATGACGTTTGTGTTCATTTTCCATTAAAACAATCCCTCAAGTATTGCTGTTTCTCAGTGTTTGATTTCTGTTGTGCTTTTTCTAAGATGGACAGTATTCTTCTACCACGTTTTACATTTTTGGTTTGGTGAAAAGTTAGTTTCTTTATAATTTCACTGTTATGGCATCTGATAGTATATGTGTTATCCATTTATGCTGCTCTTCTGCATAGAATGATTCGATAGAGTCTGTTTCAGTGATAGAAAACAAATCTCTGTCTCTTATGACATAGCTCATGGTGCTGATTTGGCGTGATGGGGACTAAAACCACCACCCTCATAACTATTCCGACTGCAACGTCAGTGAATTGCACCACTGCACCACACACTGTGCAGAATTCCAAATTAATCCCAGTTTTGAGGAGGATTATGTCTCATTCAATTCCTACCCCGACTATCCCCCAGGACGCCCATGGGTATTTGCTCAAAAGTGATTGTTTGAATTATACAGTTATGCAGCTATCACTTTATTGCCCCGACCCCCCCCCCCCCC
>REGM01000566.1:0-31509 GCA_004194415.1 Aurelia aurita | reverse complement strand
TATGAGACCCTCATGCCAGACCCTATCGAATGCCTTAGAAATATCTAGATAAACAGAACGAACATCTAGAGGGGGATTGCAGTCAAAAGCGGTAAATATTGAATTGACGATGGACAGAAGTTGATTTATAGTTGAATCTCCTGGGCGGAACCCTGACTGATTTGGGTTCAGTAATCCGAAAGTATCCAAGTGTTGGTAAAGGCTATCAAATATAAGTTTTTCTAAAATCTTCCCAAAAATTGGAAGTAGTGAAATAGGACGATAATTTTGCTTAGAATTTTTACAGTTCTTTTTATGTATTGGGACTACATGGGCTCGTTTCCAAATTTCAGGGAAAATACCTTGGCTTATGCATGATTCAAATATCAGCCTAAGGGGCAGAAGGAGTGAATCATCACACATCTTTATCATACGGATTGAGATATCATCGCAACCGTGAGCCTTGTTAGGATTCAGTGATCGAATAATCTTTAAGATCTTTTCATCTGATGTAGGGAACTCGGTAAGTGGTGGCCCATTTAAAACTATCGATTGGGGAATTTCACTTCCAGTATCAATAGTTGTACACTGCTGAATAAAGTAATCATTAAAAATGTCTGCCTTGGCCTCAAAGTCTAACACAAATACGTCATTTTCTAGTAGAGGAGGTATTAAGGGAATTTTAGCTTTGTTCAAGATTTTATTTATCAAGGACCAGTGCGTTTTTCTACCCGTTTGTGCATCAGAGAGAGTTACGCCGATTTTCATAAAATACCTACGCTTGGCATCTTCGATCAACTTTGCTCCCTGAGATATCATGTCAGTGATGCTCTCCAGCCTAACCTCTGGTTGACCATTTCTAATAAAGGTCTTATAAGCTCTATTCTTTTTCGTAATGAAGTTACGCTGTTTCAGCTGTTTCATCTTGGTTTCTGTCAGTTTCATCTGCAAAGCACCGCATTAGGTAAAAACAGGCATGATCATTGGGCAGTATACATCTCTGGCTGACTGAAAGTCAATGTTCCTTCATAATGATGAAAGAAAAATGTTCCTTCTGTTATGATGCAAATTAGACTAGTAGCGTATTCCTCTTTTAGCCCCATTCATTTGCTATGACTTGTTTTAATTTGCATTTATCAAGTATCAGTTAACTACAAAATACTACAAAGCAATGTCATCAAATGACTTCAAAATATCTATGATGTTAGCCGACTATCCCATAAAGCTGCCTGCAGAAGTTCACTTGTCTGTGGAGAAAATGGCCTGCACACAATGTGTGCGCAGTTTCCGATTTTCTTGACCCCGGCGGTCGAAATTGCAAATTTGACCTTTCCAGTATGATGATAGGAAACTGACCCTAGGAACAACTTTAAATGCTTTGATACATGGTCACTAATGAAGCAATGATGTGTTCTTGATACATTGATTGCTAAGAGGTCATTACGATTGGCGAGGCAGTCCATTGAATTACTGTGTCAATATATCAGGTTGTCATCACTATAATATAAGCCTTTTTTTTATAAATTAAATGTAAAAAATTGACAATTACGAATTACCTAACTACGAATAAGCTACAAAACTACAAAAACGATACCAAGGGGAGCAATAGATGATGACTACTCCAAGGCCTTCACATGAAGAACATAGACCTAAAATACAACTAAATATACAATTTGCAAAAGCTACATATAAACTACACTACTAACGATTAAAAACTAATAGATACTATACCAGATTCTGTCTGACATTAGATGTCAGATGTCAGGGTTGTGATGAAAGAAATATTGACACGAGCGCAAGCTCGTTCTTGAGGTTTGTATTGGATACAATGCCTGACATCTAATGTGAAACAGAATTTACAAAGAAAAAGAACATTTACGTCAAGGGACTTGGTGGCTGCTTAGTACATAACTGAAGTTTCAAAATATCTTAATCAAACCGACCAGTTTCGTGGATGAAACGTAAAGTCATTTCGATTATATTTCTGTTCAAGTCATTTGAAAGGTCTTTATCACCATATAACAAAAGCTGCGTCAAAGCATCATTTGAAACGATTTGAAAGATTGGTGATTTGTACAAATGGTCGTAATAATTCTACAATTCCAGCGAGAAGATCTTGTCGTTGAACATCAAAAGAAGGGCACAGCAACAAAAAGTCCTCCGTATCCTCAATGCCATCGCTTGTTGGGCACATTGGGCTTATGGTATCCCTAAAATTATGCTTGAATTTGTGGAAATTTAACTTGCTGAGACCAACCCTAGTTTGAGTAAGATAGGATAATCCTATTGGATCGTGAATTCCAAAAACAGATTTTGCAGGGGGGCGGATTATTGATAAGAGTTTTTTCTTAAAAACAGAAACAGAAGGTGCAAGTCTCAATTCAGGCTCAAGCATATTCCATTCGGATAAACAGTGAGGATAGAAGCTAGATTTGAATTTTTCTGTCCTTGCCTTTAATCGCCCAATGACATCCTGGTTGCGAATGACATCATGTACTGCGGCTGATGAAGAGGGGGAATTGGACCTACTGTATACTCAGGGCTACGGTTATTTAGAACAAGGTAAGGCGTCTGCTCCATCTTCGGGAACTTAATGACTCCCAACCAAGCTCTGTGTACAGCTTCTCTCGAGATGTTCCCCTCCGTGTTCCTGTTACAGCCAAAGCAGCAGAATACTGAAAAGCCTATAGCTTTTCCATTAAATTTGGTAAAATGATATTTTGACTGAATTCACATACTTTAGCAGGAATAGTGTAAATAACGTCACCATAGTCCTGGTGGGGTCGAACATAGAGCTTATATAATTCGTTTAGGGTATGCCTGGGCAGATATTTGGAGAGATATTGCAGCAAACCAATGCCTTTTCTTGTTTTAGAGGTGGCAATTTTGATATGAGGTGAGAAAGATAGCTTTGAGTCCATGATAATTCCTAAATGTTTATGTTCATTTATTTTCTTCACTGGCATGTCCTTAAAAAGGATCACTGGATGTTAAAAATATAAGCTCGTGTGCTTTACATAATATTATCTTTGTCCTTGGAGTGACTTCTAAACAACAGCCCATGATAATAAAATATTTATTTATTTATTTATTTATTTATTTATTTATTTATTTATTTATTTATTTATTTATTTATTTATTTATTTATTTATTTATTTATTTATTTATTTATTTATTTATTTATTTATTTATTTATTTATTTATTTATTTATTTATTTATTTATTTATTTATTTATTTATTTATTTATTTATTTATTTATTTATTTATTTATTTATTTATTTATTTATTTATTTATTTATTTATTTATTTATTTATTTATTTATTTATTTATTTATTTATTTATTTATTTATTTATTTATTTATTTATTTATTTATTTATTTATTTATTTATTTATTTATTTATTTATTTAGAACAGTTTATAGTTTTACTGAAAATATTTCTACAGATTATTCTAAGATTCTATTACACTTACAGTAATAATAATAATGAATGCATTTAATTCCTTAACTGTGTACCAACACTTTTAAAAATTGTCGTAGTAGAATGATGGATTTTCAAACTACACCTTCGTAACAAATTTATTGAACTAAAATGGGCATGGCGGCCAAAAGTGTCCTTCATTTCAATCAACTAAAGTTGAATAAAAAAAGCTTCTATGTTTTTACAGTAAGTAGAAGAGCAGAACTTTATTCTTCCTAACTGCTATACCTGATGTCAAAATACGAATTTTCCTCTTTCAGTGTCAATTCATCAAATCCAGAGGCGACGGCAATTGGTGCTTATAACCCTGGTGTAAATTGTGGTCCTCCAGTCATGGAGACGCCATATGACCACCTTGATGGAATTTCAAAGAGGAAGCAACACCCCTATTACCCAGAGCCTGAAGTTGCATTGATATTCAAACAAAATGAATTTGATGATCCAAACCTTGACGATATCGAGTCAGGTCTAAAAGAAGCTTTGGTGCAGGTATTGTTGGCTTATTTTCAAAATTGTTTTTAATCAATAATCATAAAGGGAGGCTTAATCAGGGACGCTGGATAGGGAACAATTTAAAGGAGGAATACTGTAATTGAAAGGGAAACAATAAGCTTAGCAGAGTGAGGAGGGGTGATTGCCCCCTGCAGCCTGTTTTCCGGTGTCCCTTGGCTTCATCTTAAAGTTTGAAAGCTGCTTTAGTGCAGGAATAGAGTTCCGAAGTGCGTCGTCACGTCACAAGCTCATAGCCACCGCGATCTTGGTTCTGACTTAGACCTGCTCGTAGTCCAGCATAGGTTTCAAATCTTTAAAATGGTCGGTGTAAAATTCTGTGACCTATTTCTTTGAATGGAATGGCTTGAAAGAAACTTTAGCTACTTCGTAATAATTCTACCGTTGGACTTTTCAGAAATCTTCAATGTTTTCAGAATTAAAGTGCTTTTCTTCTTTTTTAAGAATTCAAGAAAAATTTGGAAAAAACTTAAAACCATCGTAATATCTAAACTTTTTGAGGAAACATCGAATCATTTCCCAGAAAAACATAGTTTATGAACGTCTACAATATGGTATCAAACAAAATTCTTTTACTCTTCTGGTTTGCGATTTAGAAATTTGATGACGTCACATCCTCAAATGAGTTGAAATATGAAATACGCTGTAATTTCGAAAATATTCAAGATTTCTGAAAAGTCCAACGGTAGAGTGATAGCAATATAGCTAAAGTTGCTTTCAAGCCATTCGATTCAAATAAATATGTCACTGAATTTTACACTGACGTTTTTACGCCAATTTAAAGATTTGGAACCTATGCTCTTGTAGTCCTACTCTATAGCAATGATGGTTCTAATGAAAATTCAAACAAGAACATTCTTTGGCAACTATCAAACACATCAATGCTGCAAAAAGATTTATTTAAGCTACACCCTTTTTTCGTTTTCTTGGTGTCTCTGTTCCTGTTGTCTTTTTTTCTATATTCCATTAAAATTTACAAGACAAATTACTAATTACGCTACCTACAAATTACTCTACGAAACACTACAAGGACGATACCACGAGGAGCATTGGACTATGACTACCCCGCGACCATTACATGGAAAGAAACAAAAACTACTGGGTGAATCAGGACAAATGTACCACCCACCCGCAAGCCGCATCCAAAGAGCCACCCAACTGATTCGTATAGATATAAAAAACAAAGAAAAAAAAACAAAAACAAAAAAACAAAAAGTCTATCGATGTGTCAAAGAAGCTTTGACAGAATTCATTCCCAGGCCTAAGTCAAGGACTGAAGTTGGAGGTTGGACGATTGTTGTGTGGCCCTCGCGCCACGACTCCCCTAACAAGTAATACACCCCCCGACCCACCCATGACATAGAAATACACGTAATTACTACTATAGAAGTAAATGAACGAAACTGGACTTGACCAAAAAGCCTTTACGAAAACGGAATGTTGTCTTTGGTAACATACGATCTTTTCGTACCGTAGTTATTCTAATAGTTACTCTGCACTCCGTGAGCCTGCCTTAGGTTCATGATTTGATTTGATTTGATTTGATTTGAATTGAATTGAATTGAATTGAATTGAATTGAATTGATTTGATTTGATTTATTTCAGGAGGGTTGCCCTTCAGCAGAAGCTGTTTTTCAAGGGGCCCTCCAATAAAAACATTAATTACAATATACAAAATAAAACTAATCTAAGCCTAATTAGAATAGAAACCATAATGTTGAAAACCTATTTACAATAATTGATAATTTACATAGAAAGAAATATTTAAGAGGAAAACAAATTTAAATCTTGGACAGGGGCAGACACTGCAGCCCCAGCCCCGGCCGCCCCGCTCTACACGCCAACCCAGAGCGACCAGAGCAGCGATCGAAGATCACAACCGCCAATCGCCCCAAGCCGGCCCATCGACCAAAGGCAACCGACGCCACCGCCACAGGATCCACCCCTGCTTAAATCTCTAAATAGACTTTTTGAAGCTATTTAGAGAGGATGTCTGTTTTTAACTCAGATGAGAGGCTATTCCACAATTTTGCTCTCCTAAAAGAAAAACATTTTTGCCCGTTTGCAGATCTTTTCTTTGGTAGCTTCAGGTCAGTCTCTGTGTTACGGAGGTTACGGGTGGAAAATTGTGAGTTTATTATGAAAAGACTACTCGAGTATTGTGGAGCCAGCTCATTGAGTGATTTGAAGACCATTGCTTTAGACTCGTTGCTAATGAGTTCTTCAACTGTCTTCCAACCCAGTCTTTCGATAAGTGGTCTGCTTGGGGCATCGAAGCTGCTATTCGTTACGATCCTAGCAGCTCGGTTTGAAGCTTTTGCAGCTGGTTGATTTCAGTAGAACCACAACAACCCCAAACAGAAAGAAAATACAAGAGCGCAAAAGACCAAACTGATGCCTGTTTTCTTCGAATAGTTAGGCCCTCTTCAACGTTACTCTTTATATAATATTTAGTCTGGACGCAGACGCGAATGGCCCTCTACAAAGATTCAGGAAGCGCTTCGAAAGAAAAAAACTACAACAAGAACAAGAAAGATAACAACAACAACAACAACAACTGCATCTCACTGACACCTGACCTTACAACACAGGGAAAACATCTGTCTACGAACGACACACAACGAAGTAGAACGAAACCAAAGAAAAGCAAGACTACGAAGACACACAACCGACGTCACAAGACAAGGAACTTCATAACAACAACACATCAAAATGAAAACATCGCATTGCGAATAACGCCTAATGAAAAGAACCGAACCGAACAGAACGAACAGGGTAAAGGTACACCCTGGGTGGCTTTAGATTCAGGGAATCAGCTACTTGCAAAGAAGCACTGAAAGAAATTGGAAAAGCGAAGCTCAAAGAACGATGACAGACAATTTGACGTCGAAGGCCATAGCTGTGGACTGAAAGCCTTCATGTGACGGTTTCCCTGAAGCCGTTCTTTTCGCTGAGTTTTGATATTTTGCAAAAAATCAAAAGAAATTAGTTCTACATGGATTCACGTCAAATCCAGGTGAGTAATACATTTTTTGGGTCGACCCCCTTGTCGGCAGGACTACTGCAATTTCCGATGATTTCTAGATATTTCATTGTGACGTCATTGCAAAATGATGCAAAATTGAAAACACCAACATTGAATTCGGAATCTACATGGAAAGTTGACCTGAAACAACTCAAAGACAACTCAAACGTCAGAGCAGTAGCATTGCAGCTCCTTGCGTCAACAAATGTTATCGACTGAAATGTGGTCTTAAACTTTTGGCCACGACTGTAAGTATTCTAAGAAATATCTTTCATCTAACGTGCTTAACAAAATGTATAGAGGATTGTTGAGCCCCATTTGATTTACTGTTGGTCCGTATGGGGCTGCTGCGGTGATTCGAAATCAACATCTTGCAAAAAGTCCAAAATAATAGTAACAAACAGCCCATTCGGTGCTTCTGCTGCTCCGCTAATACAGAATCTTGGCTGGCCAACTATCAGTAATGTTATGAGAAAATAGACAGCCACGTTAACTTAGAAATCTTTGTATTCGCTCGCCCCCGACTACTTTTTAAATTGTTCATAAAATTTAGAAAATTATTCATAAAATGTTGGGATGATAAGGAACGGTATCTGCGATCTTTAGAAACTGATCTCACGATAGCGTTTTTAAGAACGATCAATGGCCAAAGGCTTTTTTTTATCGCGGGGTGAAACTGTGGAACAGTATAGAAAGAGAGACTAAATTGGCACCTGAATGAATGAATGAATGAATGAATGAATGAATGAATGAATGAATGAATGAATGAATGAATGAATGAATGAATGAATGAATGAATGAATGAATGAATATCAATATTTAAAGTTGGTATTTACAGTAGTATAAGGAAAATACTAATTCAAACCAACTATTTACAAACATGATATATACAAAATCAGTAAAAAAAGAGATTATATAATTAGCGACATATTTTACAGGTGCATTTATCTTCAGCCCAGTCTTTGATCCTCTTTTTAAAAGCCGATAGTGTTGATTCTTGTTTGATACTGTCATCGAGAGTGTTCCAGAGGAAACTACCTCTAAAAGACAGTGATTCGAGTCCAAAGCCCAATGTCTTAATTGTTGGCAGTTTGCATAAGTATTGTATTCTTAGATTGTACGTTAAGCCTGGTTTCCATATGATCGCAAGGAGTCGCAAGGAGTCGCAAGGAGTCGCAAGGAGTCGCAAGGAGTCGCAAGGAGTCGCAAGGAGTCGCAAGGAGTCGCAGTGAGTCGCGAGGAGTTGCAATTTTTGTGACCCTCAAGAGTGGTTTCCATATGATCGAAAGGAGTCGTAGAGGGTCGCAGTGAGTCGCAGTGAGTCGCAGTGAGTCGCAGTGAGTCGCAGTGAGTCGCAGTGAGTCGCAACGAGTGGCAATTTTTGTGACCCTAAAGAGTGAAATGTTTGAACACGGAAGTGAGATTAATCCCAAAAACAATACAGCTATTATCGCAACGATTTGCAGAAATTGTGAACAGTGGTTTCCATTAATCGCAACGAATCGCAGCAAATCGCAATGAGTCGCAGAGATAAAAAAATTTCTATCTCTGCGACTGCTTGCGACAGCCAGCGCAAGGAGTCGCAAGGAGTCGCAAACAAATTTTTAGCCGGTTTCCATATGATCGCAGAGAGTCGCAACCAAACTTGATCACTTTTATTGCGACTAACTGCGACTCTTTGCAACTCCTTGCGATTATATGGAAACCAGGCTTTACATGTTTCTTTTCATGAGATTCCCACACAAGCGAAGGATTCAAGTGGTTCATGGACTTGTAAATTTCGTCATCAGTTTCTGCAAGATTTTGACATTTATACTAAAGCTGCCACTTCGAGTTAGCAATGTTTCGAATGACGATTCTTAGTCTTTATAGAGGATCCGAAAAGCACGTTTATGAGTGCGGCCAATTTCTTTGTTTGCACCTTTATTGCAGAACAGCCATATCAAAGGGCAATAATTGAAGTTCGAAAAAATTACCCCATTGCAAATTGTTATCGCCTGCTCTCTAACAATATATTTATTTAGCCTAGAAATGGCGCTGATCTTGTTATTGACTTCAGAACATAATGTTTCAACATGTTTGTTAAACGTTACTTTGCTGTCGATTTCAACCCCTGGTAGTTTAACGTGATCTGCTGCAGGTAATTTGTTCTCCTCGATGTTAAGATGTAACCGTCTTTTCCCTTTGAAACCAAAGAACATGAGCTGAAACTTTTTTGGGTTAGCAATCATTCCATTGCTTTTGAACCATTCGAGTAATTTAATGAGATCATTCTCTAAATTGGTCACTATTTCTTGTAGATCATATCCGCAAGAGTATAAGGTGTTATCGTCTGCAGAATTGCAAATCCCAGAGCCTAGGTTGATGAGGCAGAGGTCATTAATAAAGATNAAATCATTAAATGGCATTTATCCTCATTTAGCTTCATGAGATTGTTCGGAAACCACTCAGTTAACTTAAGGGCATCATTTTCTAAATGCGCAATGACATTATCAATTTTTGGACCATACGCATAAATAGTTGTATCGTCCGCATAGTTACAGACTTCGGTCTCCTCCAGGAACATAAACAAGTCATTCAGGTATATGTTGAACAAAAGGGGGCCTAGGACAGAACCTTGCGGTACACCTAAGATAGTCTTTGTCCACGTGCTGAATGAACCATTGACTTTTACCCTTTGTTTCCTGTCCACGAGAAAGCTATGGATGAACTGCAATGCAGATCTACTGAAACCGTATGCATTCAACTTTGCAATTAATAATTCGTGATTCAGACAATCAAAGGCTTTCGAAAGATCCGTCAGGACGGCTCCTGCGACGCCTCCGTTGTCTAACGACTGCTTTGCTGTCGATTTCAACCCCTGGTAGTTTAACGTGATCTGCTGCAGGTAATTTGTTCTCCTCGATGTTAAGATGTAACCGTCTTTTCCCTTTGAAACCAAAGAACATGAGCTGAAACTTTTTTGGGTTAGCAATCATTCCATTGCTTTTGAACCATTCGAGTAATTTAATGAGATCATTCTCTAAATTGGTCACTATTTCTTGTAGATCATATCCGCAAGAGTATAAGGTGTTATCGTCTGCAGAATTGCAAATCCCAGAGCCTAGGTTGATGAGGCAGAGGTCATTAATAAAGATGTTAAAGAGCAAGGGGCCTAGGACAGATCCTTGTGGGACCCCAATTTTGATTTTGTTTGCGGTACTTCTATGTGAACCAATCTTTACCCTTTGATGACGGCTATCCAAATAACTGTACATTAAGCAAATGCTGTTGATATCTAATCCACAACCTCCCCTTGAGAATATTCAAGCAATAGCTATAGACAGGGTGTAACTAATTTTATGATTACGTTCTTTTTCATAGACTTTGTATTGTATTGTAAATTAGACATTTTAACTGCACCTGTTCTTAGTTTGGTGATTTTCTTTACTTTTTGTTTATTTAAACAGGTCAATTTGAAAAACATATACTTTGAAGCTTTTAACCTGTATAAATACTTTAAAATGAAAATGAAATAAAAAAAGGAGAAGATAAATAATAAACCCTTGAACAAATAGCAGCTTTTTTGCTCACGAAGGACAAAAGCAGCACTTGCTGCCATTAGAATAGGAAAAATCTAAGTGAGTTGAGTTTTTTATCCATGTAAGCAATGTAAGAGGTTTCTTTGATATTTTTGACAAAAAAATCCATTTCGAAATCATCTAAAATTCTCAGGTACTTTGAAAAAGTATCCAATTTCATTTTTGCAAATGCCTATGGATCAAAAGTCCCTTACATTGTTCTAATTCCAAGGTTGAGAAACAGCTGAATTCGCAACTGAATTTCGAAGAAACTCTTTTATTTTCAGCACAGGAGTTGAACTTTTTTTTATACATTCCATTAAAAAATTACAATACATATTATTAATTACGCTACTTACAACCTACTTTATACTGCTACTTGGACGATACAATTGGGAACAAAATCTATTTCTACCCCATGGCCATTACATGAAACAAGGAAAAGTACATAAAACTACACATAACTAATACAAACAAATATAACATTTACTAAAAGGGACATGGTGGTTGTGTGACTTATTACTGAGTTTAAAATTTTCTAATCAAACCGACCGGTTTTATGGATAAAACGCAGAGTTAACTGCAGTATATTTTTAGTAGCTTTGTCTTAAAAACAGCAATAGAATGTGCAAGTATGTTTTCTGGATATTCCATTCAGATAGGCAGTGATGATAGAAGCTAGGTTGGAACTTTTCTGTCCTTTCCCTATTTATTTAATCATATTTTAACACAAATACCCTATCAGCTATTTAAATAAACTAAAAGAAAAATAATCGCTATAAATATATATGTACAAATTAAAACCTTAAAGATTTGCTGGTCTTCCTAGGGATCGTGCTTCGGGAAGGATGCTAATTTTGTAGGAATTCCTTCAGTTTCCTTTTGAAAGTGGTGATCGTGGGGCTCTTTCTAATTTCCAATGGGGTTTCGTTCCACGTTTTTGCACCAGTAAAGAAAAAACTTCTTTTGGAGAATTCTAGGTTCTGCCTTGGGATGTCTAGATCTAACTGATTTCTTGTTGGATAGTTAGATATTTGAGATCTGGTGATAAGTCTTCCGNTACCGGGTGTCCCAAAAAAAAGTATACGGATTTGGTCAACCCTAGCGATGAGAATTTAGCGTGAATCAATGCGAAATCATTTTTAAAACATACCTCGATAGTTAACTTGCACATAGATACCTTGTTTGTTGATATTGGTGCTTTGAGAGTTGTGAAATTAATCTCCAAAGGACAAATTTGCCTTGACCTCCAAACCAGAGCTTTGGCGTTTTGGCCTAAGCAAATTCTTGAAGCACAGCGAATAATTCAACAATAGAATTGAGAAAAGAGAAGCAAGAGGAGAAAAATTAAAAACTGCACAACAGATGCGTGTTACAGAATATAATTTTCGTGACACTTATCACCAAGGGAGCTCCGAAGTACTCTTCATTCATTTTAATATCAACAATTTATTTCACTTAATATACACATTATTCATCGGCAAAAGTACTCCCTTGAGCATCAACACACTTCTGGCATCGTCGAATCATTCCTTGAAAAGAATTTATTATTAGATCTCTCGGGATCAGTCGGCATTGGCGTTTAATTGCTTGCTTTAATTGATCAACCGTGGATGGCTGCTGATTCCTGGGCACTCTCCAAATTTCATTCTTCAAGTAACCCCACAAAAAGAAATCTAAAACGGCCAGGTCTGGAGATCTTGGGGGCCATAAGGTGTCTCCTTGCTTGCTGATGACCCGCCCAGGAAAGCGGCCTCGCAGATACGTCATGCTAATATCGCTCGTGTGGGCTGGCGCCCCATCTTGCTGCCACCAAATTTCTCTTTGGTTTATTCCGAGTTGAAGAAACTCCCTTTGTACAACATTATATCTCACTATGCGAAGATATTCTCTTGTATTGAGGCTGCCATCAACAAAATGGGGACCAAGAATTTTTCCGTCTCCTTTCAAGCCGATCCAAACCATGACTTTCCCTGCCCCTTGCTGACGTTGAGCGTAATGATCGTTGGGATGACCCTGACCATATAGGGCATATTTAATAGCATTATGGGTATTAACCTCTGAATTCAACGAAAAAATGGCTTCATCAGACGTTATGAGGTTACTTAGAAATTCAGGAGTTTCGTTGCTCATTTGAATAAATCATTGGCAAAAATCTAATCTTAATGAAGGATCTTGAGGGCGCAGCGCTTGGTGTGTAACGAGAACATAAGGGTGATATCTGATTTCTTTCTGAACAATTCTACTGAAGGAGCTTCTGGACAGCCGAAGTCCATTTCGTCGAGCTGAAATAACCCCGTTCCGTAGCAGTGATCTTCGGACTTGTTGAATGTTAGCTGCTGATCGTGCTGTTCTAGGTCTTCCACTATTTCCCTTATTACGATTCATGCTTGTGCCATGGTCCTTGTACTTTTTAAGATTCTGCAATATTGTTCTTACAGTTGGTGCTTGTACCCCCAGGCCAGCGATCTGGCCAAGACCGCCTAACCTCGTGTGCATTATTTATTCTAGCCATCTCTACACATACCCACACACGCTGGTCTTTTGTTAGCTGAACCATGGCGAACTTCTGATCAAGATACTCCAGCTGAAAGGAACGACAGTTATGGCGTCCCCCTTTTTACATGTAAAATATTTAGAAATAAAGCAACAGGCAATGCTTATTTCCCCAAAAACGTTTACAATTTCAACTTTTTCATCTAGGTGCACACCAATCCCAAGTCCCAAGACATCTATTCATCCTCGAATTTGGTGGGCGGGTCATCAGCAAGCGAGGAGACACCTTTTGGCCCCCGAGATCTCCAGACCTTGCCGTTTTAGATTTTTTCTTTAGATTTATACACGCCAATGCCGACTGATCCCGATAGATCAAATAATAAATTCTTTCAAGGAATGATTCGACGATGCCAGAAGTGTGTTGATGCTCAAGGGAGTACTTTTGCCGATGAATAATGTGTATATTAAGTGAAATAAATTGTTGATATTAAAATGAATGAAGTGTACTTCGGAGCTCCCTTGGTGATAAGTGTCACGAAAATTATATTCTTTAACACGCATCTGTTGTGCAGTTTTTAATTTTTCTCCTCTTGTTTCTCTTTTCTCAATTCTATTGTTGAATTATTCGCTGTGCTTCAAGAATTTGCTTAGGCCAAAACGCCAAAGCTCTGGTTTGGAGGTCAAGGCAAATTTGTCCTTTGAAGATTAATTTCTCAACTCTCAAAGCACCAATATCAACAAACAAGGTATCTATGTGCAAGTTAACTATCGAGGTATGTTTTAAAAATGATTTCGCATTGATTCACGCTAAATTCTCATTGCTAGGGTTGACCAAATTCGTATACTTTTTTTTGGGACACCCGGTATATACATAGCATATTCATAGATGTATCTTTCAGCTACATACAAACATTCTTATCAGCAGAGTTGAAGTTAGCTTTTTTAGTATTGACTGACTTCATGGATGGAACATCCGGTATTTTCCTATAGTGTAATAATAGTAACGATTCAGCAAGTGCCTGATTGGCCAGCAACGGTTTAACAGACCAAGTTTCTTTAAATTGGCCCAATATTTTGGAAGCAGCGGGTTATATTCTGATAGATATTCCCCGTAGATGAAATAATTATGCACAGTTTCTTCATCGTATTGTTTATTTTTGTTTTTAGGGCGAAAATAAGGTGGTGCTCTTCAATCAAATTGGCAACTTCTTGCGAATCAAAGGTGACACATATCAATCCATAGAATGCTTTCGAAGTGCTCTGGCTATTGCTCCGACAAATGCTGACGTGCTTCTAAACCTTGCCCGCGTTTTACACAATCTGAGATACCTTGACGATGCAATAAAGCTCACTCAACGATCTCTTGAGCTTCAGCCTTCTGACCACAACTCCTGGCTTCAACACTTCACGTTAGGAGAGATATTGAAAAGCCGAGGTGATGTGGAACAAGCAACGTCGCATTTTCGCAGTGCGCTTGACTTAAACCCAGCCTTTATTCCTGCTGAGCTACATCTTAGAGAACTTGGCTATATCCATGGAGCTGTACACACAAATATGTATTCCTTTGTTTTGATTGCTCTGTTGGTTTCGTCTCTGTTTCCTTTTGTTTATTTCACCATCATTGGCGATGAAGATACTTCAAAGCCAAAACGTAAACTGAAATCGTAACTTTGATTCTTTATTGTCACCGTTTTAATGTTTCATTTGTAGTATCTGTACTAGATTTGCAATTTTTACTTTCGAGGCACCGACCATTTTTAGATGCAGTTTAAATTGACACAGTGATTAAATGGAATTAATTTTGAAGTTAAGTTATTATTGCAGAATCAGATAGATCGTTATTCCCTGGCCAAACGAACAAACAGTGTTTGGCAAAAACATGAGATTTGCTCGGCAAGCATGTTTTCCTGTTTGGCCACGTCGCAAACATTACGTGACAAGCAAAATTTGCTTTGAAATGTCTTTAAAACAGTTCAAGACCATCGTCTCAGCTGCCATTTAAATTGAAGTTCAGCTGCAATAAAAAACGATGTTTTGAGTTAACATGAAGACCGTGTATCACCTAACGAATGAAGCACCCCTATCTACGGATGAAACTGGTCCTCCGCTATTTTTCTAGGCAGGTTTCCGTATTTCTGAATACAGCACATGGCTAGGAGAGGGGAGGATGATCGCATGTTTAGCAACAAAGTTTGTTTTGTGACCTCAGCTAAAATAAAAATGTTTAAAAAAGTGGCTGTGTTGGCAAGAGCAACTAGTCTGCTGGAGCAAGACAGTGTGTTAAGTTTTTCTGTGTAAATTCTCCGTACCAGAATAAAAATTTATGCTATACCAAGGCGAAATAATGAAAAACTTCAAAGTGGAATGAGAGGCAACTTGCAGTGAAGGATGTTCAATTTCTCAAGACAAGCAATTCGATATTTCCATTTTGCAGATTTTTTTTCTCACAATAGTAATCGATTGTCTACATAAGTTTTACGTAGTAGCACATTTTATGCTACATCACGTTTTACAGCACATTATAGCATGCGTTGTACGGTATTTATGCTGATATTTAAAGTTTTATCCTTAGATGTACTGAAATAGACTAATTGATAGATATTATGAAATTTTCCTTCCTTTGATTTTACATTTTCTATGGAATTGATGCGTATTGGCATCAAACCAGTGATCTTGGAAAAGAAGAGTGTATTGTGAATTCCACATGTACGAGCGTTCTAACTGATTTATGCAGCAATATTTGAGTTAAGACACTGACAAAAGTTTCGCTGAACAATCGATTAAAAAAAAAATGATTCCTAGGGTACTCATTCTTTCAGTTCTGTACGCTTCTTTCCTTTTTTATAGTTTATCGTCTGCTCGAAGAAACTGCATTTGGTCTTTTACCGAAGACGAGCAGACCACCTCTACTGGCACCTCATAACAAGGACTTCAAGCTTTTCTTCGAGGAGAGAAGCATACCACTTTAGGATGAGCGCTGGTACCGCCCCAGGCGGCCAGCCAAGGGCTCGAACTCGCAGCCATCCCCACAGAAAGTGAAAGCGCTGCCCACAAGTCCAACCTACCATGATATGTAGGCACACCCCTTTTCTCTCTAAGGATCCTATTCACGCTTGACAACCCCTACTTGGGTATGATGTCACATTGAGACCTCGAAGCTGTGTAGATCATGTGATTTTCCCGTGCTTTTTCTAATTTGATGGCAAATACATTAAAACCGAAAAGTTTCGGACGATCAAACTTTCGGACAAAATTTTGTCCGAAAGTTTAATTGTCCGAAATCTAGTTTTGTCCGAAAGTTTTTTCGTCCGAAAGTTTTAAATTCTTTGAAAATAGAAAAACACACAGAAACGTATAAGATCACACTCGTTGCTTTTCCTACCGGGTGCGCCAAAGAAAATCCACTTTTGACAGGCCATGATAAATCGTATAATGGACCGATTTTTAAGATTTATGACTTAATCTTTAGCTAAAATCCAGAATTAGATTGTAGTATTTTTTGTAAATTTTTTAATCTTCTGTTTCTTGAGCTATGAGCGAGTTGCTTAAAATTTTTATTCTCGAAAACTCTGAAAACGGTCAATAAACGTCGATCAGATTTTGTAAAGACTCAACGTGAATGGACAATGAGAAACTTTTTCGTTGTGATTTGGGAATTTAGAAATCGATTGGGTATACTTTGCTACACGAGCCTTTGCTCAATGTTGGGAGAAATGTAAAATTACTTTCAATCATACGAAGAAATGTCGTTCTCTTTGTAATTGCATTGATCTTATGCTTTCGTGCAGGTAGTAGGCCCTGCTTTCCTGTGCGAAGGAAGTTAAAAAGACGAGCAATGAAGCACCATGAGGTCAAGCAAGCATTGACTCTCGTTGAATTGTCATGCAGGCAATTGCTTGGCTTGGCGCCTCATTGCAACTACTCCAGAACTTCGCAACAGGGCGGTTGTTTAGCTAACACTCGTGCTGCACAATATAACTAATCGATTTCTAAATCCCAAATCACCACGAAAAAGTTTCTCTCTTTGTCCATTCATGTCGAGTATCTGGAAAATTTGATCGACGATTTATGGTCGTTTTCAGTGCTTTCGAGACTGGAAATTTTAAGAAACTCGCTTATAGCTCCAGAAGCAGAAGAATAACAAATTTACAAAAAAATACCAGAATCTAATTCTGGATTTTAGCTAAATATTCAGTCATAAATCTTCCAAATCGGTCTAGTGTACGATTTATCGTGGCATGTCAAAAGTGGATTGTTTTTTTTGGCGCACCCGGTATAAACATAAATATAATAACATAAACATATTTTAAATATAGTTCGTCATTGATGCATATTATGTCTGGATTTTGTTGTCCGTGAAGATGAAATTTTGGTTCCTTGAAGGGATTCTTATAAAAAATCCCGTATGGCAGCACCTTTTTAACTGGGTTCACAGCTAGTTTTACCATCGTTCAAACTGACGAAAAACTCCCATTCGAATGATGGTGATGGACGTAAGTTGATATTTACGAGAGAATTAATAGGCTGTTATTATGATTAAGCTGCCCACGATTAATTAACGTAAAATTACAGTTAGTTTTAACTATATTTTGGTATGATGCAAAAACTGTTTTGTCCGGAAGTTTTTTTGTCCGAAATTCTCGAAAAAGCGTCCGAAAGTTTTTTGTCCGAAGTTGTTTTTCCGAAAGTTTTCCGTCCGAAAGTTTTCGACGTTAATGTACAAGCAAGAACACATTTCGTTGTGGCAAGATTTGATGTTCAGTTTGTTTATTAATAAAAAGTTATTAAAATATGAAGATTTCGACGAATTTCAAGCAGGGAAACAGAAGTTATCGCTTCTAGCAGGTAAGTAGATCTTCGTATATTTCACAAAAATGTAGCCTGCGTGCAGCCTCAAACTATAGAGTCTGCGCAACAACGAAACAAAGCTTGTATGCTGACACTGCAACAAACTGGCAGCCTCTCTCTGATATTTTCGTCGCGCGGCATTGGCAGGTGAAAGCCACGTGATGCGTACTACATCTGTAAACGACAGGAAAATGACGTATCTCACCTCGTTGCAGGCTGGTATTTGTTTGCAAGATATTTATTGCTAACTGGTAACACTCAACCTTGTTGCTCAAACCCGTTGGCAGCAAGGTTAACTGCATGCTTCCATCATGCGGCTCTAGTATCATAGTCATCCTACTTTCCTATAAATTTGACGCTCGCAGTTGTCAGCATTTAGCAAACAAAATGGTGAATGCAGTTGCTGTGAAAGATCTTGCATGGAACGAAGAAAGGTTCAAAGAAGGTCTTGATTATGTGAAATATCTCTATAAAGTCGAGAATTTGTTTGAGGAACAACTAAGTGCGCTCAGAGGCTTCTTCCAAGGCAAAGATTTGTTTTTCAGTGCGACTACAGGCTATGGGAAATCCTTCCTTGGTGTTTTACGCTATGCCGATCGTGGCTGATTTCCTGACGGACAAGCTGGTAGGAACAACCTGTATTGTCGTGGTTTCACCATTGCAGTCCCTCATGCTTGATCAAGTATCGAAGCTCAAGGAGTAGGAATAAATGCAGCTGCAATTTATGCAGATCAAATTGAAGAAATTCTACAGGAAATCGAAGAAGGTTACATTTTGTCCATTGTGTTTGTTTCGCCAGAATCCATGTTGGGTGCAAACAGATGGAGGAAATAGCTGCAATCAGAAACATTTTCCACCCTCTGAGTTGGCATTCGATGAGGCCCATTTTGTATAGCTCAATGGTGGGTTAAATTAGAACTGATTTTGTTCAACAATTAGAGAACGTATACTATCGAATTAAAGTGCATACATACAGTCTAATTTGCAAATGCCTGAAGAAAAATGTACATTGTAACACATATTTTTGCAAGAAACCGCTAGCTTATGAGTCTCATTTTTTGTAAAAAATTAGGAAAATGTGCATTTAAAAGAACCAAATTAATACTACATTTAGAGCTTGAAAGATTTAAGAAACTCACAAGAAACTCTTGGCAGCAAAAATGTTACAAAATTTAAGAAACTTGCAGGGAAGCCTGCACAGCAAAAGGGCAAGGGGGCCAAATCTTGAAGGATGTATTTCTTGTAACGATGGACGTTGCTTCACTTTATCCAAACATATCACACAAGGAAGGAATATCTGCTTGTGAAAAGGCTCTCGAACAACGGAAAGACAACTCAATCTCCTCTTCGTATATATCAAAGCTGATCAATTTCATTTTGAAAAGCAATACGATGCTGTTTTTAGATAAATACTACCATCAAATTAAAGGGACTGCGATGGGAACGCCGATGGCAGTGAATTACGCTAATTTATTCATGTCAGCCTTTGAAAACGAAATGATCGACGCTTATAAAAAAGAACATGGACATGCGCCACTTTCATAGGTCCGATATATAGACGACATGTTCTTTCTCTGGAGCGATTACATTCAAAACTTAAATAATTCCCTCGCTTTTTGTAATTCTTATGCCGAAAGCAACGCCTATGAATCAAGCATTAAGTTCACGACAGAATATTAAAAAACTGAGGTAGCATTCCTGGACACAAAGATAAAGAAAAAAGATGGAAAAATCATGACAGAACTATACTGCAAACCAACTTCAACCCACTCTTATCTTCACAGACAGTCTGACCATCCATTTCACACCATCCGATCAAATCCTCTGTCTCAATTTATTCATATCAGAAGAATTTGCGATCTCATTCAAGACTATCGTAAACATGCAATGAAGTTTATACAATTGTATGTCAATCGTGGATACTCAATATCAAGGTTAAATAAGATCGCACAAGAAGTTGAAGAAAAGGACAGAACATCACTCCTCAGTGGACACGAACAAAATCATAACCAAAACAAGGATAGAATACCGTTAGTAATCAATTGGCACAGAAAATTTAAAGGCTTGTCAAAGATCCTGCATAGGAATTACGAGTTGATGATTCGTGGTGACCCAGATATGGAGAATATCTTTTCAGATGCTCCAGTGATTGCATATCGCCGTAACCCAAATATTCGCTCGAAATTGATAAGATCGGAAAGAAAAGAAAAAAAACCATACGCAGAAAGCATAAGATGTACCCAATAAAATGCTAAAAAACGAGGACGTCCTTGCAAACTATGCCCACATATGGGACAAACCAATATGATAAAGAATGAGATGGCAGGTAAAGTTTCCAAAATTTCTGGAGGTACCTGCCAAAGCAAGAACGTCGTTTATGCTGCAGAATGCAACAAGCATAACATTCTTTACGTTGGTTATACTTCGACATCAGTTAGCCAAAGATTTAACAAACATAGGAGTGATGCTAGGAATGATCCCAATGCTACGGAACTCGGAAGACATTTTTTTAATAGCCAGGATTGTAATTTTGATAAAAACTTGAAAGTACACATTTTACAGCAAGTGGAAGGAAATGAAGCTGACCTAAGCAAATTTGAGGACAAATGGATTGCTAGACTAGACACGAGAGAACCCCGTGGAATGAACAGTACCATGGGAGATCTAGCAAAAACTCATTATAAACTTTTCCCGAGTTTCTAATACTGTAATTGTAATAGACTTTCTTCTTATTTCGAGTTTACCGTTCTAATTAGTTATTCTAATTCGTTATTANTTCTGGAGGGTACCTGCCAAAGCAAGAACGTCGTTTATGCTGCAGAATGCAACAAGCATAACATTCTTTACGTTGGTTATACTTCGACATCAGTTAGCCAAAGATTTAACAAACATAGGAGTGATGCTAGGAATGATCCCAATGCTACGGAACTCGGAAGACATTTTTTTAATAGCCAGGATTGTAATGTTGATAAAAACTTGAAAGTACACATTTTACAGCAAGTGGAAGGAAATGAAGCTGACCTAAGCAATTTTGAGGACAAATGGATTGCTAGACTAGGCACGAGAGAACCCCGTGGAATGAATAGTACCATGGGAGATGTAGCAAAAACTCATTATAAACTTTTCCCGAATTTCTAATATTGTAAATGTAATAGAGCTTTGATGTACTTATTTCTTATTTCAAGTTTACCGTTCTAATGAGTTATTCTAATTCGTTATTAGCAATCAATGCCACATTATTAGAAGCAGGAATTTCATGGACATTTTAAGAACTCTTAATCGAATTTATAATTCTTGCCCTTATCGTTAGCAAGAGGCAGAAATGTATTGACCAGGTTTTGACCGCTGTACATAGAGCACTTTGCGCCTGCGGATTGTTTTGGAAATTGGAGAGGCCAGAATTTGCCGGCGCCCCCTCTTGATCGAATCCATTGTGATCCAGGCCTCATGGGACGCGGCCTGGAAAGAAGCGCATGCGGATCGTGATCACGAAGGGAGCAGCAATGGCGGAAAAATATCTGGAAGTGATCATCTGAAGATAAATATGGAAAATCATGCGATGCATCAAAAATCATCGCAAGGAGACAAATTTTGGCTCAAAATAATGGAAATATGAAAATCAAAATTTCACAAAAACTGTTCGATGCCGCAAAACCATCATTTCAGGAAATATTCTACAGGATACAAACTTCATTTCAACACAAGTCAGTATTCTCGGAAAATTTGCGTTCTCGGTATTTTCTTATTCAAAGTCAGCATAGCGGACAAATCTTTTCTTTTGTCTTAGAGCTCCGATCACGTGACATTTCCTCTTGCCAACCGACCAATCAGATGCCGTAATTTAGACTACTTCCGCCTTTCGCAGCAAGATTTTAGGCCATTTTAACCCCCTCTCTACAAGAAACATTGCACGCTCGGGTAACTCGATTTTTTTGCAAATTTCAACTGGAAAAGATTGATTATACATAGGACCATACCTGTTCAAATGTTCTCGGTGCGATCGTTTCAGAGAAAAAAGTTACAGTGATCTGAACATTTTGCTACGGTATTGTGAGGCAGGTTGCGATATCTTCCTATGTCTCAATCGCCCTTGCCAAGAACCTCTTTGTTTTTAACTTCTCTAAATTATCAAAAATACACGCTTTTCTATCAAATAATATTTAGGATTTGGGCAATTTTCGAAGAGAGTTCCTGGAAAGTTAGTACAGGTACAGGTTGAGACAGTGAACCTAAGGCAAATTGAGGAACATTCAGCAAGTAGGTCTACCGCCTAGCCATTTCATCCTTCAACATGTAGCACAACATACGACTTTCTTTTAAAGTTAATCACATAAGTAAATATGCACCATAGACACATCAGCTAACTACTATAACTAATATTTTGCTCAATATCAATACAAATTTGGCTTCATCTCGCTGAAAGGAAATGTACGAAATCTTCTCCAAACTGACGACAACAGTGCACAACCGCATCCAGAAAGCAGAGCAAATATTGTGACAGAAAGATGTGCAACGATATAAATAAATAGCTACTCACCAGTCCTTAATTTTTAAAGACGAACCAAGACTCCGAATAATCCACTGGTTCCTTGCTAAACGAACTAACTCGACAGCGACAAATTAAACGGTTTCTACAAGTGTTGGCCAACGAACGCAACTCAACTATCACGTAGCTGAAATGTACACATGCAAACAAAAATCTGAACAGAAATGGCGCGAACATGATTGAGTCTACGATGGCGCCAGTAAATATGAGGTTTGCCTGTAAATTTGAGGTCGACAAGATCAAACGTATTATTCGTAGGTGACAAGCAGTCATAATCTATTGTGGCGCAAACAAAGGTGAAACACAAGGTCGCGATTCAAAGGAAACAAATTGGGCTTTTCCGGGGGTCAACAGTCTAAGGCTTTCAGCCGAATGTACATCGTTCAGGAAAGTTAAAGTTAAAGGGGCCTTTGCAACCAGCATGCTTTGTGAATATATCCTTTTGTGGTCTCTTTGTTGTCGCCATTTTAATGGTCCACCATTTAGGACATGAAAATCTTAAACCTCCATCGTTTTCCCTAAAAGACTCCGGCATTATTCTTGGTCGAGTAGAAGGGAGTTTCGTGAAAAGTGCTGGCAATATTGTCACCGCTTTGGATTATGGAGTCGGCTTTTATTGAAGCGATCCCTAACAAAATAGACTCATAGACTGCGGAAATCTGTTAGGTACCTTACCCCCTGTTAAATAGCTGTTAGTAGCGGTGAGCACAAAAGAGTAATGTGTTTTGTACACAGGGGCGCAAATGAGGGGGGGTGTGGGGGGGTGTAACACCCCCCCAATAATTTCACCACCCGGTCCCAGTCGCTTTTTAAGGGATAAAGTCGGTCCCGATCCGGCTCTGAACTCGAACTGTTTCCGTTTTTCAATACNGGGGGGTGTGGGGGGGTGTGACACCCCCCCAATAATTTCACCACCCGGTCCCAGTCGCTTTTTAAGGGATAAAGTCGGTCCCGATCCGGCTCTGAACTCGAACTGTTTCCGTTTTTCAATACTTCTAAACAGAGTTGTACCACCGCGCTTTGTCACAACCAAAGTAGGTCCCGATTGCCGATTCTGCTCTGAACTTACTCTGCTGTATCACAGTAGGCCATAGGAGTCCTGTTTCCGTGGAGGGACCAATTAACGAACAATGTCCGGGGACAGAGTCGGTCCCAATCAATCCGGCTGCCTTACATAACAGTGGTCCCCATAGGCATTTGCCCCCCACTTCTGTCAAAAGATCGTCCTCGAGATTCGTTCAAAAACGAGGAGAAAGTAGCTCGGTATAGGTAAGGTAGGGTAAGAATTTTCCAAGAAATGCTGGAAAATGACTAGGAGAGTCATTCTAAGTCAATGTAAGGTTGGCATTTAAAAGAATTGTCCCAGACGTACTATCACAGAATTTTCAAGGCTTCCATTTCGGGGTCAAGCAAACATTGGATTGTGAGAAGCGTTCTAAGACAATGTATAAGGTCTTTGCGCAAATTTTTTTTCAAAGATGGTGATTTATAAAAAACTGGTACAAAATTGTCAAAGTTCCTAATTGGTAAAGATGGGATGGAGATAGGGATTCTAAGCCAAAGAAAATGATGTATAATCAAAAATCTTCCTGGGGATGCTAACTTTTAGAATAAATTTCACAAAATGATCAAAAATTCTATGTTAATACCGGCAAACATGGGATCGAGAGAAGCGCTCTAAGCCAAAGTAGAGGGTGTATCCTCAAAAAATTTCCTGGGGGCTTCGCCCCCAGACCCCTTTATTTTCGTATCCTCCCAGTTAATTTGTCCTGGCGACGCCACTAGGTATTTAAAATATTTTCAGAGTTTTACCGGGTTTTACAATATCAAAAGGATAGTTTGTGTTAAACATGCTCAGTTAAATTTTGTGGATCAAATAACGCACAGCAATCTTTAATTGATTCCGTACAAGCAAGCTTGCGTGCCTCAAAAACATGCCTATTTCGTGAGGCTTTAAGTGGACCATCTTAATTCCATATCTAGGGAAGACCGCTAAGTTGCTAGCCAGAGACAACGTAAAATCAGTTACAGTTATGTTATGTTCCGTTCGATCATTGGGAAAACATTATGTCTGTTATAGTTGCATTTTCGTTAAACTATTACAGTTAGGAAAACGTATTTTTTTCACTTATTGGCAACAACATCTATTTCGCGAAAAATCGGTCCCTCGCGAAAAAAAATCGGTCCTTTGAACGCACACCCCCCTAAAAAAGATTTGCATTTGCGCCCCTGTTTGTACAATGCGCAATTTCTCTACAGCGTTGTTTAATGTGAAAGGTTTTGTAAGCAATATCCAAGGTGTTTGATTATTCCCACAACACCTCATATTTACAGGCAAACCTCAGATATACTGGCACCTCAGATTTACAGGCTCGCGCTACGGTGATATATGGAAAAACTCTGTGGTCCCTGCATATGCAAAATATACAGAAAACCAACAAACTTTGTTGTTGTTAACCCTATCCAGACTAGGCTTTTTGAAACTCTGGGGAGACCAGGGGGGGCACAAAGTGCCCCCCCTCTTTATTCTCAAAACTATAAGTGCTAAAGACTTGAAACTTGGCACAAGTAACAAGCAAGATATTGCAAACAAGATGACGTCATTTGTTTTTGTTTATGTCACGTGGGTAAGTGCTGACGTCAGCAAACGTTGCTAAAAAGGTGTAAAAAATGGCAAAACCACTCGGACTTTGACGTGTTGTATCTCGAAATCATTTAAATATATTGATATGAGATTTGAAACATACAAAGATTATATCCTTAATATTCTTATTTTAAAATTTTTGCTTCGTATCAATAATATTTTTGCTGATGTCAGCATTTATTTATTTTGTTCATCAAAAAAGTAACTTTTTGCCTAAAATCGGTTACAAAGTGGTCTAAAAAATCGCAAAAAATGCAAGATGTGCATAAAAAAACCTGCTGCATCCTATGATATTGTTAATCTTTTCTAAAAATGAAGCTTAACATGGTTTTTCGCAAGTACGCATGCGCAACAACGAATTATTAATGACGTCATCAAAAATAAAAAACTATACATCAAATGAAAGCCCTTCTCAAGAGGAGATCAACGATGTTTGTTTCGTTATTATAAAACAAGTGGTTCAAAAGTTATGGCTGAAAAGGTATTTATTTTGGCGAGCACTCAATTTAAAATTATGTGTTGACCCCCTGAACATGCGTCAAAATTTTGAAATTGACATAAAGGGATTTATCCTAAATAGAAACTAAAAGTAAAAAAAAACTTGGTTATCATAGAAGAACTCAAGGAGCTGTGTGGAAAAATTCACTAGGGGGGGCACTTTGTGCCCCCCCCCTAGTCTGGATAGGGTTAAACAATCATTTCTGTGGGAAGGGAATCTTTTAGTTGAATGTGTCCCATAGCTTGAAAGCCTGCTATCTCTTTCTAATATTGCACATGCAGTGATCTTGTTGTAACTTGTTACTTGACTAATTGCATTGTACATGTAGCATATATTATGTTCATGGCTGAATTACAAAGTCACTCTCTCTCTCTTTTTTCCCTCAGGCATTACTTTTGGCATATATATCAAGGACAGATATGGGACACCTGAGCCTGTGAAATAGGACTGTTACAATATTTGATTATCTTTGGTAGGGTGGAGCTTACAGCATTTGGGATTCATTTTTCCCTTTGTTAAAATGGACTGTGATACAATTTGATTCAAGCAATGTCAGAGAACAACCATTTTTATTGAAGCTTGGCAGCTGTTTTCAAACCAGCTTTGATTCTTGAGGTTTCTGAGTTTTACTGACTGATTGCGAGATTCTGTAATTTATAAAAGTTGATACGAAAAAATGATGAACTAGGGTGGATATAATACATTGTTGTGTTTGCTGACTCTTGCTTGGTGATGTTCAACTTTCGGAGATGAGTAAATTGAGCTTACAAGCTTGAAACGTTGTCTGAGGACTTGAGCACAATGCTTGAATTTGACGGAACAATGCCACTATGAAATGAGCCAATATCTTTCCCTGTGATAACTGTGAACTAGTAACGAGACAGATTTATTATTGCTGGACTTGCTGGTTGTTACTAAATAACATTATACATTTGTTAAATTTTAGATGATGACCCTAACCCTAAGGGAGAATGGACACGCAGTTTTTATCATATTTTAAGAAACTAATCTTGAGTCTGGAATAGACATCCCATTAAATTTATTTAGTGACAAAATCTACCCAGGAAATTCTTATTCCAGTTTATCAATTTTGAGCCTCTTGAAATGTAAAACATGTGAAGTCATGTTTTCTAAAATGCGTTTCATTAATTGTATTTTTCGTTTCACTATTTGTTTATGATATTCTCTTGTGTGAAAACAGCTTGCAAATTTCAGCTGCTTACAGAAAATTTTCCACCCACCCTGTTAATTCCTGACCTCCCATTTATTTGGATATTTGAGAAATTGTCCATCCTCCCTATTTATTCCAGACCTATCTATTCTGGACTTGAGAGTAGTACTAGGATGGCATATGTTTGAGAAGTGTAAAGAACATTTAAAAGCTTAATTCAAGGATATTAAGGCAAAGGTGCTGAACCCTTATTCGTGATTAAAATTCTCTGCCATTCTCTGCCCAATAGAACTCTCTTTCTTGCCAACTATTGTTGTGTATGATGAGAAGCCTACACCGTAGCATTGGTAGACCTACATCATTTTTATGCACCCAAAAATGGGGTGGGTGCGTGGGGAATATTTTAGCACTAAAAAGTGGAAATTTCCCATGCGAAACTTCCAGTGTTATGGGTTGATCCAATTTTCCAACGCCTTCCACTCTTAAGTTATTGTTTAATGAATCAATCTAAAATTAGGTTGTGTTTATATTTGTGTATAGGTCTACCAAGGAGATTGAAAATTATGTGAAATTGAGAAAGTCTAACTGAAAAAGGGTGATAAATTAGACCGGAAGAAGTGATGTAGACAAGGGAATGGGTGTTTTAGGAGCAGATAGTCGGCTTGTCAGAAAATTTGAAACACCATTGCCAAAAATAATTAAGAAATATTTTGAATTTAGAGTTTACTATTTCAAGTCATAGAATTATTTTCAAATTGTTGTTCATGTACTTGTTTTACTAAGGGCCTAGCTTGGTGCGTTTCTCGCAAACGGAGCACCCTTTGTAGCAGCACAATAAAGCGACCGATGTGCAAGAAATAGTAAAAAAGAACAAAATAAGTTCCTTTCCATTTTTTCTATGTAAAAAAAGTTCGTAGTTATTTTACAATATCTGTTGGTTACATCGCAGAGATGTAACAGGTGATGTCGACAGTATTTTGTTTCCGGGAAATTTTGAGTTATGTGTCGTGGCGTTTGGGGAGGCTTCCGATCGTTGTTTCCATTCATTTAAGATATGACACGCAAGCTCTCCCTCAGCCTGCGCGCGCATAAAAAACATTTCTGCCTCTTGCTCTTATCGTTATAGTAAATCCTTGTAATTTACACTCATTGTGACTGAAGAAGATCTACATAAGATCGAAATATTTTTAACTGAAAAGTTCTTGTTTTTCTTGACTTTATTATTAGTATTATTATTTAATAATGACTAACTATATTTGGAGACACAGGGTGAAGAAGTTATCCTTGTGAATTCCCTTTTTCGGATAATTCATTGCTTCTAATTTGACTCCCAAATTTCTATATTTTGACCCAATTCACATTGAATGAATTCTAAGTCTTGTGTTCTCACATACTATGATCTTGTTTGTAGTGGATAACATACGCCTAGTGTGACATAGTATTATGTCAACTGAGCTGTCAGCTCGGACACTAGGGGAAAAACGAATGTATTATTATCACTTCAGACTGGTCAAAAGACAGGATTAATTTTCTAGATGTACAAGTCAATAGAGAGCGCAAAGGGCTTGTCACTGATTTATATTCGAAACCGACTGACACACACCAACTCCTCCATCGTACTTCGTGCCATCCTAATCATACAAAAAAGGGTATACCGTATAGTCAAGCCCTTAGAATGCATCGTATTTGTTCAGAGGATAGGTTTTTTGAAAACAGAGTTGCGGACCTGAAAACGTGGCTCTTGGATAGGGGGTATACAGACAGTGACATAGATGGTCAGGTCGACAGAGTCATAGGACTGGATCGTGCGTCCTTACTTTCTCGGCAGCAACAACCAAAGGATGACAAACGGTTACCATTAGTTTTAACGTACCATCCAGCTTTGCATAAGGCCTACGAAATTTTGCACCAATCTGAGAATATTCTTTGCGTAGATGAGGAGCACAAAAAAGTTTTTAGGGACAAAATTTTCATATCTTTTAGGAAGGCAAAAAGTCTTAACCCTAATCCATATGGGGGGGGGTGGATTCCACCCCCCTCAAGGTTTTTCGTGCTGCGTTTTTAAACGACATCAGCTATGTCCCCCCAGTCTCCTTGACTTTTACTAATTATCTATTAGCTACATTTTGATGAAAAAAAAATTGAACAATAGAACTCACAGGTACCGTGACATGCCCATATTTGGAAGCAAGTAACAGAAAAATCGTTGCTTTCGATGATTTCAATGGCAAAATTTGCTTAAATTATGAAGTATTATATATCAAACGAATCAGTAAACAAAGGGCTTTAATTTGATACCGGAATTTCTGGAATTTGATGACGTCAGTATTTTTTATTATGACGTCATTTTTGCCGCCATTTTGNCCCCCAGTCTCCTTGACTTTTACTAATTATCTATTAGCTACATTTTGATGAAAAAAAAATTGAACAATAGAACTCACAGGTCACGTGACATGCCCATATTTGGAAGCAAGTAACAGAAAAATCGTTGCTTTCGATGATTTCAATGGCAAAATTTGCTTAAATTATGAAGTATTATATATCAAACGAATCAGTAAACAAAGGGCTTTAATTTGATACCGGAATTTCTGGAATTTGATGACGTCAGTATTTTTTATTATGACGTCATTTTTGCCGCCATTTTGGGCTATTTAGCAATTTTTTTAAATATTTTCCAACTTTTTCCATTAAAAACACTCCAATGATGCATTTGTGATGGATTATAACCATTTTGCCGCTTCTTTTTGTCTATTTTTACATGGAACAAATTTATAGCATAAATTACGTCATCAGAATTGAATAATTTCTACCAAAATATCATTCGAAAAGCGCTATTTACAATAAAATAACATTTTTCAGCAAGTATTTCGACAAACTAGACCAAAACCGCATACAGTTCCTTTAAAATCTTCGTTAAACTCAAATTTAACTTGAGAACCTGATTTTGGTTAATTTTCAACTTTATGACGTCACTGTGACGTCATAGGGCTTGGCAACCACACCCAAATTGTGCTACATGTTGCAAATTACTTGCTCTATGACTGTGCCAAGTTATACTGAATTCTGGTGAGTCTAAGGCTGTTTTCAGAGGGGGTGGAAAGCACCCCCCCCCCATATATGGTAGCTTGAAAAAAGCCCATATGGATTAGGGTTAAGGATAATTTGGTACGGGCGAAGCTCCAGCCATTGGAAGAGGAGTTGGTAGAAAATGGGATATTCAAGTGTAATGGCAGAAGGAGTTGTCAAATATGTCCTCTAATACAGGAGGGGGATATTTTTAAAAATTCAGATGATTCTAGGACATTCAAAATATTTTTAGGGCCCTTGCATTACAACACAGAAAGTGTGGTTTATATGTTGCAATGTAGTTGCTGCAATAAAAAGTGCATAGGCAGCACAAAAAACAAGTTCAGGCAAAGGTTTAATGTTTATAAATCGTATTTCAGGACACACGCACGCAAACATACCGAGGGCAGTCTTGGTACAGGGAAACCTGTCCCAGAAGCTGGCTTTTTTAGCCATTTTTTCGATGAACAACACGGGGGGGGGGGAGGGGGGCAACTTTTCGATTACCATCAAAATTATCGATAAAGCAGAGGATGTTTACTCACTCCGAAGAAAGGAGTTATTTTGGCAATACAAACTTGGAACTTTTGCGCCTGCGGGCCTAAACGAGAGGGCAGCAGATATTGAGGTCGATATGTTTGCTTGTGGATCGGCATGAATTCTACCATTACACTTAGGAGTCTGGGTCTACTTGGGCGGGGCACTCCAGTCTTTGACTTTGTGTTTTTTGCACATGGTGGTAGGGTGGAATCCCCTATCTTGCCATCCGGGATTTAGCAGTGGCTGAAATAGTTTTTAGCCGGTTTGCAAATCCTTGGAGGGTCATCGAGTGTATGTTTTTCTTAGTAGTTCTGAGCTCCAATGAGATGAGAGTAGAGCTTCCAGTCCCAAGGGTATCCATTGGAAAGGGAAAAGGAAGGGAAAGGGGGAATTAAACTTTGAAAGGATTTCTAATTTTAGGAACGGGTTCCCAATATTCTATTGTGATATAAATCCTTGGAGGGTCATCGAGTTGATGTTTTACTCAGTAGTCTTATTGTATGATCTTGTTTCCTTTGTTGTATCCACTGTTATTCTAAGTAAACAAATTTTTGTAAACAGTATTGTAATGTAAATTAGGTATTTTCGTATTTATACTCGCTCGGCTGTCCCAACTGACGAAGATTTTATTGAAACTTTTTTATCCGAACAGTTGTGTTTTCTATTATTATTATTATTATTATTATTATTATTATTATTATTATTATTATTAATAGACTGAAAAATTAATAGATTAATGATTAATATTAATTAATGGATTAATAGATTAATAGATTAATTAATATTAATAGATTAATGATCTTGGAATGGTAGAATTCATGCCGATTATTATTATTATTATTATTATTATTATTATTATTATTATTATTATTATTATTATTATTATTATTATTATTATTATTATTATTATTATTATTATTATTAATTTATTTTCAGTTGGCTAACAGTAAAATAGCTAAAATAACAGATAATTAATGCCAACTTTTAAAAAATACGCAAATGTCACTTAAGAAAAAATGAAAAAATCTTTACAAGTTTGATAAAATCATACAGTATAAAAATAGACCTAAAAACGTTAATTCATAAAAAGCTCAAGTTCGGAATAAAAACACGACATAGCTTGCAGGGGCAATTTTCTCCTTT
>REGM01000565.1:68122-88633 GCA_004194415.1 Aurelia aurita | reverse complement strand
CGTTGTGATCAAAATAGGAAAGCTTTTCCACTTCACAGATCCTAAAAGCAGGGAAAAACATTCCAAGTTTATAAGAGACTGCATTCAACGAGTGGCCACATGTCACGCTTGCAAGTTTCTTGTCAAACAAGAACCTTTGTCGTACTGAAAATGGTTAAAAATGTAGCATAAACTTACGTTAAAAACTGCAACTTTCATGGTCACTCCATTCCTAGATTTTTATTTGATTATCCATCTTCATAAATAAACGATTACTCTCAAACAATTAACGCTCATTCAGGCTCCAAATGTTCGTCTACTCATTCTGCATTTGCAACAGAAATAAACCAAATAAAATATTTCAACAACCTGGATCTACTCGCCGCTACGCAACAACAAAGTTAATATATCGCTTAAACAAGAAACAATTCTGCGGCGATCTTTCTTTCCAGTTTTTTTACAATATTTTTAACTAGTCATTGCTATCTTCCATCTCGTAAAACCAACTTCGCTGCAAATCTCTGCAATCATATCTAGAAAGTGTGAGCATCGAACACAAAGCATTCATTGAAAGAATGTGTTATGTCACATGCCCATCTGTTCAAAAGAGATGGGGGTACAAAAATTTCAAAGGGGTCACTCCAAACAATGCACTCAACTGACACATTCTTTCTATCGAGTACACTGGACACCATTGTCATCTGTCTTTATAGTAAGTCAGTGAAAGCAGAAATTGGATGGTAAATTATACCTCACCCGTTAAATTATAAAGCTAAAGATTTCTCACATCTCTTATACATCTCTCAGCAGATAATCTTTGTTCGTGTTACGGAAAAACGCGCTAGAAATGCATTAGAAATCACATGGAGGGGGTTAGTTTTAATACAAAGACATCCATACCAACTCTACTTTTTCCTGTCCCTAAATGTTGCCTCCCCGTAAATAGACCAAAGAAGTGCCCCATATCCATCTGGGTTAGATATGCAGCTAAACAATGCTTTGAAATCTTTTTGGCCTCAATTTTAGATGTTTTTGGTGCCTTTGTAGATTTCTTAAAGCATTTGAAAGGGATCAAAGTTCTGATTCCGCTATTACATTTGAAAGCGATAACGCACTTCAACATGGTGTGACAGTGTCTATCTTCCCCCCATAGATTAAGCCAAGGGTAGAGAAAGTCGCATTTGAAAAGATTGGTGGTGGAATTCCCAATGTCAGCAGCCAGGCACAGGTACTTAAAACCCCTTTCTTTAAAAAAAGTAGACATGATGTATTCAAAATCAAGGCATGCTTCTCAATAAAATAGATATTTAACGCGTTTATACAATAGCCCTTTAAATTGTCTCTCTATCTCCCCCCTTTAGGCTAAGCCAAGGGTAGACAAAGTTGCATTTGAAAAGATTGATGGTGGAATTCCCAATGTCAGCAGCCATGCCCAGGTACTTAAAACCCCTTTCTTTAAAAAAAGTAGACATGATGTATTCAAAATCAATGCATGCTTCTCAATAAAATAGATATTTAAAGCATTGACAACTTTTAATCATTATGTAGTTTTCTTTTTTAAATTTTAACGTCTACAAATGCTTTCTAAAATGATCTGTTAAAGATTGACAGGGCATTCTCATGAATTGTCAAATTTAAATTTACAAAATGTACACTATATAAGGTAGTGGTCATTAAGTATGTGTATGCCGGGGCGAAAGGTATCAACAGGATATTTATAAACATTTCAAACCCTCCTAACTTTTTCATAAGCTATTTCATACCACTGATTCTGTCTGACATTAGATGTCTGGTCAGGGTTGCGATGAATGAAATATTGACACGAGCGCAAACTCGTTCTTGTGGTTTTTATTGGATACAGTGCCTAACATCTAATGTGAAACAGAATTTACAAAGAAAAAGAACTTTTACGTTAAGGGACTTGGTGGCTGCTTAGTACATAACTGAAGTTTCAAAGGATCTTAATCAAACCGACCAGTTTCGTGGATGAAACGTAAGGTCATTTCGAGTATATTTCTGTTCAAGTCATTTGAAAGGTCTTGATCACCATATAACAAAAGCTGCATCAAAGCATCATTTGAAAGATTGGTGATTTGTACAAATGGTTGTAATAATTCTACAATTCCAGCAAGAAGATCTTGTCGTTGAACATCAAAAGAAGGGCACAGCAACAAAAAGTGCTCCGTATCTTCAATGCCATCGCTTGTTGGGCACATTGGGTTGATGGTCTCCCTAAAATTGTGCTTGAATTTGTGGAAATTTAACTTGCTGAGACCAACCCTAAGTTGAGTAAGATAGGATAATCCTATTGGATCGTGAATTCCAAAAACAGATTTTGCAGGGGGGCGGATTATTGATAAGAGCTTTTTCTTAAAAACAGCAACAGAAGATGCAAGTCTCAATTCAGGCTCAAGCCTATTCCATTCAGATAAACAGTGAGGATAGAAGCTAGATTTGAATTTTTCTGTCCTTGCCTTTAATCGCCCAATGACATCCTGGTTGCGAAGGCGGTACTGCGGCTGATGAAGAGGGGGAATTGGACCTACTGTATACTCAGGGCTAAGGTTATTTATAAACTTGTAGAACAAGGTAAGGCGTCTACTCCATCTTCGGGAACTTAATGACTCCCAGCCAAGCTCTGTGTACAGCTTCTCTCGAGATGTACCCCTCCATGTTCCTGTTACAGCCAAAGCAGCAGAATACTGAACAGCCTCTAGCTTTTCCATTAAATTTGGTAAAATGATGTTTTGACTGAATTCACATATTTTAGCAGGAATATGGTAAATAACATCACCATAGTCCAGGTGGGGTCGAACATAGAGCTTATATAATTCGTTTAGGGTATGCCTGGGCAGATATTTGGAGAGATATTTCAGCAAACCAATGCCCTTTCTTGTTTTAGAGATGGCAGATTTGATATGAGCTGAGAAAGATAGCTTTGAGTCCAGGATAATTCCTAAATGTTTATGTTCATTTACTTTCTTCACTGGCATGTCGTTAAAAAGGATCACTGGATGATCAATTTCACTTTTCTTCCTTGAAAATGTTAATTCAACAGCTTGTTTTTGAGGGTCAGGATTAAATGACATTCTCCAAGTGTGAGCCCACTGACTTATCAAGTCCAAGTCATGGTTCATATCATTGGCAGCTGTACTGGAGTCTTCTACCACTGTGAACAATGATGTATCATCAGCAAATAACTTAACATTGCACTTCAAGCCTATAGCTAGATCATTTATATACACAAGGAAAAACAAAGGTCCTAGAATAGAGCCCTGGGGCACCCCTGCCGAAATATCTCCCCAATTAGAACTCTGCCCATTCAGTACAGTCCTCTGCTTTCGATCCTTGAGAAAGCTTTGGATTAGAAAAAGAAGTTGTCCTGAGACACCACATTGTTTTAATTTATAAATTAGACCATCGTGCCATACCCTATAAAATGCTTTAGAAATGTCAAGATACACAGAGCGAACATCAAGAGGAGGATTACAGTTGAAAGCTTTAAATATTGTATGTGTTATTAAGAGCAACTGGTTCACTGTTGAGTCTCCTGAACGAAAACCTGATTGATTTGGGTTAAGTAGTTCATGTGATACAAGATGTGAGTAAAGAGAATCGTAGATGCGTTTTTCAAGTATTTTCCCAAAAATTGGCAAAAGAGAAATAGGACTTTAATTCCCCTTCACATTGTTCTCATTTTTCTTATGAACCGGCACTACATTTGCATATTTCCATGTTTCGGGAAATAAACCACGCCTCAAACAATTTGTGAAAATTATTTTAAATACCCCATCTTGAAGTACCAAGAAAATCTCGTACCCCTCCTAAATACCCTCTGCCCCGGCATAGCACATACTTAAAGACCACTCCCTAATGAGCGACGAAAATAAAATACGTGATAATGGTACAGCAAAGGCGAAAAGGACAATGCTGTTTCTCTGCTTAGGATATTCCATATTCTAGCACCTTGATGCCGCTGTTCGAAGTTGATGCCAAAAACTTTGATGCCAATTCTTATCAATACTACTTGCGGTGCATCAACATCAATAAATTTCAGACGATGTATATGTTTCATCTTCATCCTAACATTTTATCGTAAAAAATCAAAACTTTGACAAAATCTTATTGCAATATGCTAGAAATATCAAGCTGTCTGAAATTTTTTTCGTCCAAAGTCGCTAAAATATATAAAAGTAGGGAAACCACAGGATAGTTGTATTGCTAGATTGTAGCTAGATCCTCTACAATTACATTTAATGGTACCTTTAACGATGGAAATTTGTTTCCCTCTTTGACGACAAATCGAGAACCTATTCATCGGGAACATGCGTTGGTGAACTGAAAGACTTTGGATAAGCAAATTTCTGTCCATGGCGAAGGCTCAAAGCGACGTATAGATCTTAAATAATCAATATATCATTCCCAGTATTCTCATTTATCGTCTCCAAATTTCCAAAATGCGACCTCCACAAGACTTTCATTCCTAGCGCTTATTTAGATTGTGCTACTATGAAATTATTAAATCTAAAACAAAAGCTTTTGGGCAGCTTTCATTGCACAACAAATGTATTCAGATAAGTAACTCAAGAAGATTAACATCGACACCTTTAAAAATGCTCTGGTACATTTTTGAATTCTCGTTTAATATTTCATTTAATACGGAATGTTGTCTCTTGAATTATTATAAGACTTTATGACTACACCCTCAAACCCTACAATGTTCTAATCTCATTGTTCTAATTTTACAGGCAGAGATCACTGAAGGTAATCCAGTTCCAACTGATGATGTGTCAAGAATATGCTCTGCAATGACTGTTGGCACTGTTTCGAATTTAGCTGACGCAATTGTGCAATTTCCTTCCATTTATGAGGCTGTTTGGAAGAAAATGTTGGGAAAAATATCAAACAACTGTGCCCGGATGGGTAGGAAGCCTGTAAAATCATGTCTTTCAAATAACAGCATTGATGATCTAATGAACTTTGACTTGGAGGAAATATTTGAAGAAATGCACACTATGGTACCAGAACTGTTGGATGTACTGCTTGCAGTTGGTTTTCCACCGAATAGAAACTTAAAGCAATTGGAGAGCACTTTACTGCCAAGACTTTGCTTATGTTACGGACTACTGATGCAGTCAAGGTCGCATTTTCACAGTCTTATCCAGAGATTAATAACAATCATTCTAACTGATGGAGGAGCAAGCAAAAATGTAAGATTTTCGATCCTACTACGAAAAACGATGGGGTGGTTTCGAATCTTGTGACCATATTGAACAAGCTTTTCTACAAACAAGCACAGACGTACTGCATGTTAATATGGTATTTTGCTTCGATTCAATTTTTTAGAAAGGGCAAATTGGAGACTAAATGTCATTGGAAGTATCGGTCTTGAAGCGTTTGAGTCGTTGACAAGTTGGCCTGCAAATCTAAATCCGGGTTGCTTTTACCATAAGTTAAACATAAAACATGCTCAGTGACGGACACAAAGCCCTAACGTTAGAAAAACAATGATTTTTGTTTGACACTGTAGTAACAATCATAAAATGTGTTTCAACAAGCTGTTATCAAATTTCGAAAAATGTCCACAATGACAGCCATTCGGTTAAATTGCTGTCTTAGTATAAATAATCTGCCAATAAATCTATTGCTTGGGTCTTCCAATGAATCTGATTTTACTGTAGCAGACTTGTAATATAAAATCGTAATTAGACACATTTGTATTTTATTATTTTGTAGTGCTCTGCAAGATTAAACAAGATACAATACAATACGAAATTACGAGTGCTGGATTAGGTTGGAAGTCATTTCAATGATCAACTTTTATCAAAGCAATTGGAATTTTAATTTCCAAGCTTGTCCCAAGAAAGCCCAAGGAGAGATTTGCGACGATTAAGTTTCACAAGATTCCTGCTAAGTGATGATGAATTACAAAGCCTACGATCAAACTACATGATCCTCGTTGGAAGAGTCCTAGCAGAATTCATGAGCTGTTTTAGTTTCCTCAACAGTGTTCTACCCAAGCACATAAAGCATAGATTTTCGGCAGAAATGGCCCAGAGGTCTACAATAGTTAGCATGCCAATATTATTCCACAATGAGAAAGAGTACAGCGAGATTGTTTTTATTTTACGGGCATATGAAAGATGGATAGCAGAGATTTATGGGAAAGCAGATGCATTGAAAGGTCAGGAGCAAGACATCAGAGAACTACTTGACATGGTAAATGGGCAGCAGTCAGGTCCAGACCAGCCCCGATCCCATAGAATTGATGACGATCCTACCGATCCATTAAGAGGAATCAGAGTGCCAGTAGAGGGAGACCAGTTAACAAGGGTACGATTTGCAGGAGCAAGAGATCTTGTTGCTGGGAATCGTACTGCAACACAACGATTTGACCACACAACTGCATACAGAACTGCTTTTTGGCATACCAAGGCTTCTTTCTTACAGGTGAGAATTCTTAATCTTTAACAATAAAGACTTCAGAAATAACTGTATCTAATATCTGACAAGCGGTCAATGTCCCATTTGCAGTAAGTCCCCTGAACAATTCTCAAATAGGGTCGTAAGCGGCATCTGGAATGCACTATGTCTCGATCAATCCTACTCTGACTTTGATTTTGGACAAACTAGTGGAAAATCTATGTGATATGGCCTACCAAAAAAAGTAAATTCACCATTTTGAGAGAGGTTTGCTTATGGTTACGTGACCCAGCCACTTTAATACACCAATGGACATACCTTTGGCTACGTCTTTAAACTTCTTTTCTAATAGACAACAATATTGTATATTGACATTGACTCCCTGAAAATAAAGAATGCAGACTGGTGATCAATATTAGCACTGGGTTGTATTTGACTAAAATTTAGAAACTTTGAAAAACAACTTGAGAAGATCCAGAGCAAACTCTTCATGGAAAAAGTAGCATGCCTTGAAGGACTTGTTCTTGCTCCTTGCATCCCCTAAGTTATTGTTTCTATCAAACAAAGATTACAGGAGAAGAATTTTAGGGTGAAAAATTTTCAGGAAACATTGACAATCTCAGTTTAGGGAAGAATTCCAGTCAAACTGTTTCACTCTTGACGTACCCAAAAATTTTATCTTAAAAATGTCACATTACCTACAAAGAATCATTTCATCACTTGAAGCTCCATTTGCAGTGTTCACATGTAAAAGAAAAAAAATGATGTCTGAGAGGATAGTACTGAATTCTAGGCAAATCAAAGTGACATCTCCTATGAACACTCCCTAGTATTTGTAAAATTCGATTTGTCAATAATCACCATGCCAAAAGGAGACATAATTTCTCGTTGCAGTATTGCTTCACACTGTTATATGATGCTTCGTCTGTCCGTGAGATTGGTACACTCAAATTCTTCAGAGAGCGATACAACCGAATCAATTTAACTCCAGACGAAGTCACCAGAAGTTATGATGGTTGTGAGCAGTTTTTCATAAGTGCTGGAAAAGCCTACATAGTTTCTGGAGCGATGGACTTTTGGGGAATACAAAATTTAACTGGGAAGCCTACGAAAAACAGACCAACTTCAAACATCATCCATAAGTCAAAGGAAGAAAAGATGCAGTTCTTTGATGAAAGTGTTGGCAAATTTGTTGATACATACGTGCTTCATGATCCTGATGCTGAAATTATCCAACGGGTGAACTCTTTAGCAATCCAACAACAAGCAATACAAGAAGAGCACCACTACACTTCTGGTCAACTTGAAATTGATCCAACTGTACCTGAGTTAGATAAAGTTCAAAAACTACCTGAGGATTACATGAGAAATTATGGCATGCAAATGGTAAACCTTTCTCTAAGACTGATGCAATTCAAGGACACTGCAGCTGAGGGTGATGGTGACAGGGCTGCTGTGAATGAACAGATTTTGCTTTCTTTCTTTAAAGCTAGTAACAGTTATTCAAAATATGCGTATGAAATGTTTTTCTCTATTGTACAGAAAGAAGCAGTGGCAGAGCCACGGGGGTGTATGGGGGGTAAATACACCCCCACTTTTCTGAAAATATGGTAATTTAGATTCGACCAAAAATGACATAAAAACCATAGGGTAGGGGTAGGTCTATATTCAGTTTTCAATCTCGTTTTCTTAGTTACGTACTGCCAAGATGCGATTTGATCTCTCTAAATCTTTTTAAAAAGGGCTCACCTCTATGTTCAAAAAGGGCATTTCCCTAAGAGCTGAAGGGCGTGGCCCTGAAAATTTTATTTAATTACTTAACCCCCCACTTGCGGCGGCTGGCGCCGCCGCTGGAAAGAAGCACTGTTATCAGAGCAGGCAACTGAAAAATTAAGATAGGGAAACTTTGTGAACTGGAAAGGAGGTTCTAGCAACAATATGGAAAATGACTTGGCCCAAGAAATTTGCATCGCATCAGCAAAGAATCTTATTAGATCAATGGGGACCAATAAAACAGAAAAGGCAATAGCCCTTATCAGTGAAGCAGTCCCTGGGATTCGGGCGATAATAACAAACTTTGATGCTAGGAACGATTTTTACAAGAACTCTGGTTTTCATACAAGGACAAGCAGCCATGAAGATGAAGTAAAGATGATCACTGATCTGCAGAAAATAAAGCCATTTTCCTTTGTTGCTGGAAGGCATCATGAATCATTTCAAAGTCTACCGACAAACCAAAGATCAGCTTTGAATATGAGAGAGTTCAATCAATGGCTTAAAAAACACATCAAGCAGCTCGATGCACAACCTTAAAACAGTCCTTCCATTTATGCAATGATTGCCATATTATCCAGCATATAAGCCCTTGGATTTTAAGGCAAAAGGATATAACAAGGATATATATATGATAAAACTACAGGGTGGCCCAACAAATGTTTGCTCTGTTTGTGCGGCTGCTGTGGTGGAGCTGTAACCTCTATTGCCCATTTTTCATACAGTTGAATGTAGGCGTCAAATGAGAGTTTGAGTCCTTTTTTAGCCATCTGACAAATGGTTGCTAATTTATGATGCAAGAAAATATAAAAAGTTAGGGGCGGATCCAGACCGGTTTCACCGGTTTCCGTGCATCGGTCAAGTTTCTAAACCAAAGATAAATTTGCGTTTTTTACCAAACTTTGCAGAAAAATAAAAGCAGCTTAAGCCTATTTTCAATCTGCAAACTATTATCAAGTCAAAGGGTGATATGTCTGTCAATCTTTCAAAGGGTGATGAGACATGAAATTCATGACATCGGACACTTCCACCGAAATCTCTCTTGAAACAATCAGCGATGTAGCGATGGCTTTGTTTATTTTGCTGTATTTGCTATGGTCCTCTCGGTGGTCTTACGTCATTCTAAACTTGAGTCCTCAATTTCAACTTACGCAACAGATTTTCCCATGTGATTCCCTTTGAATGGCCGTGACATTTCCGAATTGTTTTTATCAACTCTTTGTAATCTTATCAACCAATACGGGCTGAGTGAACCTGTCGAGGGACTTCTGTGAACCGGTCAGCAATTGTTTAAAATCAGTGAACCTGTGTCGATTAGGAAGTAAACCGTTCTCGAAGGAAGTAAAAAGTGTGCAATCGTGCTTTCAAAGAAAGTTGATTTTTGTCGAAACAGCAATGGCTGATTCAGCAAAGGAAGATCTCTATCGATTTCACAGTGCTATTGAAGAGAAGGGTGAAGGAGAGATAAAGCACATAAAATAAAAATATGAGTGCATTTTTTTAGGGAGTATAGAAGTTGAAGGAAGGGGTGGACAATTCAAGAGCCTGCGAGGTGACGAACATGCAGGTTTCTTGGACTTATTTTGACAATCAAAAGTTTCTACCAACTTTTGGAATTTTTTTTGCATAAGCATGTTAATTTCGCCTTGAAAACGTTTTGGTTGATGCTCAACTGGATGGCCATTATTTTTGTAAAAGGGCGTTGCCCATGTTTTCCGAGAGTCTAGAGGGCGTGGTCACAAAAAAATTTCCTGGGGGCTTTGCCCCCCAGATCCCTTCATTCGTCCGTAAACCGGTCAGAAAACAGGGCTAGATCCACCCCTGAAAGTGGTTGCCTCCAAGAAACATTCCAGCATTTTATTTGAATTTTTTCATAAATAAATCAGCTACCACTTGTCAGATTGGCTAAAAAAGGCCTCAAACTCTCATTTGACGCCTATATGCAACTGTATGAAATACGGACAATAGAGGTTACAGCTCCACCACAGCAGCCGCACTAATGGGGCACAAATTTTTTGGGACACCTTATAGAAGAAGAAACATTTTTTATACCGGGTGTCCCAAAAAAAAGTATACAGATTTGGTCGACCCTAGCGATGAGAATTTAGCGTGAATCAAACCGAAAACATTTTTAAAACATACCTCTATAGTCAACTTGAACACTGATACTTTGTTTGTGGATACTGGTGCTTTTAGCGTTGAAATATTAATCTTCAAAGGACAAATTTGCCTCGACCTCCAAACCAGAGCTTTGGCGTTTTGGCCTAAGCAAATTCTTGAAGCACAGTGAATAAGTTAACAATAACAATTTTAAACTGCATAGCTGATACGTTTTAAAAGTGATGATTTGCGTGACACTTATCATCAAGGGAGCTCCGAAGTAAACTTCTTTCATTTTAATATCAACAATTTATTTCAAGACGTTTACTTTGGAGCTCCCTTGATGATTATTGTCACGTAAACTGAATTTTGCAAAACGCAGCTGTTGTGCAGTTTTCAATTTTTCTCCTCTTGCTTCAAATTTGTTCAAGCCTATTGTTGACTTATTCGCTGTGCTTCAAGAATTTGCTTAGGCCAAAACGCCAAAGCTCTGGTTTGGAGGTGGAGGCAAATTTGTCTGTATACTTTTTTTTGGGACACCCGGTAGTTTGTACTCTGTCTTTTTTCAACTGGAAAAATAACTTAAAGGGCACAACCTGTCTGATGTTTTGCCCTATAAAGTAAAATAGTAATAAATTGAAAGAAATGAATCACCTCTTACTCAAAATAGTTTTCTCAGTGATTGCAGATCCTAATCTTTTGCGTAATGTCATCTGAATTCTATTTTCTTTTGACGTTAATGACTCTGGTACCATAAGCATGCATTTGAACTTTTGTTTCCTGGAATAAAGTGACTCTTATTTGTCATATCACTGGGTGTCCAGGCACCCTCCCTCATAGAGGGCGGCCAGTTTAGTCGCCGGCTACCCGACCATAACAGGTTGTACTGGTTCACATGTTACACCAGTAGCAGGTGGTCATCCACCTGACCTGACGAAGACAAAACAGCATAATCTCAAACGGAAACAACATTGTTCTGTCCTTAGGAGTTGTACTTCTCAATGATTTCAAATATCACTTCTGCATGCTCAAAGTTCCAGAATTCATATTTGTCCAGAAGGTAGTCTACATCCTTCACATATTCAGAGTCAGTGACAATATCCTCAAATGAAGTATTGAGTATGCTATGCCATGAATGTCAGTACCATGAAAAGGAAGACCGCGAAAGTGAAGAGTATCAAAAATGGTTCTCATCTCACAAAGAAACATGCCAAATAAATTATAAAGGTTCCAGTGGCGAAATGGAATCAACTGGTAGATGCATGATATTCTTGAGATCAATAGCAGAGAAAAGTTTGAAATATAATGTAATGGTTGGTGATGGTGATACTGGTTCCTTCGGGAAGATTTGTCAAGCAATTAAGCAGAAGTATGGTGATTCTTATTCCATCACAAAAGAAGAATGTGCGGGACATGTTAAAAAAACAATGGGAACCAACCTTCGTGAATACAAAAGGAAGGGGAAAAGCAGAAAGTTAACTGACGGAAAAGGCATATCAGGCATTGGTAGGCTCACAGATAAGAAGATTGACTAAATGCAAAACTATTATGGACAAGCAATCAGAAGGAATAAGGGGAACATGGATGGTATGATGACATCAATCAATTCCATTTTTAAGCACATGATAAGGAGTGACCAAGAATCTTTAGAGTCACAGCACAGTCTATGTCCACAAGGTGCTAACACTTGGTGTAAATTTTGGAAAGACAAAAGAGAGGGTACTACCAACTATGATGAAAAAAAGAGGCTCCCCTCTGTTTTCCAAGATGAGCTCAAACCTTTGTTTAAAAGATTATCATCAGATGAGCTATTGCAGAGATGTTTGAAGGGTTTGACCCAAATTCAAAATGAAGCCTTCAACAGCACCCTATGGTCAATCTGCCCTAAAACCATCTTCTGCTGAAAAGGAAAAGTTTCAGCTGCCATGTCCAGAGCTGTGGGCGTTTTCAACATTGCAACATCAAGTAAAGCCACTACTATGAAGATGTGTGGAATCAGCCCAGGATGTAATACAACTAAAGTATTCAAAAAGCTTGATACGAGGCGTGTCTAGGCTGCTGCCATAAAGATTACAGACAGGTACAGAAATCGCAGAAGGAAATTACGAGCTTTGAAGAAAAGTAAATCTGACAAAATTTCATATTTTCCAGGTGCTTTTAGCCTTTCTGCTGAGTCAGATGTGGATATTATAAAGCTGAAGAAAACAACATTAAAAAGCAGGAAAGAATCATGTGTAGAAAGGAGACGAAAGAAAAAGTCAAACACCAAAGGACAAGAAACATTGCAAACAGATGATGTTGAAGTAGCAAGAGACTTCATTGATGATGAACCCAAAGTATTGTTTGTTACACCTGTAATCGAAATTACAAAAGAATTGAATTTTAAAAGTCTTGGAAATGGTCAAACAATGTGATAATTATTCTCAAAACAAGAAATTAGTGTTGTTTATTATGTTGAATACGTTTTTACCAAAAATGTTAACTTTAAACCCTCTTTTCTCAATATTCTGATTTTGGCAATGTGACAGCTTGTGGCAAGGATTGCAAGAGAACTGCAACTCCAAAAGAGCTGAAACTTGGCATTTGAATTGATTTTAAGTAAAACTTTACAATGAGCGAATTGAAATTTTAAAATTAGCATTGGGCGTGGCCATTAAGGTGGCAGAACATAAAACATCACAAACAATCTACTTCAAGAAAATTGGGAAGGTATAGAACTAAGTATTTTCGCTCATTGTATAGTTTTCTATCTAAAAGTAATCCTGCAAAAAATTCCAGCTCATTATCTTGTATATTAGCAGAGATATCCTTGATTAAGATCGTTCCAACTTTGGATATGCGCCACGTAACCACAAAGTCACCGTTGGTACAAATTTTTCTTTTCCATTTGTAAAGTCTGTTGCATATTAGATGGCAAGGCCGACAAAAAAGACTTCAAGAGAGGTTTCCCTACCAGTGACTTTTCTTTTATCACTAACTTGGCTTGGACATCTAATGTGAAACAGACTTAGGTATTTAATCGAATGTAGTAATTGCGTTTATTTGTATGTAGTTTCTTGTTTCTTTTTGTTCTTATTTGCTTTACGTTTTTTCATATAATGGCCCTGGGGCAGTCGTAGTTTTCTGCTCCTCGTTGGTATCGTCCTTGTAGTATTGTAGAGTAGATTTTAAGTAGTGTAATCCGTAATATGTATTGTAAAATTTTTAATGGAATATATAAAAAAAAGAAGATATCCTTGCCGCAATGCTATTTTGCAGTTGCATCATTTCTTTGTTACCATGGCAACAATGCCTTCTAAATACCACAAATTAGAAAAAAATAATTCAGTACAATGTTTCTCATAATATGTTTCAAGTTGTTGCTGCTACTATTATCCATTCTAAAGTTAAAAGGCAAAAATATCTTTTTGGTGATCAATTGTTAACTACCACCTTAATGATTTCCTTGCATTGTCATCAAGGATTCTGTATTTGTTGTCTTCAACCTCATCAACTTCAGCAGGCATTACCTGTAAATCAGTGGCAGTCCTGACTGACATGTCTGAGCAATCCCTGCAGTTACAACTTCATGCACATACATCACAACATTCATGCTTGATTGATCTGACAGCAACTGCTTTCTCAAGTTGAAAGTGGTCCAACAACTTCTCTCTCTCTCAAACAAACATCTTCACTTTTACAATAATCTCTTATTGAATCATCCATTCCTTCAACAGATTTTTGTATGTTATTGTTATTGTAAAAGAGTGTTGCCTTTGCTTTTTCATTATTCCTGTCTCTTGAAAATATGCTTCTAACAAGCGAGGGGGGCGGATATGAACAATTTCTTGTATATTGGGTGCATCAACTCCCATTCCCAGGGCAGATGTTCCGAATATAACCCTGACAACAGAGCTGCCTGATGTGGTTTGGCCTAATACATTCACTTTCATTTCCTCTTACTGGGGGGAATGGAACTGTGCAAACATCCTGTGCTCCAAGTCATTTCTTTCTTTTGGGAAATATTGATCATCCCCAAGAATGCTTTCAAATAACCTGTAAGCATATCCACACCACTCCAAAGACATGTAGATGATAGTGAGTGGAAGGGGTATTCCTAATTCTTTTAATGATTGGGCAATAGGAACAATAATTTCATCAACCGACTTGTGTCCATGAATACTTGGTATCCTTTTTGATGTAGCATAAAAAATGTTTGGCTGGTTAGGTGATCTTGCAGCTACCTTTTGGATCCTTCATTTGAAGCGATGACACTATCTTCTTCACATGAGCTGGTGGAGCAGTAGCAGTAAGAGCTAACATAGGGATCTTTCGGAAGTATGAACGCAGTTTGGACAAACTTCCAAAGTCAGGTCTAAATGCTTTGTGTCTAAAAGATGAAAAAATGAGATAATGTACCCTCAATTACACTCAGGACATCCTTATTGAAATTTAAAACATGTGGGAACACAGAGACCCTACTGCTCCATACTTATTATTGAGGTTAGAAAAGTTTTTGTTAAAACTTGATTCTTCAGTAAGATTAGAACTGGAGCTTCCAGTAAGCAGCACTACTGTACAAATTTGCTTGTGTGCAATATGCAGTTTCAAATTAGGCACAACACCATAATCAACTGACCTACTGTGATAGTGGTTAACCCTAATCCATATGGGCTTTTTTCAAGCTACCATATATGGGGGGGGTGCTTTCCACCCCCCCCTCTGAAAACAGCCTTAGACTCACAAGAATTCAGTATAACTTGGCACAGTTGTAGAACAAGTAATTTGCAACATGTAGCACAATTTGGGTGTGGTTGCCACGCCCTATGACGTCAAAGTGACGTCATAAAGTTGAAAATTGGCCAAAATCAGGCTCTCAAGTTAAATTTGAGTTTAACAAAGATTTTGAAGGAACTGTATGCGGTTTTTGGTCTAGTTTGTCGAAATACTTGATGAAAAATGTTATTTTATTATAAATAACGCTTTTTGAATGATATTTTGGTAGAAATTATTCGTTTCTGATGACGTAATTTATGTTATAAATTTGTTCCATGTAAAAATAGACAAAAAGAAGCGGCAAAATGGTGATAATCCATCACAAATGCATCATTGGAGTGTTTTTAATGGAAAAAGGTGGAAAATATATAAAAAAATTGCTAATTAGCCCAAAATGGCGGCCAAAATGACGTCATAATAAAAAAATGCTGACGTCATCAAATTCCAGAAATTCCGGTATCAAATTAAAGCCCTTTGTTTGCCGATTCGTTTGATATATAATACTTCATAATTGAAGCAAATTTTGCCATTGAAATCATCGAAAACAACGATTTTTCTGTTACCTGCTTCCAAATATGGGCATGTCACGTGACCTGTGAGTTCTATTGTTCAAATTTTTTTTCATCAAAATGTAGCTAATAGATAATTAGTAAAAGTCGAGGAGACTGGGGGGACATAGCTGATGTTGTTTAAAAACGCAGCACGAAAAACCTCGAGGGGGGGTGGAATCCACCCCCCCCCCCCCCCATATGGATTAGGGTTAAACTACAAGTATTATTTTTTATAAGAAACTGCTTATAAAAAACTCAACTCTCAGATCGCCAAAAAGTTAAGAAACTCCAGTGCTGGGAAAATATAACTTAAGAAACTATTTATTGTAATAAAGAAAATTCTAAGGATAATTTTACTTTATTTTCACTTGTTTCTTGTATCATAATACTGGAAAGGTGCTTGAGTAATGTCTAAACATTGGAAAGGCTTCAAAAAACTTGTTTTGAAATGTTCAAGAGGGCACAGGTAGTAACCATTAAGATTGCTATCCAACCTTTAAAGTGTATATGAAGTCGAAGTTGATATTGAGTTATTTTGGTAGTTTTTGATATGCTGCATTCATATTTCAAGACGAAATTTGAATATCTACAGTGCATTTTGAATGGTGGGGGCTCGAAGTGTCAGCCCCTTGAAAAAAACGCGGAGTAAGAGGTCTGGTATCGAGAGAGCTTGTGACGAACTATCCGGGATGTGCTCCAAGACTTCAGTAGCACTCCGCATTGTATCGATCGCAAACAACAGACGTGAATCTCGCAAGAAACAACACGAAAAGCTTCGAAATGACTTCAAATTCAGAGCATAGTTCTTCAGGGGAAGAAGAGTACGATGAGGAAACTGATTTCGATCTAGAAGTCGAAGATTTTGAGGTAAACCAAGTCAGAGGGGCTACGGCGTTGGTACACTGATTGGAAAGCGCGCACATAGGCCTAGAAGACCTGACCAAGAATGGCTTGACAGTTATTACATTCTTCATTAGCTCCTTCAAAGCCAGTTTCCTCTTGTTCTCCAAAATCTGAACAAAAATCAGGCTCGATATCATCATCAACGCATTCATTCAGCACTGTTGTTGCCGATGGAAGAGAGAGAGCATCTCGTATAGCCTCAAACAGAAATGAGATTCCATAAACTGATGTTTGAAACTAAAAAGATGCCTAAACAACAATATGTTCGAAGAATCCTTTTGAAAGAAATTTGATTTAATGCTCACCTGACGATGATCTCTTTGATTTTCCCCGCTTCCCGATGCCTTAGGCCGAGCATCCTTGGGTAAGGATGGAGAGAGGGAGTTGCAGACACGACTACATTCGGTGTATGGTTATCTGAACTAAATATAAATGGGCGATCTACGTATTTACAAGACAAATAAACAACTACATAAGTACAAAGGTTAGGTTTAGTATTACGTGCATTTGTGCATGTGTGCACGTTAGCTTGAATATTACACAACGGACAAGCAATGACTCCAAATTCACCACGTTTCAGGGCAGCTTCAATCTTCTGGGAAAAACCAGGCAGCGCTAAAAACCTCCATTCAAAATCTTCAGCCTTAAAATGCTCTGAACAGATTGACGAGTATTGCGATGGGGAGAAGTTCGCACGTTTCCTCTTCACAAAGCCAACCCATTGCTTTCTCCTCCTTTTCGCCGTAGCTCTTTCGTCTCCACAATACGGCAGTCGGTGTAGAGATATCCCTTTATCTCTGCTTGCTTTATCATTTGTGTTTCCACATCCATAAACGACACAGCGGTCAGGCATTTTCAGATAATAAGCAGGCTTAATACACCACAAACCACAAATTCATTGCGAGAGCAACGGAGTGTTTACAAATCCTCCCGGATAGTACGTCACAGGCCGCTAGTCCCATTCCTCCAGACCGAACGCGACTTTTTACCAATTCACCCCAAAATCGATACTTTCAAGATGAAAAATAGCTGAAAATAAGCTCCAAATAAAAAAAAGAACCCTTCCAATCAATTCAGCTATACTTNATTATTATTATTATTATTATTATTATTATTATTATTATTATTATTATTATTATTATTATTATTATTATTATTATTATTATTATTATTATTCACATTTTTGTGACAAATGCCACAAGGATACTTAGTGGTTCTTACCATTTGGGTCTAATAATAAAGAGAAATAAACAATCATAATGGGATTAAACATGAACCACTAGTGTAGTGGTTTACAATAACAACAACAAATTAAGGCTGAAAGCCACAATGGTACCATAGTCATTTTACCCAAAAGATACCTCATTTTCTGTCTCAGACTCTGGAGCAAAAGGATCAGGTGGTCTTCCATAGTTCTTTTCCATGACCACAAGCTTATCCAAAACAAAATAAGCTATTTTCCCCCTTTTTCGTGCTTCTAGAAGTTGAGCGACCTGAACCTGTCTTCTTGCCAATGTTTTCATTGATAGATCTGCTAAGAACTTTACACCTTTTGAGGTTTGATCTCTCTTGCTTTTCGCAAGATTTGCTCCTTCACTTTCCTCTGTGACAACTTGGCAAATATTAGTAGAGGTTGGCCAGGATTCCTGTTGCTACGATTTCTAAAACTCTTCTTGACTCTGTGACAGCGCTCAATCTCTATATCATCAGTAATACTCAACTTTTGTTTGATGACTTCCTTAACCATAATCCTGGATTCCACCCCCCTCAAGGTTTTATTTGCTGCTTTTTTACACGACATCGGTTATGTCCCTCAGTCTCCCTGACTTTTACTAACTATCTATTAGCTACATTTTGATGAAAAAATGTTTGAACAATAGGACTCACAGGTCATATTTGGAAGCAGGTAACAGAAAAATCGTTGTTTTCAATGATTTCAATGGCAATATTAGCTTAAATAATGAAGTATCATATATGAAACGAATCAGCAAACAAAGGGCTTTAATTTGATACCAGAATTTCTGGAATTTTATAACGTCAGCATTTTTTATTATGACGTCATTTTGGCAGCCATTTTGGGCTAATTAGCAATTTTTTTAAATATTTTCCACCTTTTTCCATTAAAAACAGTCCAATGATGCATTTGTGATGGATTATCACCATTTTACCGCTTCTTTTTGCCTATTTTTACATGGAACAAATTTACAACATAAATTACGTCATCAGAATTTAATAATTTCTGCCAGAATATCATTCGAAAATAGCTATTTACGATAAAATAACATTTTTTAGCAAGTATTTTGACAAACTAGACCAACAACCGCATACAGTTCTTGCAAAATCTTCGTTAAACTCAAATTTAACTTGAGAACCTGATTTTGGCCAATTTTCAACTTTGTGACGTGACTGTGACGTCATAGGGCATGGCAACCACACCCAAATTATGCTACATGTTGCAAATTACTTGTTCTATAATTGTATCAAATTATACTGAATTCTGGTGAGTCTAATGCTGTTTTCAGAGGGGGGTGGAAAGCACCCCCCCATATATTGTAGCTTGAAAAATTCCATATGGATTAGGGTTAACGATGCGTTCTGTGTCGTCCCACGACTTTTCGTCCTCATTTTCTGCAATTCCGTTAATCTTTACATTATTAGGACGGCTTTGGTTTTCGAGATATTCCAATTGCGTCTCTACCTGTTCAGTGTGGTCGTGAATTGCATCAAGATTATCTGAGTGAACAGCAAAATCTTTCTGCATAGAGCTCATATGCTTATCACGTTCATCTGCTTTAGTCTGCGTGAACTTAAGGCCCACCTTTAATTCACTGACTTCATTAAGAAGAGATTTCAGTTCATCCTTGAAATCTTGGATAATCAGTTTAACCGAAGAGTTGAAAGCCTCTGCTTGATTGTGAAGAAGTGTCTTTACTACTTCCAAAGTTAAAAATTTTGTCATCAACCATTTTCAAAACACGTTTTTATTTAGGCCCATTAGGCCACGTCTATTAAGCCAGTGAATCTGCACAAGAATCAGAATTCCAACAAGTAAATGCACAAATACTCCATAATTGATGACTTGAACTGTAATTTTTTTAAAACATAAATGAAAAGAAGGTAACTTAGACTTTCCACTCCTAAATAAATCCAAATTTCCGACTCGCAGCCAAAACACATGCGGCCACCATCGTAGATCGGAACGAAAAAATCAACTTAGGCCCAAATAGGCAATATAGCCTAGGCATCGAGCACATGAGATAGAACTAAGGGCATCTGGAGGTCAGGTGTTTGACCTTAAAAGTTTAAAAATTTGGTAGCCAATTTAATTTAGGTAAACTTCAACAATCTACTGCTTCGAATCTACTCTAGCGGTGCCGATATTTGGGAATTTTTGAGAACGCCCCCACTGTCAAAATAGGGTAGTAACGGTCAAAATAGGGTAGTAACGGTCAACGCCCCCACGGTCAAAGTAGGCGCACGCTAACTTTGAATTTTGGCACTCTAGTTATGTTAGCTTAACCTGTTTTGATGTCAATTGTTCATCCTTTCGGGGTTCCTTGATGAGTAATCAGCCAATATACTTCCATTTAATTTTAAATATCCGTCTTTCAATTAAGAAATCACAGCTTTCGTAAACTTTTGGCCTTTTATTCTATTTTTGGTTTAATAAAGGTAAAAATGTAAACTGTTTGCTCGCATTTTGGATTGTGATAACAAATATGTGTATATTTTATTGATAGAGTGTTTAACCCTATCAACCATAGGGTATTTGATGCTCTAGGAAGACTAGGGGGGCTGATTCGGCCCCCCTATTTTATTTCTGTTCTGTACAACATTAGAGCCATGAAACTTGACATGTGTATAGTACATCATGAGATGAACCCAAAAATGCAATCTATTTTTAGTTATGACACGTGACCTGCCTATGACGTCACAATGTTGCATTTTCAAAATCAATAGGGTTCAGTACTAAAAATCTTCAATCGTTGATTGTGAGAAAACGGAATGCAGTAGGGACATCAGTCAA
>REGM01000565.1:11983-32679 GCA_004194415.1 Aurelia aurita | reverse complement strand
CTTAAGCAACATCAATCTATTTTGCAAAATGGCGTGAAATTGAAAAGTGTAAACAAATTGCAGTGGCCCAAAACTCGACTCCCACTAGAGCAAAACAGCGTTGGAAATGCATAAAAATTGATTGAAAATAGCTACGAAATGTTTTTAGAAAAATTAGAAAAATATGTTGCCCCAATTCTACCGTGTTTTACCCGTGAGGAACCAAGCCTATTAAACCAAGCTTAAGAACCAAGCACAAAGAACTCAACATAAAACTAAGATTCAACTAGGGTTTGTAAAGGTTTTACAAAAAAGGTTACTCATCGTCAAAACTGTCGTCGCCTTTATCATCTTCCTTGGGTTGAAGGAGTTCTTCCAACTCTGTTTCGTTCACAAAATAATGAAAACCATCTTCTAATTTGAGGCAAGGGCGACAATTCACATCCGCAAATGCGAAACAGCCTACTCTACCGTTCTCGTTGAGCCAATCATTTGCTTTTCCAATCATTTTCAATCTCTTTTTGGTGATGTCAAGATGAACCTTGTAATTGCCTGAGGTTTTGGTTTTCCTTGCGTGATATACCCGTGTTCGGTGGCGCCACGTTATCAAACGCACTATAATTTGGCGGCTTGACTTCCCATTTTCTGTCTTGGTACGGCCGATTCGGTGAGCCCTGTCGATTGCCAGGTCTTGGTACAGTGTTGTCAATTTTGGACATAATTAAGAAATGTAACCTCCATTTACTAATAACAAAAGTGCTATTCATTTAGAGACGGTCATGTGTAGTTGTATTCATTGTTATTTTATAATATCATGTTATGTTCTGGTTTCAAAAATAATGCTGTATTTGTTATTGTTTTCTTGCAAAGTTGTATATCTGTCTTAAAATATTTCTGCTCAATCAATCTATTTCTACTCAATTGCAATGTAAAAAAATGTCTGAGCAAGAACTGTTCTTCCAATGCAGTTTCATTTAAAAAACATTTAGTCGCGAAGAAATCTTGATAAAAGAGACACGCGGTTGGAGTAAACATTTATAGGTTCAATGTGAATTTGGAGGAAGTTTCCCTCCGCAAATCGCAAGTTTCCAACCAATCTCGCAGGGAAAACCTGAATTTCGAATCCGTGATAAAAGGAAAAAAGTTGAATTTTGAATTAGTGTCACTGGAAAAACTATAATCTCGAATTAATCTCGTTGATAAAACATGAATTTCGAATCAATTTCGCACAAGAAATTTGAGATATCCCTTAGAGAGAAATTTTGGTGAAACAGAAATTTCCATTTCTTCCTGTTTTCCAACCTTGGAAACGGGTCGGGAAATGTAACGTTTCTCCAGTGAAATTGTTAGAAATCTATACGTTTCTCTCAGAGATCACTTAGAATCACTATGTAGAAATTCAATGCTTTCTTCCCGCGTGCTTTTCACGTTTTAATAAACATCCGCCTACAGCATATATAGAAGTGTAAAATAGTTTACCCATTGATCTTCTAAGAACTTTCTTGTCCAATGGTTTCAGCTCTGTTCCATTCGGCAATCGAACACCAAGCTTGATAAAGGAATTCTGTTCAGTTCCTCCAGTATAAAGCACCTCTATCTTGTATCTAAATCCTTTTTGAAGTATGAGATCATTTGACCATTTCCTTTTGAATAAAAGAAAGAGACACAATGTAGAGTTATGAGAAAAGCAGACTGTTCTCAAAAATAAATCATGCTAAAATTGAAAAGATTGTGTGTATCCCCGCATACATTAATTTTACTTGATACAGTAAAGCCCCGCATACAAGAACCTAGTGGATTAAGAACCTCCAGGCTAAACTTTTCCAGTTAGACTACCATTTTATAAGAACCAATCCATTGTATTCATTTTTTAAGAACCCAGGCTTACTTGCAAAATTGTAGGTTCTTATTCGCGGGTTTTTACTGTATTCCATTAAAAAATTACAACAGACGTTACTGACAAGGAAGTAAATTAGCATAGCCTACATGTCCCTCTCTAATAGCCCTATGGTAGTAATAACTATTATAATTGCCTGGTCTGCTAATTAACACCATCAAAACATCACTGCGGAGGTTGAAATAGGGAAGGTGGAGCGGAAGGTACATTCATTCTCATCTATTATTCTTGAACTTTTGTTTTGCCTTGCCAATTAGTTAAAGTGCCACTAAACCTTTTTGGGAGTTTGGCTTATTTAATAAAACTTGACGAGCTGGTTTCAAGACAACACATATTTTACAGATCCGATCAATAGCTTGTTTCTATGCCTTTTTAAAGTTCGTATTTTGAGCATTTATGCAATCAATTTTGGTCAATGACGGTAAATTTTGGTAAACCACGATTGTTAAGACAGTGGCGGATCTAGAGGGGTGCGAAGGGTGCTGAAGCACCCATCAGATTTCTTAACTAAAAGTATTTTTATTTCACTTGAGTTTAAATTTAATTCTTTAAAGAATATAAAATATTCCCTAACAACCCAAGGACAAAAATAATCCAAGTACAAAATATCCTCGAACATACGAAAGTCCCCCCTAAAAACCAAAGCTCAACAGCTGGCGGTATAATTCGCTGTGTTTTATTGTTGCGTATCTAGCACCCGTCTTTCCTCCTCCACACAGTTGATGTTACAAGTCAAGAGCGTTTCTTTCTCAACCCCCCCTGGTTTGCCCTTCCAATATTTTACGGACTCGGAATTCATTGCCTTTTAAGTAGCCAGCGCAACAGAGCACCCATGGTCGTTAAATTATTCAAGTTTGAGCACCCATGGAAGCGAATAAACCAATGGCTGTGCCGCATGTAGGGGTGCTCAGATTTTGCGGGAGCACCCATGCGATTTGAAATCCAAAAACATCAAAGAAACCGACCTTGTCGGGGGGGGGGTTTTGGATGCTAGAATTGCAGGAGACAAACCGTGAGGTCTTGTCGGGGGAGTTAATGTTAACCAGGGGGAGTTAAATCGCAGAGTATGCCTTGGAAGGGGGGTTATAGTTTGACATTTGCTATGGTCTTGAACAAGTTTCGACAATGTGAGCGGGAAAACAAACCAAGATGGCCTACGTTAAATCGCTGTTGAAACAGCTGAAGTTTGTTATTGATAGTACATCGATCGATATCAATACCAAGCAAGAGAGACTGGAGCAGATGAAAAATTTGATTGAAAGGGAGCTTGACCTTCGCAGATGGAATAGAAGCAGTGAGTCAACGGCCACCGAAGGTGAAGCAAATTGGTGTCATTTTTCTACGCTGCAGTTTCCCAAAAGTGAACTAAAGAGAGCAAACAATCGGATACCAGTAAGGTAGGAATATTTGTAGTGTAGCACTTTTTTGGTACTATCATTGTTGAGATCATGTTGAGATGTGTTCCTCTGAATACCATCACGATTAATCATGATCTCCCTTTCAGCTTTCAGAGGGTATTCGTTTTTCGAAATCCGGCTGTGAATGAGCTCTAATGAATATTCTAATTTCTGTGACTAAATCTTACAATTTGGCTATGAAAATCAGCAAAATTAAACAATTTTGAAAGCTTTTTTGTGTTAGAATGGAAGTCAAATAGAAATTATATCTTTCTTGTGTGTATATGAAATCAATTGGGATTATGAATTCATTTCGCAATTCGATGGCGAAAGCTGCTGTTCACACGAAGTCAGCTTGCAGAATCAAATGATGTAATATTTCAACGATTCTATTTTGTGTCTACGATATCTAAACGATCTTTATCATTTTTTCATAGCCATAAAAATAGAATTTCATTGCTGCCTATTGAATTTTCCACAAATCTTACGTAAATAATTCTGCGTGGGAAACAAATGCCTTTGATTTGTGACTTCTACATCATAGCAAATTGATTTCCAAATATTTGGGCAAAATTGTTTATCAGCTCACGTCGCTATAAATATTTCTAGTGAGGGACCTTCGTGATGAGTGCCTTCGCAGCGGTCTCTTTGATGCCCCCTGAATAAGATTCTCGGCTTTCTTTTTTGATATACCTTTCTTGTGAATATAAATTGACACTGATAATTGTTTTCAGTGAAAGACGGAAAAAACTGTAAAGTTCAGTACTATCTAGCATATTCTATTTGTGTAATTTTTCTTGTTCTTATTTTGAATTTCATTTTATAAACCCAACAACAGTTGATCCATATCGTCTTTTAAAAAAGAGGCTGTTTACAACTTTTCGAATTTTAATCATTCATATCGTATCATGTCATTTCTCTTCATGACAACTCCTGTCTTGAATACCGCTTTAACGTTATCCAGTACTACCTCTTTTCATTTTTCAGCACGTCTGGGAACGGTAGCAGCCTCTTTAATGCATGTTCACGCGCCCTGTTTGGTGATGAATCTCTTTCAAGATATTTGCGTGGTCTTACAAGTATTGAACTTTATCTGAATGCCAACTTCTATGAATCTCATCCTTTGATAGAGTCGCAACATATGCGAGAGGCATTCAGTAACACGGAAAATCCATTACACCACTGTGTCTCTCAATTTGCACTTGAATATTTGCAGCAAGAAAGTCATTATTCAGTTGCTGCTGCGGAGGCCTCGAGTGTCGCGAAGGACTTTTCCTTCTCTTCCTTTCTTTCAATGCTAGACCTTTCAAGTGCTATTGAGAAACCAATCGAGTCCTACTATCCTGTTCGTACTATTGTTGGAGACAATGAAACTGAAGTGGAAAACAGAAATGGCAGAGAAATTATGTTCAACAGTACCATAATTCCAAGAAACTGTTCCTCCTCAACAGCTGCGGAAATCTACATTTTTCGTTGTGCTTCGGTCCTAATCGACTTCTTACAGACACGAAAAATCCCGGAAACCAAAAACCACTATGTTCCTCTTCTGCTTTCCCCTGAAGGATCCCTTGAGACAAGAAGCAGAAAAGATGATAATGCAGCAAAAAACTGCAAACCTCTACCACGCAAAGGAGTGCAGCAAGCACCAGCAACTTAACAACACAAGATCTTGTAAACGAGAATCTTGTGGTCAACAGGAAGCAGCTATCCATAGAATCTTTTGCTTTAAAAAAAGCAAAATCTGACGATTCTGCTTTACCAACCACATCTCCCGCCAGATCTTCATCGCCGTCTTTCACCATCATGTCTTCTGAAAACGCTTCAGAGAGTAAAAATGACGAGAGCAACCCCGATCTCCCTGATCAGGATGAGTCTTCGTTAAGTTCCCCTTTTTCTCAAAAAGATATTGGGAACTTTTATCAACAAGCTTCTTCATTCAGTGATCAAACGAACTACGATCTCTTGTGTAATGTATGGAAACCAGGAAGTGATTTCAAGTTCCCTGCAAATTCTTCCAGGCGGCGCTTTCAGTGTTCGTNTAGAATCTTTTGCTTTAAAAAAAGCAAAATCTGACGATTCTGCTTTACCAACCACATCTCCCGCCAGATCTTCATCGCCGTCTTTCACCATCATGTCTTCTGAAAACGCTTCAGAGAGTAAAAATGACGAGAGCAACCCCGATCTCCCTGATCAGGATGAGTCTTCGTTAAGTTCCCCTTTTTCTCAAAAAGATATTGGGAACTTTTATCAACAAGCTTCTTCATTCAGTGATCAAACGAACTACGATCTCTTGTGTAATGTATGGAAACCAGGAAGTGATTTCAAGTTCCCTGCAAATTCTTCCAGGCGGCGCTTTCAGTGTTTCGTGGCTGCAGTTGTATCCTTGGCTTGCATATTCTCACAGGTTAGATGGGGCATTTTGCATTAGTTGCGTTTTGTTTGGAGGTGAATATACCCATAACGCTTCAAAGCTAAATTTTCTGTTTAAAAAACCTTTCAGAAACTGGTCTAAAGCTATCCAGAAATTCAATGGCCATATTGAAAATTCTCCAATCCACAAAACGGCAACACCGCGTGCATCCCACTTTCGTCATTCCATGGAGAACGAGGCAGCATCTGTTGACGTCCAGTTAAACAATCTGCTATCAGAACAAATTTCCAAGAATCGTGAGAAGCTTAAGCCAATAATCGAAGCAATCTTGTTGTGCGCAAGGCAGTGTATCGCTTTAAAGGGGAACTAAACAAAACAATATTATTGCTTAAATAGCTAGACACTACTATTTCAATATGGGTCACTAAAAACATTGTTTAAATCAGACAAGGGGATGAAGATGAAGTCACCTCCAACATGATTGGTCAATCTCACAGATGTAAACAAACGCGTTGATTGGTCGAAAACGAAATCTGTCCTTGTTGGACCAACTAGAGTAAAGTATGCTGCTCATTTTGTGTTCTTTGGGCACATCTCGAGATTTCGTTTTAAGAAGGCTAAAGATCGTTGGCTTTGTTGGCTATTTTTGTGATATGTTGCTCCCATTTTTAACTTACCGTCAACCTCTAACATCTTTCATCTGGTTCTCACGCACCGCAGGGGGTCACTTGAATTTTTTATACACGGGGGTTCCATCCGATAATTTTGGGTAAGAATTTGCTTTGTGATCCGATACTTTTGGGTACCTGATTTGAAACATACATCTTTTTGATACTTATGGGTAGTTGATTTACAAAATATAGGTTAATGATACTTTTGGGTTTAATCAATGCATACCAGATGCAAAACAGTTGTGATTTGTTTCAACGTCCGCAAAACAAGGGTTTTGCGATCCTCCATACAGAAAAACGCAGACAAGACACAGGTCATTATGGCCAGTTTCTTGTATGGGACACATTACCTGTCATTTGCCAATTTCAGAACCTAAAGATCAGGCCCGGCTTTTAGGTTTTTCGCGCCAAAAATCATAGTTCGTGTGGTTTTTGTTGCTATTTATGCAAAGATGTCGCTAGAATGGAATAAATATTTTCTACCTCTTATTTTGAGTTTGAACTAAAGCTTGGTCATGGTTGGGTAAGAGTTCACTTTTGCTTAGAAATTTGCTGTTTAGCTTAACATGCTCTGGGTAGTTCATCCCTATTGCATTTTTCCGTTATTTTGTATGTGTTATTAGTAGATATAATGTGACTGGCCTACTAGATAAAAGTTAGCTTGAACTTGAAGTTTTGTGAAGGCAAAGAAAGAATGACTCTAATAGATACTGCCTAAAATTATCATATCTCTGCCTTGAATTTGATGTATGTGCACAGGTTTACCAACTATTCACGAACGGTGGTATTTTTTGCTGGATAGGGTCTACTACTGGGTTAAAATGGGTAAAGCTTGGGTGGGGTAAAATGAAATAGGTAAGGCGATCGTCTCAAAAATGTTTGGTTAGTGTCGTCCGACCGACCGTCTTCTAAAAATGAAAAAATCAGAATTTTGGATCGGGCATCTAAATTTATATAGGAAAACAACAACGAAGATTTTCAGTTTTTGTGTTTATGTATTCAATAATACATTTTCCGAACTTAAAAATTTGGGAAAAATTGAAATTTGATCATATTGCCGACCGACCGACCAATATTTTGCAATCAAAATGACACTAACCAAACATTTTTGAGACAGTCGCTTAAAGGCAAAAAATATGAATGAATTTTAGAAAAGTCTTTATACACGGATTTTCTCGAGGTGCATCTGTTGGGAATACCTTCCTTGCAGTATTGAATGTTAGGAAATGGATGTTGGTTAACCGTCTCATGATCAACAATTCAAATACGGAGGTAATGTTGATTGGAACGAGACAGCAATTGTCTAAGGTTTCTGTTGAAGGTTTAAGAGTGGGTGATGAAACGATTACTCCTGGCAGCTTAGTAAAAAACCTTGGTATGTATTTGGATCAAAACTTGAAAATGGACAAACACAATACAAAATTATGTAGTAAAGCGTATTACCAATTGTATAAACTGAAACGTATAAGGAAGTTTCTTAGCAACGACGCAATCCAAACTGTTGTTCATGCGTTCATCCCTAGCAATTTGGATTAATGCAACTCTCTGATGTATGGTATGCCACAGCATCTTATTGACAGACTGCAGCGCGTCCAAAATGCAGCTACTCGTGTTGTATTGCTAATACCTAAATTTGACCATATACGTAAAGCTTTGTTCGATCTGCACTGGTTACCAGTCAAGCAACGAATCTGCTTTAAAATAATGCTACTCACCTTCAAGTGCTTGATAGGCAAGGCAACTGTGTATTTACGGGACATGGTGGTCAAGTATGTGCCTCAAAGGACTCTAAGATCGAGTGATGCGTTGCTGCTAAAAGTGCCTCGATTCAAGAACAAAACATTAGGTGCTCGAACTTTTGCATATGCGGCAGCTAGTCTCTGGAACAGTCTTCCGATTGAAGTCCGTGCTTATTTTGATGATATTTAATGTTCTAATTCGTTTGTTCGCCAAATTAATTGATTGAAGATCGAATGCGAAATGAAACTGAAATCGGATCGAAGAATCGAATTCAATCAGTTGCTGAAGAGGCCTCAGAGGTGAGGCGAAAGCTCCGTCCAAAAAGATATCAAGCGCAAATGGAGTGGAAAAGAAACAATGGCAAGCAGACCTGCTTTGAATTTTGTAAATAGCTTAGGATATAACACTCGGGATCAAGTAAGAATTCTTTCGAATTCGATACAAACCAGACATAGAAATGAAAGTATTAGCCAGATACAAAAGATCCTAAAATGCGCAATTATAACATCACAGAAACGAATACGCACATTAGAACAACTAAACTTTATCAAAAGATGCATCAGAAACAAATTAACGACATCACGCATTGCATCAACGACCAAGAGACTTTCATTACGAGAGAATCAAAGAAAAAAGCTAGAAACAACACTGATGAAAAACATCAAAAGAGACCTTTATAAAGACCTTAACAACAAAGAACAATCAAAGAATTCCTCATATAATGAGGCGAGAAAATTACTTACCGTGAGAGAAATAAATGTACTAAACAATCTCATAAACGAAGAAAACAAGTTTTGCCGTAAAGAAACTAAGCAATATTATGAAAAACGTTTTCAGTGGATTAGGCAAAGAAACGACAGGAATAAAAATCAAACAGAAAATGAAATTGACGGGATTGTATTCACAGATTAAAAACCACCACAACAATACGAATCAAAACGAAGAATTTATGGTAACGCTCAAGTTTCAAAAAGCGAGCAAGCCGCAATAAAACTACCTCCAAGGTTTGCCATATACAATAAAATCAACCCAATCAAGAGCAAAGCTGAGGTAGAGAAAACATTTACCAAACTCAGATGGAAAAGAGAATTTGAAAAAGACAAAGAGAGCGCATACGAACATTCTGAAAATGAACCAGAATTCTATGACAGCGCAACAAAATGCTACAATCTTGGAAGAATAAGACCTACCAGCTTACCATTCAACAAGAAAGTTTTTATGCCACCATACAGCGACAAAGAAACCGAGGCTAAGATAGAAGTTGCCAAACTAAGAATAAACAAACTCATAGATGCGTATTCCACTAAGAGCAAAGGAAAGGAAAACCTTGGAAAACAAGAGCGAAAAGGTATCAAAACGCTGCAGTCTAGAATATCACAAAAAGAAATCGTGTGCTTCCCAACAGATAAATCGAGAAGACTATCAATAGATGTTCCTTGCAACTACATTAAGTCAATGAATCCACATCTCGATAGTACGTCGAAAGTCGATGAGAAACAATATGAGAATGTCAAAAGAACATTGAATGCACACATGTCTGCATGGGGTCGAATTCTAAATGGAGACGAGAGAACGAGTGGTAACTTTCAAGCAATAAATAATGCCCTTCCTCCGTTATATGTGCTCAGAAAGGATCACAAACCATGCGAAAACCAAGTAACAGGACCACCAATGAGACCAGTTTGTGTAGCAATTGTAGCATGCCACTATCGCATCTCACATTTTCTATCAATGATACTGCCCTAACCCTAACCCTAACCCTAACCCTAACCCTAACCCTAACCCTAACCCTAACCCTAATTAAATCAGCACATGAAGTTTGTGAAAGCACCGAAGACCTCCTCAGCCGAGTAGAAGAATGTAACAAAACCAAGGATCTGACCACTAGCATTATTGGCAGCATGGACGTAGCTGCGTTATATCCATCAATAGATTTAGAATTTGCGGTGAGTAAATTCATAGAGCTTATCAACGAAAGAGATATAGAATTTCAAAACGTAGATCTCGATGAATTAGGACTATTCCTGATGTTGACGACCAGCAAAGAATCATTACAGGCTAACGATATCTTAAAGTTTTGCCCAACCAGAAAGAGCAAGGGACGAGCATCAACCCTCACTGCATCCGGTATAAATAAGAAACCAGAAAAACGATGGTCAGGATGGTTCATCATTATCCTTCTTTGTCGAACTGCCTCTGTCACGATCGCATTCGGAACTCATCTTGGCCAACTTTCAAGAAGTAAAACTTCTAAGGCCCTTGCAGTGAACAACAGCACAGCAAACCCTTCACAACAACACAACAACACAATGGTCTTTTCCTGAATGTTCGTCACGCGCTTTACTCGACCCAGACCGGCAAGTCAGAATTCTTTTCGAAAAGCGGCAGTTTCAAACTCTATTTTACATAAATATAAAGTTAAGAAAATTTTCATTTATTTTCTTTTCATTATAAGTGCATTCAGAGCTTTCAACAATGCTTTATGAGAAATTTGGGAAATTGGACTAGATANCAACTTTCAAGAAGTAAAACTTCTAAGGCCCTTGCAGTGAACAACAGCACAGCAAACCCTTCACAACAACACAACAACACAATGGTCTTTTCCTGAATGTTCGTCACGCGCTTTACTCGACCCAGACCGGCAAGTCAGAATTCTTTTCGAAAAGCGGCAGTTTCAAACTCTATTTTACATAAATATAAAGTTAAGAAAATTTTCATTTATTTTCTTTTCATTATAAGTGCATTCAGAGCTTTCAACAATGCTTTATGAGAAATTTGGGAAATTGGACTAGATAGGCACTTTAAAAGAATAAGCACACAAAGAGCTTTCATTTATAATCAAGAACTATGGAATTTGATGAAATCAGCATTTTTAAATGATGATGTCACATGTGCTGCAATATTGGCTCAATTTTCCAAAATTTGAAGCTTTTTCCAAGCCAAGTTTGTAGAAAATGCATATAATTGAGTTTTGCGATACTTAAAGTATTGTTAGCAAGTTTTGTATCAATTTCTGGTCGTAAGACCCACTTCGTGATTGTGACGTCATCAATATTTGTCATTTTCTTCACAAATAACTGTCCAAAAACATCTTTAGGTATTATTTTTGAGTTAGGAATGAATAATACGGCAAATAAGATGAAAATAGCGAATTATATGTTATTTTTTCTGTACTTTGGACGAATTAGCTGGAGAAACTTATAATTTAACATTTGCCAACATTATGACGTCATAGTGACATCATCTAATGAGATGGCTACACCCAAAGCTGCCAATCAGCAAAGAATGGCTATTGATACGCCCTTGCCAGGTTTGAATGATTTCCCAATAGTCTAAGGCGATTTATAGAGGGGGTTGGAAAGCATCCCCCCTGGCTATATTAGTTCAAAAATGCCCGGTTAAATTAGGGTTAAAGTTGCTTTGTATTCATAACCATAACCTTTGTCTTCTCTGGGTTTAGAGCAAGATCTGTTGATGAAGACCAAGAATTCAACTTTTCAAGGTCTTCATTCAAGGCAGTTTTGAGGGACGATAGATCGTTTGACCTTCCTTGAGCAAGCATAGTTGCATCGTCAGCATATTGAAATCAGTGTAGTTGGATTTTCTCTTGGAGATCAGTAAAATACCAATTGAACAATACAGGGCCTAGAAATGATCCTTGTGGCACTCAAAAACGTTTTCAATAATTGATATTCTAAGACTTTCAATAAGTTATACTATAAGACTCTTTCAATAATTTATATTTACTTACAGTGAAATTGAATCAGATATCAGGAAGCAGCCAAAATATATTATATTCCTGACACAAATCATACCCCTTTTCAAATGTTGCCCTGTTTGCAAGGAAGATAATCCAAGAATACGGATGCGAGAAGTTGGCACAAAAAGACAATATGCTGAAATATGCTTTGTCCTAAAAGAATCAATGTTTGGCGAAGTTAAACTGAGATTCTTGGAAAGGATATCCAGCTGGCAATTCGCTGTTGTGTTTTGCCATTCTATTTGCTGCTGGATCTGCATCCAAAGTTTTCAGGTTCTTTTCAAACATGGGGTTGGCTTGTCTTTCGATCGGCACATTCTTCAAACATCAAAAAGTGTGTATAACCCACAGTATATGAGGAAAGTTACTCATACACGCCCCATTCCCGAGGGCAGTTTGCCATGGATAGTAGATATAAGTGATATTGAATTCTGGTGAGTCTACGGCTGTTTTCAGAGGGGGATAGAAAGGACCCAGCCCCAAAGGTTGCAAAAAGCCCATATGGATTAGGGTTTAAACAAGTTCTCTTTCTTAGACATTAATTAATGTAAACAATCAGCAACAGTGCGTTTTGTATGTTAGCTCACATGGTCTTAATTTGCAAACTTGTTTAATTTGAATAGTATCTGTGCGNTTGTCGAAACTTATTCGACCCGCTCCTAAACTAGTGTATGGTATTCATGATCCTAAAGGTCTAGCTATTCTCACTCAGCTACGGGTAGGACTCAGCAAATTAAATTTTCATAAATTTAGGCATAACTTCAGAGATACAGTCAACCCTCTGTGTCCCGCAAATGATGGGGTAGAGGATACGGAACACCTCATGCTGCTTTGTCATTCTTATAACGGGCCTAGATCTGATCTTCTCAACAGTGTAAATGCAATATTGCTACCTCATGGTTTTTCCTCTCTTTCAAACGAAGTCTTACTCAAATTCATTTTGTATGGCGACGAAAGGTTAACCATTGACATCAATAAGAAGCTACTCGAGGCAACCCTCAAATTCATTCATGCTACAGAACGCTTTTAAATGTTCCATTGCTGCAAACTCCCATACATTAGCACCTACTTTTGTCACTTTACTTTGTACTTGTAATTAGTTAATTTTAGTTTAGTTCCTTTTCCTTGTATTCTTGTTTTAGCGTTGTGCGTCTTTATGTATTGGACATGGGGTAGTCATTGTCTTTCGCTCCTCATGGCATCGTTCCTGTATTGTTGTATGGTAATTAGAAAGTATAGTAGAATGTAGAATGTATTGTAATATTTTATATGAATATAAAAAAAAAAAAAATTTGCAAACATCTTACAACTGCTTGATAAATTTAGCGAATAATCAGAAAATTTCCCATCCAAACTTTCAATTGCTGCAAACGGCTCCAATAATTGTTCATTCCACGGTGTTCTCAGCTCAAACGATTTTATTTAGACAGTACATTACAGTAGACTGTTATACAGTTAATTCATCTTGTTGCTTTTACAGATTATGTTGCTGAAATCTTTCAAACTCTTTTGTACTGCATTAGAAGCAGGACACTAGACGAAAATAGTGTCAGGCAATTCCTTCAAGGCGGCACTGGTCTTTCTTTCGGCAATTGCAACCTTTGTTTGGTTTCTCTGATTGATCTGCTGATATTTGCTTGTCATGTGTTTTGAATACGCATGATATGTTTCCATGCAATTGTAACTTACTTTGCATTTCCTTTGTTGAAGATATTGTGGAGTTGGTGTTTTTTGGGGACGTGCTTGTTTGGAAAACATTCGTCTGGACGTCTTTGCTGAATTGAACCAAATTACATTTATTTTACTGTTCTTTCTCTTTCTACTAGTTGCATTCTCTCCTTCAACTGAGAAGAAACATGCATTTGCTTGCAATCTTTTGGTCATATCACATTGAGCTTTCGATAACATGATATTATTAAGGTATATTTTATCTGCAGGTAGGTAGCCTTGTAAATCTGACAAGTAGTGATGACTAATTCTTGCTTACATATAGTATGGTAATGAAAATTGTGCTGGCCTAATACGTAAAAGGGCTAGCTTTCTAATTTTGCAGAAATCTTGTACATTTTGGTCATACTCAGAATCGTAGTTTAAAAGCATACAGAGAGGGTGCTTGCTTTACCTAAGGTTCAAGCCTGTTCCAAAGTTGCGCAACACGATACGAGAATGTTCTCCCTCTGCTATGATTTTGGTTTTTAAACAATTAATGAGAGGTAGGCTTCATTATTCAAAACGCAAGGCTGCCTCTGCTTGCCTAGGCCATACATACGGTCAATTTTACTGTCAGCTAGAACCATATATACGGTCAAATATTTCTGGAAAATCCAGGGGTGTTCATGTCTTATGGGGACAGTTGTTCTATGTCTGTCCAAAACTTGGCTTTTTTCTCTCAACTTTGGGCTAGCTCTGTCCCAAAAGGTGGCTTTTTTGCTTTCAGTGAGTTTGGCTTTTTTACTGTATATTATTCGACAATAGATCATTTGGCAAGGCTTGTCCCCAAAACTGGTTGATTTCGCGCAGTCAGCACTGGCTCTCAATTTCAAGGAAAAACTGAAATCGTAATATCTTTAGAAACTTTATTGTTATTTCTTCAAATCATTCGACAACACCTTTTTTGCACGTTTTGCACGTTTGATCCGGCAAATACTAAGGACAGAGGTAACACCAATTAACTCAAAATAACTACTTCACAATGACAAAATACGAAAACTGGGTGAGATTTTAGAAACCCCTGGGAAAGAGGTCACAACAGTGCACCTAAAATTTTGCAAAATTTTGCTTTTTCTTGGAAATTTCAGCGACAAAAGTTACGTCAAACGGATGTAAAAAGCCTAAAGATGTTGAGGAAATTAACTGAACTGCACAAGAAATTCTGCTAGAACACCTGAAATTTTATTCTGACCAGCTATGTCCCGAAAATTTGGCTTTTCTGGGGTTTCTCCCAGTAACTTCGGTAAAAACCAGGTTGGTTTATTTTATTTGTTATTCCCAGGACAAAGGTTTCGATAATTTTACAGTACTTGACCACCCCTGAGAATCACGGAACACTTCCATGCATATAAGCTTTCATTGAATGGCCAGATAGGGATTTGTTTCTTGAGCTCTGTTTATGAAGGGTGGCAAGGCAAAGTGTGGACATGCCCATACCTAGTTAAGCCTAGTAATCTGGTCGAAAATGGAGACAATAAGCCTGCATTTTCAGTTTACAAAAATGTAAATATCAGGAGCAGGCAAAGTTTCCCATATAATCGGACACCAACACCAAATTACATGTTTAATTTAAAGATTTTGAAAGTTTCATTGAGAGGCCAGGTGGAAATTCTTGTTGGCAGAGACCGAAAGGATGGATAATTTGGGCTTTACGATAAGGCATCAAAATAGGTACTTTGCCAAAAAATTTGCTTTCTAATACTGAACAACAGGGGCATGTGGCATTAGAGTTAAAAGAAAGACAGGGTTTTAATTGCTAGAGGTAAGCATATCAAAGGAAATTTATAACGAGTATGAAATTATAGTAGGATAAAGAAATTAAATGTTCGACATAGGAAATTTGATATCTTGACCCCAAGTAAGTACAGCAGTTAAATTCAAACTAAGCAAATTTCCCCAGATAACTCACCTGTGCCACGATCTTGGTCACATGTTGAATTGTTGTTTCAACAAATATTGATCGAGAGACCAGGACAAATATTTTTATTATATCAATTCAAGAAATCGATGTTTTCTTGCAAAAATTCCAGCATTTTGGCAACAGAACTCAAGGCGTTTTCAGAGCCTGCTGCTGTGAATCCTTGGAGATTTTAATCCTTGACAGCTTCTTAAAACACTTTCTTTCTTAATGTTGTCGTGGAACAACAAATTCAATTTCTCCAATTGGTTCTTAAAAAAATAGCTTTTGTTTGTCAAACAGGGCTCAAAGTAGCGCTAAAAAATGGTTATATAACTGCCTCTCTCTCATTCCGAGAGTACGGAGGGGTCAGAGGCAAGAGATTTTCAAAAATGGCGGATTGACCTTTTTGTCACAGCTCTCAAAGTCAATATTTCAAGTGGTAAAATTTCCAAGGTAAGTGATGCTTTTGAAGTACATACAAATACCTATCAGTCCCACATGCTCTGTTTGCTATTACTGTATCAAAAGGGTTGCCAATGCATAACATTTAGACTTTTCAACATCCATTTTCCAAATGTTGTTGTGTAACAACATTAAGAAGACATGGACAATAAACAACCCACTTAGGAGCAAGTTTTGAAAGTGGTTTACAATGAATTTTAGAGGGTTTTGTGTTCAGTTTTGATAGTGAGACATCTTCTCTTCCTCATTCGTTGGAAATAAAGATTTAATTGCAGTGAAATGTACGTTTCGTATTATTTTCTGACGTATGAACTAAGTGTCCTTCTTTTGCTTCTTTCCTTTTAGGATGCCATTTGAAGCGAGAAACTTTTATAAGACTAGTCTTACAAAAAGAGGTGGGGATAATCAGAATGTACAGCAACACATTTTCACGCCAGACCCTGAACAAAGTAAAGATGACGATTTTGATGATGGTGGAGATGATGACATAGAACTAGAAGATCCATTGTTCGAAATTGATGATGAACATCTTGGTGCCGCCAGTGATGAGAGCAGTGCTTCTTTCGAAGATAAATCAGAAATTGAAGAGGCTGTAAATGAAGAAACTGCAGCAAAAGCAACCAGGACCAAGGACAAGGGTAAACTAATATCAGATGGAGACATATGAACCCAGTGGTCGTTGATGCTTCCTTCAGTGGGGAAGCCTTCTCAACCCCACCAGATGAGATTCCTTCTCCTGGAGAACATTTTCATTCATTTTTTGAGAGAAATTTAATGAACCATATTGCCGAACAAACAAATCTGTATCCTGTCCAAAGTACTGGGAGATCCATTCAGACAGACGAAAAAGAAATGGAGCAGTTTATTGGAATGATGATCATGATGGGAGTAATAAACTACCCTCAATATAGGATGTATTGGTCACCTGAAACACGCATCCCAGTCATTGCTGATACAATCAGTCTGACCAGATTCGAGAACCTGAAGAGATTTTTTCATTTCAATGACAACAACCAAATGAACAAAGATGATAAACTACATAAAGTGCGACCAGTGCTAAACTCAATACTCGCAAAATGCAGAAGTATACCACCAGAAGAATCACACTCTGTAGATGAACAGAGGATTCCTACCAAATGTAGGTCAGCCCTTCGCCAATATTTGCCAAAAAATCCCCACAAATGGGGCGTCAAAGTTTGGGCCAGGTGTGGGGTAAGCGGAATCCTACATGATTTTGAAGTTTATACAGGAAAACAATTGGAAAACCAGGAATTCAGTAAAGTTGGCTCAGTTGTAAAACGACTTGTTGATAATTTACCAAGAAATGTTGGCCACAAAGTTTACTTTGATAATCTTTTTAGCAGTGTGAAACTTGTAACACATTTGAAGAAAAAGGGAATCTGGACCGTTGGAACCATTCGTGCAAATAGGCTACATGGTGCACAAAAGAACAAGAAAGAGCTACAGAAAGAGAAGCGTCGAGCATATGATTCTTGTGTAGATGCCAATTCCAACACAGTCCATGTTCAATGGCTTGATAATGGTGTGGTGACGCTGATCTCATCGTTCATGGGAAATGAGCTAGGAGATCCTGTGAAGCGATGGAGCAGAGAAAGAAAAACCAAAATTGATGTCCCTTGTCCAAAAATTGTTGTGCAGTATAACCTACACATGGGTGGAGTTGACCTGTGTGATATGTTATTAGCGTTATACAGGATAAAGCTTGGAGCACGCAAGTGGTGCATGCACATTATTTACTACCTCATTGGTGTATGTATTGTAAATGCTTGGCTTTTGTATCGCAGACATTGTGATCAAAGGAAAGTAAAAAAGAAAGAAGTTTTAACATTGCTGCAATTCCATTCAAAGATAGCTCATTCAATAATTCTTGCAGGAAAATCAGAAGGTTTGATCAATCAAAACAAAAGAGGACGGCCATCAACAGCAAGTTCTAGCTCTCCAGTACCAAGAAAGAAGGCTCGACCATACACTGCAGCATCTCCAACTGCTCAAAGTGATGTTAGACATGACCTTACAGGTCACTTTCCATTGTTTGGTGAAAAGCAAAATAGGTGCAGACATTTTCCGAAGGGGTACTCTCATATTTATTGTTCCAAATGTAATATTCACTTGTGTTTAGTCAAAGACCGAAACTGCTTTTATGACTTTCATGTTAGGAAGTAAACAGCTCAAAATAACTGTGCACATTTTAAGATACTTTTTGCTATGATGAATGATTTTCATGATGTCACCGATTCAGTGAAATAAGCTCATTTTTATACCATATCCAACCTCGTTCCCAGGGTGTTCTTACGTCATACGCTAGTCACGAAGCTGAGTGAACACCCTGGTACACATAGTCCCAATCTGTCCAGAAAATGGACAGATTAGCAGCCACTATGGATTTGCTGCTGGCTAGGTAACTCTAATTATTCCAACCTCGATTCCAAACAACAAAGTAACATTGTAGTGGTTGTTGCTTAGTGACTAGATTACATTGTTTTTATTCGAATAATTAGTAAATCTTCGAGAAATAGTTTGTGTTATCTATTGTTTTCGAATAGCCAATCAAATTGCAGAACGGCCACTTTTATCCCAGAGTAGAGGTAGAGCAACGAACTCACTCTGGGGACGAGATTGTACCATATCTTCTTAATGTTGTTCACGGACAACACATTGTTACCTCCGGTTTTTAGGGAAAATTTTCAATTTTGCTATTTGATCCATCAATCTTAAGCAAAATTTGATTCAAAAATGATCAAATTGATTTTTCCAACAAAGGAATGATTTTTAAGAAGTAAAGGGTATTGCAAGTGACTGCTATGATATGGATATGGCACAAATGTTGGCTTGCACGTGCCACTCGGCTGCCAAACTAGGGTATGGCTGCTAGCTGCTTCGACCCAGCCCTCTATAACTTTCTACGAGTGGATGCCTCACCGACAGCCTCGTTTTGAATTGATCTCTTTTTTCCACAGTATATGAACCTTCTGAATCCACAATTGTAATCCTGTATAGTTTATTTATTGATGATTGTATTGTGATTGAGTGATTGAATATGCTGCAAATGAATATCGATTTCCTTAGGCGTTTCTACAATCAGTTTCCTTAGGCGATTCTCAACACAATAAGTGTTGAGCCATTGTGGAAAAATATGGATTTCTGCCCCCCCCCTTCCCACATTGCAATGTTGTTTCGGAGTAAACATTATTTTTCTAATCAACTTTTATTTTTCTAATCAGCAACATTAAAATACAGCTTTTTAGACCGGTCTTGACATTGCAAAGTGGGAGGGAAGACACAAGGCAAGAAAGCTCGTTTTTAGATCGGCTTAACACTTTTGCAACTGATTGTAGCTATGAATGGGTGTTTGTCGCATTTGTTGCCAAAATGGAGGGCGTGTTGGAGAAAGCCTATCTGGGGGTGCCGCCCCCAAACCCCTTCCGAATTTTCCTTTCCACTGCTCTCTAGCCCCCTCAAAAAAATATGCTCTGCTGTTCCTGCAAAATATCAAATTACGAATTTGAGCAGTTCTTTGTTCTTAGTTCTGAGCAGTTTGGAAATTGTAGACGTTTTAGAATTTTCGACAGGGCTTTTTCACACCCTTATTTTCTTCGAAACTACAAGAGATATACCAATTACAGTTACCCAAGCTGTACTCTAGACAATTAGCTTTTCAATTACAATAATATAAATTGATTAGTTATTTACGTGATTGGTTGTTAGGCAGCCATTCTTTTCCTAAAATTTACAAAAATAATGATAACTATTGTTTGTCACCTTTGTCAGATTATTGTCAATTTGTTCTTGACTTTTTCACATAAACTGCTGTTCCATATTTCTGACATGTTGTTTGGTGGAATGACGAAATAGCATTTTTTGATCGTTTTGCTATTTCGCTGTTTCGTTTCGTGACTTCGTGATTTTGTGTTTTACAAACAGCCACACTCATTCTGTTATTATAATCATAATAACCACTTAATATGTTTTTATTGTCATAGCAACAAGAAAAATTGTCTTAATTTGATCTTATCACGAGATTCTGATAGTTTACACCAAAAACCATCTAATTACTAAGTTAATGATCGTAGCTATTTTAACAGTGGAGGAAAAGAGAGGGTGGTGGAATCAACCAGGCATTGACAGCTTCAAGAGTCCCTTGGTGAGATATGGTTATGTTGTGATACAGGGTCTCCCATTGATAGAAAGACAATGAAACATTCCATTCAGATTTTGAATATTTTCGCTGAACTTGCTAGAAACATTTGATTTAGGCTTACGTTGCACATTTTCACCGAACTTTCCGGAATCATTACAAGAGATGATGCAATAACTGTAGACGTGGCACAAAGTGGTGCAATGAGAACTATGATTGGACGATATTTTTGGACAAACATTTTGATTGGTTCATGTAACATTATTATCCATATTAGGTTTTGTTTTGTTGAGTTAAGATATAAAAATTAGGGGGATGGCTTCGTGAAGAGAGTCGAAAAAGTCGTGAAACAGTCGTGAAATTTTGCCGTTAGCCGTCAAGTCGTTAAAGTCGTTAGCCGTTAGTATCCGTCGCTGCCGAAGTCGAAGCCGAAGAGAGACTCTTAAGATTTTGTAGTTTTTATTAGTTAAATTTAAGTAAGGTTGCCGTTTTAGAGTCACTTGTAAAAGTCGTGAAGTTGTAAAGTGAAGCTGTGCCGCCAAAGATTGTGTCTTTAATTCAGAGTCCTGCCTTTGAAGGTCGTAAGTTTGTCCTATTTCACTGATTTATCGTTCTTACGTTCTTGTTGTATTTTACTCACGCATTTTCGTTAA
>REGM01000564.1:58258-78694 GCA_004194415.1 Aurelia aurita | reverse complement strand
CAGGGGCGGATCCAGACAGTCGCCACAGTCGCACGGAAGACGGTCAACTTCCCAAAGCGCATTCTTATTAAGTTAAATATCCAACGATTTGTTGTGAGCCATCAACGAAGGAAAATTCAAGCTCTAATATCCTAAATTTGTTATGCTGAAAATCTTAATTCGATCCCAAATTCCTGACACTTGTAGTTGTTTTTATTTCTATTCCCCGCGATAAAGGGAGTCTGCACTATTATTCTGTTAGTTCAGATATCATCTGTTACCTGGTTGCAGAGTCCCTATTTGATTTGCCTCGTTCTGCTTCCTCAGGTTTGTATGCTTTCTATATTTGGAGCAGCTTTTCTTTTCACAACAATAGCAAGTTTTGCATTGACCAATGATTTTGTGCGACGGTAGTGGCGAAGGATGATAAATGGCATCCTATACAAATCTATAGAGGCACTATTGTGAGTGATGTATGTGATATACTTGTGCGACGGTAGTGGCGAAGGATGATAATTGGCATCCAGTACAACATGTATGGAGGAAAGATTGTGAGACTGCCGTGGCGATGTATGTGATCTGGGAATCCTCCAAACTACAGCCTCACTCTGACTTTTGGCTTTTGGCCTAAGCACTCTCCAAGCTCGACAGCTAGAAGTTTACACGCCAAAATATTCATCATTTACTTCATAATTTGGAAGCATTTTTATCATGGATATCCTTGAGAAAGTAAAAGGTTTCATTGAGACAAAAGATGCAGATGGGCTGAGAAGTTTATCAACTGCAGAGCTTATTTCTCTTGGAAAAGTCGCTCCAATTAGTGAGGCTGTTGCAAAGAAGCTGCCAATCGACACTTCTGCCCTCGCATTTGTTCCTTACCAACGTGTTGTTTGTAGTGCAGAAGAGGAAAGGATATGAAATATGAAAACTGATACTAAGAATCAGTTATTATTGGTGATTGATGTTTTCAATGTTGTTTCAATTTTCCACTCTAAAGAACTGTGTTTAAAGGGATTTTAACAAGAAATGTATTATACGAAGGAAACTTTAATTTTTATATCTTTGGTTTTTAATCTAGTGATTGTTAGTCACGAAAGGATGATTTCTACCTCTATAAATGCACACAAAAAACCACCCTCTTTAAAAATGGGGCGTTTTCCGGCGATCCTAAGGGCGTGGCCCCCAAAAAAATTTTCCGGGAGCTACGCCCCCGGACCCCCAAATTCCTCGCGCTCCGCGCTCGCTCCTCCGATCCAGCTCAAACTCGCGCTTCGCGCTCGTGCTGGCGACTGTCATGCCTTGGGCTGGATCCGCCCCTGAATTAAAGCAAGCTACAAGCATGATCTCATTCTTCAAACATGGCTAATGGTGGCCTTTAATTATTGCCGTAAGTAGAAAAATAGCAGAAATCTTATCGAGGTTTTCAGTCATTTGCAAGTACTTGAAATTAACTGCATTCTATAGTGCTTATCTTCTATCTATAGGTAAACGTGAAAATTTGTCTTAGAATGCCCAATAACAACGATGAGTCCCAGTAGTCGATCATCACAACGAGACTTGCATCAAAGCGACACCACTCATAGTTTGCGCGTCCATCAGTCTATCAATAGCGATAACTACGACCCTGTAATCAGTCTACCCAATAACCAGGTAAACTAGAAATAAGACGATAATATACATACTTTTCGATTCACCAAGTTCCTCTCTAAGGATTTCTCTTGCCTCCTTGTTCTTTAAATTCGTGCATTTCATTTGACCAAAGTCAACTTGGAAAGGGCAACTCACTCCATTGTCGTCTTCCATTTGTATTTCTGCTTCGTTAATCTTCTCTTGATACAGAGTCTCAAGTTTGCAATTGAGTATCGGGTCAAAGTTGATGACGCTATTACCTGTCTGCACTTCTTTCCACTGCACCAAGCCTGCAACGAGTTGCTGATTTTTTCGTTCCTGTTTCTCTTTCAGTTGCTCTGAAATCAGGTCTTTGAAAACACGCAAAGTTATAGCTGCATCTTCGGCAAAGCCGCTGAAAAGAACAGTCGCGAACAGACTTTTCTTTTCAATCTCAAACAAAACATCTCTTTTCATAGCGAGTGATTTGATTTGCTCGATTACCTGATCTGTCAGTTGTTTGCAGTCGACTCTCGGTTCCTCAAACGTGTAGCTATTATCCTCAACAATGCCACTTAATCTTATTCTGGACTCTGTTATCGCTTTCTGTTCAAAGCCATACAGGACCAATATGACTGGCTCAAAATCCTCCTTATCACCACCAGTTCTAGTGCTAGCCATACCAGGATAATCTACACAAGTTGGCTTCGAAGAAAACAAGGATACAAAGGATGCGACGTAAGGAAACTTTTCTTTGATCCAGTTAACAACGCCTCTTCCAGCATTCTGCAGGTATTCTTCGGGGTTGCAAAGTACATTTGCCAACTCAGTTTTGAAATCGTCGAATATTTTTTCCTCAAAAATGATGATTCTAACTCTTTTGATATTTTGAAGGGACTCATTAACACTCAACTCTGCAAATGAGTACAGTATCAACTGGGCTGATGTCTTGGCACTTTTTCCCATAACTCCGGTACCAATAGCTGGTATTGAAACTGATGTCAAGGATTTGTTGTCACATTTCTCAAACATGCTTCTAATGGCTTCCTTCAAACCATCATATGACTGCGATCGAGGATAAATATGGGCTATGTTCTTTGATGGCAATTCTCTTGTCTTCAGCAATACTGTGCTGCCAGCCTTTTGGAGAGCGTTTTCTTCAATATGTTTACCTTCTTTTCTGCGTATAGCTTGGCCAACAGCGCCCAAAAGATTCAACTTCTCATCTCCAAGAACTGCAATTGCATCTGTTTCCTCTTCTGTAATGTCTCCTTTTAAAACCTCTACAGAAACATCACCAAGTTTGAATGCTCCTCCATCTAAGTCAAATTTGCTTTGCGAAGGCTGCTGAATTGGAGCTCTGCGGACTCTCTCATGTTGCTGTGGAGCACATGATAAGGCTGACTGACCAAAAACTATTTTGAACGCATCAGTTGTTAGTTGGTCCAAGTGATATGCAACCAGGCGCACCTTCTTGAGAGTGGTACTCTTTCCGTTGTTTTTGCTGAATTCACTAGCACATGAAACCATGATTTGAGCAACTTTCTCTCTTGGGAAATTCAAGGTGCCCGTTCCAAGTGCAGGGATTGCTATTTCCTTGGCTTTGTGTTTGCTAGCTTCTTGAAGCATCTTAGTGCACAGGTCTTCAAGTTGCTAAAAAATAGAACAGTTGATTAATCATTATTGCATCAACTTTTTTTTCTTCTATATTGCTACCTAGCATCCGAAGGTAGTTTTTAGGACACTGAGAAGCTAAGCTTATCGAAGCAGTGTCCTGGTCCTTCCTCTCGATGTGACCACACCTCGTGATTCCTTTAGCCTGGAATTACAGAGAGTTGGCGACTCTCCTCACTCTACGTAGCAGGTTCGACAGGGCGAGGACTCAAACCACCAACCCTCTGGTTGGTAGTCAAGCGCGCTACCATTGAGCCATCAACTTTGTATCACGTGATACAATCCTTTGTTTACAAAATTTATTTTGATTTAAACTGATACTAGACTTTGTATCTTCGTTCCAGTTATAACTTTTAATCACCACAACCTTAAAAGACCCATTGCTAACGATAAACTAAAGCAACGGAGTTAAAATCAGCTTAGCTTGGGCTTGGGGGACTGGGGCAATCAAATATAGCCTATTGTATTTGATGCTCTCGATAGACGTAAAATTGTAAGATTAGGTGCTATTACAAAATGTAAAACCCATCAACAGGCCTGCATAAAATTTGTGTGTGCCTAGGAACAAAATTCATCTATTCAAAAAAACAGGAAGCTTGTATGGGTGCCATTGGATTATGCAGGCACAGGATGGATGCATGCCTATACCCCGCCATAGTGGACAAAACTCCAATGTTTCATAAATATGGTCTGCATTACATATTTAAGGTGTCCTTTCATATTTACCTACTAAAACACGTCTATAAACTCTAAAAGCACATTTACGCGGTCTAAATTGTTGCACATTTGGGGTCTAAATCGTTTCAAATATATGGTCCAAATCGTTTCACTTATATGGTCTAAATTGCTGCACACATATATGGTCTAAATCGTTTCACTTATATGGTCTAAATTGCTGCACACATATGGTCTAAATTGCTGCACACATATGGTCTAAATTGCTGCACTCATAGGGTCTAAATTATTGCGCACATATATGGTCTAAATTGTTGCACACATATATGGTCTAAGTGAGTGCGCAAAGTGAGTGCGCAGTAGCAAAACTCATACTTACCGACAGCAAATAGTTCCTTCCTTTCATTCCATGTTCAACACCTTAGTATTCTTATCTGACGGGGATGTGCCTTTTTCAGGGTATCGTTTTCACTTATCGTTCCATGTCAAAGGGGGATATTTTGTTAGATTGGGTCGTTGCTCATTACAATCTTATGCTTTGGATTTTAGTACCTATTGAGAATGAGCTCACAAGAGTTCAGTGCAGTTCATTGATTTTAGAACGACAGTTAAGAAAATATGTGTGAACAAGTTGCAATAAATTGCAATCTTGAAATAGCTATAATGTTCTTCTTTGCAGGCATATTGATGGCCACCATAAACTCATCCGCTGGCGGATAGTTATACATAGTGGCATTGATGGATACAGTCGGCTGATTGTTTACCTCCATGCTTGTACAAACAACAAAGCACAGACAGTTCTGCAATTATTTGAGGAAGCTGTACAAAGGCATAGGCTACCCTCGCGTGTAAGAGCAGATTTTGGCGTGGAAAATGTAAATGTGGCAAGATTTATGCTAACTCATCCAGAGCCTGGAATAAACAGAGGAAGTATGATTACAGGGAAGTCAGTCCACAACCAGCGGATTGAGCGCCTCTGGGGCGAAGTGAGGAGGGTTTTCGTAAGGCATTACCAAAATATATTCTACTTCATGGAAAATCATCAGCTATTAGACCAACTTAATGACATCCATCTTTACTGTCTTCACTATATCTACCTACCAAGAATCAACAATGCCTTAAAGGAGCTGGTTGCTGCTTGTAAATGGCATCCTCTTTCATCTGCAAACAACAAGTCACCCGAGCAGTTGTGGCAGTCTGGTATGCATGCATACAACGTTAGCAATGGGGATGCAGGAGATAGCCTTAACTATAGCCTGTATGGTATCGATCAAGAAGGACCCCCTCCTGAGATAAATTCTGACAATAATATTGTTGTCCCGGAGTCAAGCATTGTTCTTTCTGATGAACAGTTCAGCTATCTAAAGCAGTCTGTAAATCCACTACATGAAGATTCCAATGAAGGAATCACTGCATACATGCAAGCAATAGACAAACTGACAGATTTATTGTAAGAGTCTTAGGGTTAGAAATTGTTTGTACTTCAAACATTATCCGTTGAGCTAGCATTTTTATATACTAGAACTTAACGTGTGTGCTTAAGTTTGGCATACTTTACTTTTATAACTAAATAGCAAGTTTTGCTGCAAGGTTAATTGCAAACTTGCAATGAAAACTAAATTGTGTTCTTATGAAGGATTTTAAATGAAAATACCAAAAAATGAAGTCCCACATAAGCACAAGATAAGATAAATTCTTGAGGTGCTTCCTGAAATGAAGGCCATTATTTATATACAATTCAATCCAAGGGGTGGTACCAGTCACCATGAACTGCTGGGCAGGGCAAATGAAAATGGGGCTTTCAGGACCACGCCCCCTTTCCACCTTTTGGAAATGTCCATTTTTTCGTAGGATACCTTTTGTCCATAAAATTCAGGAAGCTAACTTAACCATGTCTCTATGGATTTTGATGGATTGGAGGCTCTAATAACAATATATAATCCAATAAACAAATTTTAAACAAAGAAAGCTGAAATTTTTGACCATTTGGTTTTAGTAATTTAGTCATTCAAACATTATAGTGTATTGTAGAGTTTTTGTATTAGACAAGGCAGAGAATGGGCACACAAGACGAACTCAGGTTTTGTAAAAACATAACAGGACATACTGAATTAAAATATTTAAAATACAAAAAATTACATACTTTGTACAGGCCTGGTCAAAACATTTTTAGCAGCGGATCATGGTAGGAAATTGACTCCTAGTAATTTTCAGGTGAACTATTCATAAATAAATTGATAGCAGACAAAAGAAAAAGAGATTTTAAGAGGAGCAATTTACTATTATGAAAAGCTTAGGAGGACAGTTCACAGCTCCCCTCTAGCATCTGTGGGAAGTCTGTAGGGGAGTGAGAGCTAATATCTCTCCCCAACGCCCAGGCCTGTTTATATGAGGAAAATAACGCTTTAGTGGTAAAAAATTAAGCTTTCAATTCTACAAATCAAACCTACAATGCCTGCCAAAAGTCCTTTGAACACTTGGGCCATTTCTTGATAATCCACATTTGTAACCATAGTGATCAGGTTTAAACACCCCCTCACCTCCGAAACAATGTTGATTTGCAAGATTATTGTTGCAGGATTCCATCAGAGTCGCGAATCGTTCTGCTATCCCCATTTTATCACGGCAGAGCAACATTGTCCTTATATTAGGGGGAGAGGGGGAAATCGAAAAACAAGGCAAAATTAGCAAAGGTGTTCCAAGACTTTTGACAAGAATTGTACATACAATACTACAGTACAGGCCTTGTGCATTAAGCACAAAAATACATTTCATCATTTTTGCTGCATGAATCGTAAATTATGTATAATTGACTTTTCAAAGTAATTCCTTAGCTAACTTTCATTGTTATTTTGTTTAATATAAGGCTTTTAAAGAATTCTTTAGAACAGTTTTAGTTTATTTAGAATTCTTATTAGAAATTCTTGTATGCTAATGTTTGCAAGGCCTGCACTGTAGTGTAACACAATGAATATCTTACAAGTGATAACTTACATCTGACATCTAATGTACACTGCTCATACTGAAGTGTTTTTATATCAGCAGGTTATGTTCTAGCAGAAGTGCTTGTGAAAGGCACAATGTTAAAGCTGGCTAATTTAGACTGAAGAGAGACTGATTTTTTACCTGATTTCATTGGTTCATTTGAATGATTACTCACAAACTTTTAACGTGTTGCTCCCAGCTATTATTATTCCAATATCTGGTCTGTATCCTTGTCACTCTTATAACAACATTTTTTAGAGGAATTTACCTTTGGGATACATTATTACACTAAAGTAATGTTGTTCATGGTAGATTGTAATGTTATAGAGCCAAATGCTATATACTTTGTCCCTCTTAATTGTGGACAAAGATATTGTGCTAGAAAAGTCTGTTACATTTACATTTGCTACTGGGAAGTACATCTTGAAGGAATCAGGCATGACTTAAAATTTCTTTGAGAGCAGGTTTGGTTTTAAAGGGGTCTTCAACTTTTGAGTTAAGGTAAGTGAGTTTCATCCCCTTGGAATTCTAGAACCATTCCAAATTGTAGAGACTTTAATTGTACACCATGTCAAAGCCCTTTTCCTCCTGACTGCATGCAGATCTAAAGGCCATTTGGACTTGCTCAATCAAATGCATTGTTACCATTGTAAGTCACATCAAACAGACAGGTGACTGTTTAGTGTACAATTTGTTTACCAATATTTGCAACAATTCACAAGAAATTGGATTGCAGGCTTCAAGAGGGAATAAGCTTTCAAAATTATAAGCTGCCAGAATTCCCATGGTAGAGAACCCCTTCAATGAGCTCAATACTAAAATTCCTCTTATATTCAAGCTCTGCTCTTCAAGATCTTTAAATTAATGCTTACTTTTTGATAAATTTGCAGAAAAATAAAAAATAGTTATTCTGTATAGACCTCTTGCAACTTATTAACACTGATAAACAAAATAAACTTTCAGAACATTACTTTGAAAAGAATCGTTAATAAATGTCCCCAGGGGCGAAGGAAGCTAAAGAGAATTATTGGGGGGGTCCAGACACCTAATTTTCGGACAAAAATTGCGTTCCTCGGAGGAGCGGATCCAGCTTGAAGTTGAACAGGGGTGACCCGAACTGCAGAACCAACAGAGAGGGCACAGAAAGTAGAAAGGCTTTGGAAGTGTGGTTTGGAAACTTACAAAATAACTCCCGAATTGTATGTTTTTCGCCTCATTGCGATGGAAACAGTTCAAAAAGTGCGTTAGTGCAGGTCCGTAGGAGTATTTTAGCGAGAAGGTGGGCTTCGTCTGGCGCCGAAGGCGCTACAAAAGTATGAGCCTGGGGGCGCAGCCCCCAGAAAAATTTGTGAGGCCACGCCCTTTAATTTGGCTTAAAACGTCTCTCCTGACTCCACGTTGGCCATTGCTAAAATGGAAAGTTAAACAACGTTTGTAGCGAAGTTTCTATAAATCAGCACCTACAGGAAAATTGTTTTAAGGGGCACACTCTTTACTTTGGCTTAGAAAGCCTCTTTCGATCCAAAATTTTGCCATTGCTGAAATGGAAACTCGGATAATTTTGAAAAATTCGTACCACACCAAATCTATAAATTCTTGATTTTCCGACAGAGGTTATCAATTTGCCGAAAAACTAAAAGTGGGGGTGGGGTGCCGCAACCCCCTTCCGCGCCCCCCATTGGACTAGCCCCTGGGCTTAAGTATGCTTACATTCCCTTTAAGAAACTATTTACTTTAGTAAAGGAAATTCTTAGCATATTTTTACTTTATTGTGACTTGTTTCCTGTATAATTATGATATTACTCAGAAGGTACTTGAGTAATGTCTAAACACTGGAAAGGCTTCAAAAACTTTGTTTCGAAATGTTCACGAAGGACAAAGGTAGTAAACATGAAGATTGCTATGAAACCTTTAAGAAACTCGTAAGAAACTCTGAGTACTGAAAATCTGATAATTTTAAGAAACTTTCAGTACTGGCTGAAAATCTTAGTTTCTTATAAAAAAATACTTGTACTCAATTAAGTCACTGTGCCATTGTCAAAAACATGAGCATCAAGTCAAAAGAAGAAAGAGCGGATTTTAAATTACTAGAAACTTTAGTTGTCCTTCTAGCTGGACTATCATAATTTCTTTCTTATAGATCAATTTCTTTAAAAATATATACTTTGGGTCTCCAAAGCCGCAGTACCCAGTTAGACTGACTACCTCAGTCCCAGTTTCGCTTCGTTTATTGAATTGGATGAGGGCACTCCGCTTCAACTAGTTGTAGCGATTATCAGCCCATCAAGGAGCGAAACTACGACGATTGCAATGAGTCTAGTACCCAGTGCTGTGTCAAGATGATGATTATTATGTTGGTGACCGCTATCACTCCCAGGAAGCTTTGCGGTCGCAATTTAGAGAGAAGGGTCTCCCAAGAAGCTTTGCGGTCGTGCTTTGGAGTCCTCTTGTTTACAAAATGGAAGGTTGCTAAACATGTGCAAAGACAAAGAGGGAGCTGAAAAGATCTGCCAAAATGAAGACTTGGATGGTGATATTTCTCTGCGCGATTGCTTATATTGTTTCAGGTAGCTATTTTTATAAATCCTGGCTATTATTTGTTATTTGTGCATTGGTTTTTTTCCATTTTTAATAATACGACTTTATTTAGCACGNTATACCAAACAAACTTATATGTTATTCGAAGCAGAATAAAACGTAGAATACCATAAAAATATAACCAGTTGATTAAATAAAAACGCAAATGATTTATTCCAGATTTTAGGCGAAATTGACCACCCTTGCGGAAAAATCTTGGTGTACCTCATCGGGCATTGTTCGACCAAGACTATCTATTTACCTAAGACTTAAGGTCCTGAACTGCAAAAGGGTGTCACGAATTTTTGATAAAACGTACTGTCTAGAAATAATGCAATTTTAAATTAATGTTAATGTCTGAAATGTATTTTTTAACTTTTAAACCCTTGTAAAAGTCGGACCAGTGGATCTATCACAAATCGCTGACACCCTTTGGTAGTTATATGCTTTGTGACCCTGTATGCCAAGTGTCAAGCGATTTGATTGGCCCGTTAGGTACACCAAGATTTTTTAGTACCCACCAGTACCCCGGAATCTTGTTTCGAGAAATCAAGCTTTTATCAAATTGAAGCAGAACGTGCGGGAAAAACGATTATGCTTGAAAATGCAAACATAAAGCCGCAGGTCAAGCAATAAAGCTTTAGGGCGGTCTTGTTCAATCGTTATATCAAGAAAATAACAGCAGGGGATGTTGTGAATATAGCTGCAAGGTCAAATGAGTTTACTTTAATCCTCTGAAGTCTATTCCCGCAATTTTTGAGAAATATGATTGCTTCTTTTAAAATGCTAAAATTTCCCAGTAATTGTGGTTATTTCTGGAAGTGAGTTGGTTGAAACGATACTCAAATACTTAAACCATCGGGATATGAGGAAAACGAAAAATCGATAAATTTGTGTCTGAAGGGTTACAGTAACCTTAATTGAAGCAGAATTTGAAGGTTTGTATGAAATGATTGACTTTATACCTGACCACAATTTTTTCATATTTTGACTGTTAGCAGAAAAATAGTTATGAAAATATCTTGCTTTACTTTCTTTTATTTCATTGGATACACGATTTCTAAATTTTTTATACAAATTAAGGTTATCATCAGTTGACTTTTTCTTTAATTTCTGCAAAACTCTGTCTTGGATTCTCATCATCTTTTGTATTCTATTACAGTAGAAACCCGCATAAAAGAACCTAGGTTTTCTTGAGGCAGCCTGAATGAGGTTCTTGATTAACTGATGCAATAATCAAGCCCAGCTTGTAAGGTTCTTAAAAGGGTGCTTATAGTTGGTACAGTGCAAATGTGACTTTATAGATGCCAGTAAATTCCTTCTATGTCTTGAATAGTTCTTCAATATATTTATTTTCAATCAAGTTTTTATTATGAAAGATTTTTGTAGTTTTCAAGTAAAGTACCATCGGTTAAACTATTATATAAGAACCTTTTGCAATTTCAGCCTCTTGGCTGTTCTTGTTTAAAAGTTGTAATCATTGAATTTCAGCCTCAAGGTTCTTATAAAACTAGGTTCTTTTATGCGGGTTTCTACTGTATTTATCCATGGTTTATCTTTCAGCTTTATTTCCTTTCTACTCCTCTTTTTGATTGGTGCATGCTTATTTGTCAAAGTACTAAGGTCTTTCAAAAATCTATCAAATTTTTTGCTCACATCCATGTCACTATTTTCCAAATAAGTAAAGTCAATCTGATTAAAGTCCTCAAGGAATTTGTCATCCTTAAATTTAGAATAATCATATTTGAATGATTCAGATTTATTATGACTAGCCTGAGTATTTTTTAAAATTAAGAACTGGGGAAAATGATCAGTGGTTTGCATCAAAATATTGCCACTTGTTATTTTAGCATTGGTAGCATTAGTATATATGTTATCAATAACTGATGCTCTATGTTCAGAGACCCTAGTAGGATGATGAATACAGGGAAGTAGGCTGTGTGAAAAAAAGTTGTTGACAAAATCAGTTGTTGGTGTATGGGAAGCATGATTTAGAAGATTAACATTGAAATCACCCATAATGAATAGCAGTTTGTTAGAAGAAATTTTAGGGAGAAGATTCTGAAAATGAGATGTAAGGTTATCAACATTTGAATTAGGATGTCTGTAAACACAGCAAATTAAGAAATTCTTATCCTTTCTATTTTCAATTTCAACCCAGACAGTTTCAAAATCATCTGTGCAAGAATCCAATTCTATTCTTGGATTGGAAGTGAGAGAATTTTTAATATACAAGCCAACACCATCATTTTGAGTTTGCGACTGAGTCTTAAAAAAAGTATAGCCAGGAATATCAACATTTGATGATATTGGATTGTCAACAGAATGCCAGATTTCAGATACTCCAATTACATCAGGATCCAGATTAGTATGAGCAGATAAGGAAACTAATTCATCGTGATGAAGGGATAGGCTTCTTATATTTGTATGCATAATAGAAAAATCTCTAGAAGGATAATTGTGAGGAAGAAAGTTCAGGTAAGGTGAAGTAGCGAGAGTCAATATTTTGAGGCATATGTTCATCAATATCATAATCACTAAGATTAGGCAAGTCTAAAAGATTAGAAGTAATTTCAAATGCGGGTGCAGAGTCAATAAATGAGGGTATGTCAAAATCGCAAAGTCCTAAGAGTTCACCATTTGATAATGAGCCAAAAGGAAACATATCTGTGGTACAATTTTTGCAAAACCAAGAAACATCATCAGGTTCTTTTTCAAGTGATTTATATTCAGAAGCAGAGATGTCATTGCATTTAATGTGGACATAGAAATTGCAGTTATTACAAACAACTGCCTTTTGATTGACATGTATGTTTTTGTGGCAAATACCACATGGAAAAATAGTTGTATTAGCCATGCTTAGTGACATACTTTATGATTAAGATGCATCATGAAAACAACACACTGAAATAACAGCAAATTGAAACTGTTTAAAAAAAAGCATGATAAATTTAACAACAAGAGCAGTTAACAGGTTCTTATGTGGTGAATGACACCTCATTTTCTTCTTCTTCATTCGCAACTTCATGGTGAAAATTCCTGTCAGGAGGTTTATTTCTGACAATCAACTTACCAGCTACAAAGTAGGCCAACTTCCCCCTCTGTCTTGCCTCCAACAATTTAGGGGTAAGGCTGTTGCGCTTATTGAGAGTTCTCTGGCTAAAATCTTCTAAGAACTTCATGTCAGGAGGCTGGATTGACTTTGCTGCTGACAATATTCGCTCACGATCTTTGTAGCTCTTCAACTTGGCAACGATTGCCCTTGGCTTACTTGGAGCAACAGATCCATCACGACGAACATAGGTACTCTCCTTTCTCTTGGGACCCACCCGGTGTGCTCTCTCAATCATCAAATCATCTTCAATATGCAATTCAGCCTTCACATTATCCACAAAGATCTTTTCGGAGTCAGACCAAGACTCTGGACCATCACTTTCTGGAATGCCAATCAATTTGACATTATTTCTTCGACTCTGATTCTCTTGGTACTCCATCTGATCCTCCATTGAGTCAACAATTGACCTTTGATCTTTTACACCACTTTCTATTTGCTGGCAGTTTGACTCTACTGTTGCCAACTTCACTTGAATCTCTTCGACATCTTTGCAGGTGAATGAAAGACCAGATTTCAGATCATTGACATCATTTCGAATGGCTTTGATGTCATCATTAATTCTTCCAGTTAGTAACTCCACTGCTGATTTGAAGCTTTGTAATTGCACTGACAAAAGTTCACGAACCACTTCCATAGTAACATATTCCGAACCCGGCATGATTCATAAATTGATATACGCAAAACTGATCATTTAAATAAAAACAAACATCAAACAACTCAACACTGTTCACATCTATGCTCTTTGAAACTTCGACAGCACTGCCAAGGCCTAGGCCCCTTTTGGGGGTGATTAGGCCCATTACAGGAAAATTTTCCATGGATGAAATGCTGTGTTATTTTGCTGGTAAGAAAGAACACGAAGTGATATCAGTATGGCGACACTGCAATCTTGTAGGGCTCACAGTTTACTTTCAACTAGGATCTTATATCGTCGGGAAATCCTAGTAACTCGAAGCGACATGCATGTAACGCCCAACCACATGCCAACTCGACCAAGTTTGCTATCCAAGTTTGGAGTTGCAACAGAGTCGACCAAGTTTGCTATGGTAGGTGGAATGCACAGTGGGCAGGTAGAGCTTACCAGCACATGCTGTGGCTTCGGGCAACGTCTTCCAAGTAAGCTAGCTCCACTTGCACATACGCAATCCCTGTCACAGAAGCTTGGACAGTTGCAAATTGCAGTATCAACTTCAAGCGACCTTCTGGAAATTCTTTCTTTTCATCTTCACAAGAAGCAGAGATGTATTGCATGAAAAACTGATGTGCAACATTCTTGACTGGGTCCTCTGGGCCTACTTGTGATGCCTTGATAAGGACATCATTGATGAACTGACTGGGTGTTAGGGTTTCCTCTCTGAAGACCACAAGTTGGCGGCATTGCTCTGGGTACTGCATCAACATATCAAGAACACCAAGTGACTGTAAGCCATCACGTAGAGCCAGTATTTATGGCATCCTCTGAAATACAACATCATTCAAGATGAGCTGTTGTGCCAGCATGTGTCTTGTATTTGTATTNTCAACTTCAAGCGACCTTCTGGAAATTCTTTCTTTTCATCTTCACAAGAAGCAGAGATGTATTGCATGAAAAACTGATGTGCAACATTCTTGACTGGGTCCTCTGGGCCTACTTGTGATGCCTTGATAAGGACATCATTGATGAACTGACTGGGTGTTAGGGTTTCCTCTCTGAAGACCACAAGTTGGCGGCATTGCTCTGGGTACTGCATCAACATATCAAGAACACCAAGTGACTGTAAGCCATCACGTAGAGCCAGTATTTATGGCATCCTCTGAAATACAACATCATTCAAGATGAGCTGTTGTGCCAGCATGTGTCTTGTATTTGTATTTATCATTCTTCTTGATGGCCATTGTGATTGATTGATAATTTCTAAGTAAACATCATTATCAAGTATGTTGTTGATTTCTTCATCATTTATTGCTGAATCAAGCTTCTGTATGAGACCTATCAAGTTTTCACTGGCACTAGTTTTTGGCATGTCTTGAATGGAAATGGTTTCTGTTGCAACACTTGGATCTCCGCTGACAAGAAGATCAAACAGCTATGCTGGAAACTGAAGGAGGTTTGGGCAATTCTGCACAACTGAGTGGCTCAGCATTGCCCCTGCTAATTTAAAAATACAAATGTTATCACAACCCTTGCGGGGAATTCTGTGATCTTTGGCACCTTCAAACATGCGCCAATCAACTTCTTTAAACAGAAGAGAGAAAAACTCCCTTTTCAGTGCTCCTCCATCCAACCCTTGCTCACCATCAAATTCAATTCTTAAATTCTTCTTCAGCCTCTGTGGGTTGACCTGTGCAGTTTTATAGAAGGTTAAGACATCTCCAAATTTCTTCCTTCTTTAAGGACCATGTTAAGTCGTCATTTGAAAGCATTTGTTTGGATATCCTTTCTTCAATAAGCTCTGAAAGGGTGGAATAGGTCTCTTCCTTTTTCTCTGAGATTGTGGAGTCATCTGAGCTCAATTGCTGAGCAGCTGCAACTTGGATATTTTCATCATTTTCCTTGAGCACATTTGTAACTTCCTCTTCTGTCTTTCCACTAACAATTTCCATTAGTCTCGCAACTTTCTCAACAAAAGAGAGTGTTCCTGTGTGACAAGGCTCTTCAGAGGCTGGCCCAAATGCAGAAGTCATAAATTCATCTTCAGTTTTATCTTTGGATAAATCATGTATCTCAACCTGGTCAAGGAAAGAAATGTCATTACATATCTCGATCTTACTATTTCCATAACTTTCAGCATTGTGTCAAAAAAACCACAAAAATCTTCTACAAAAACCATGATATGCTCCTTTTTAGGAATGCAGTACAGGCCTTGTGTATAGTAACATTACAATAAGGATTCTCAAAAAGTATAGAGAATCAGAATCTGACAACAATTCTTGAGTCATATGAACGACTGCACATTCTGAGACCATTCTCTAGAATTCTTGAGAATTCTTAGGCCCCGTTCATACGGGAACGTAATCGTTCCGTTCCATCTTCGTTCCAGTTTCTGGAACGGAAAGTAGTCTGTTCACACGGGAACGGAACGATTGTGTATCGCTTTTTGTGTCTGTTCAGACGGGAACGCAATCGTTCCGTTCCGTTATTTGCGCGCGAAAATGAACAAAGGGATTAGTAATGCGCATGTCCATAATGGGGATACAAAAGATGACAACAACACACACGCATGCGCTTAGGGCCAGAGTCTTAAGCCTGGTTTCCATATGATCTTTCGTGTCGTTCCCGTCGCTCCCGTCGCTGAAAAAACGTACCAGCGACCGTAGCGACACGAACGATTTTATGGAAACTATCACGTTTTTCTGCCAGCGATCGTAGCGACGCGAGCGACACCCTGTCGCTGAGATAGAAAAATTTCTATCTCAGCGACGCGAGCGACTGCCAGCGATCGAGTTTTTTTAATGGAAACTACTTTTCAAAAAGTCAGCGATCCCAGCGATCCCAGCGATCGCAGCGACGTTCTGCGCATCTGCGCATCTGAGCCCAGTCTCATTATTTTGAGCCTGTGATGCAAACTGAGCGACAGCAGCGATCATATGGAAATAGCTGGATCGCTCCCGTCGCTCGCGTCGTTCGTGTCGCTCGCGTCGTTCGTGTCGTTCGTGTCGTTCGTGTCGTTCTAGTAGCTGAAAGAATTTCCAGCGGCGGGAACGACAATAGCGATTATATGGAAACCATTCGATCGCTACTGTCGTTCGCGTCGTTCGTGTCGCTGAAAAATTTACCAGCGACGAGAAAGACAGGAACGATCATATGGAAACCAGGCTTTATCGTTCCGTTTTTCGGACCAGTTCTGCCTGTTAACACGGGAACGGAACGGAACGATTGCGTATCGTTCCACTTTTCGTATCACTTATTTTAGCGTTCCACTTTTCGGAACGGAACGGGGTTATTTGAAGCGTTCCTGTGTGAACGCAACCCCTGAGCGTTCCACTTTTTGGAACGGAACGATATGGGACGATACGCAATCGTTCCCGTGTGAACGGGGCCTTAGGCAGGAAAACATTTAAACCTTATTTCCATGGAGCTGCATTTTCCGCTCGAGCGGAATTTTACACAATAAAAGGTCGCTCAGCTGTAACTTTCTTTTCAACTTCAGTCTTTCGTAAACAACAAAATTTCCACTCGCTCGCAAAATGCCGCTCCATGGAAATAACGTTTTATGTGTTCAAGGCCTGTACTGTGTGCTTCACACTTCAATTACACATATTTCTTATAAGAAACCACTTATAAACAAGAAAATCAATCCTCACATTGCAAAAAGTCTAAGAAATTCCAGTACTGGAAAATAACTTTGGTAAAGGAAATCCTTGGTATGGGTACATATCATTTCTTTGTTTTCATTTGTTTCCTGTATCATATAACTTGGAAGGTACTTTAGTAATGTCTAAATTTTTGAAAGACTTCAACAAACTTTGTTTTGAAATGTGTTGATGCGATTTGTTGCTGTGGATATCACAATGCTAATAAAGCAACAACATTCATCAGGAAGTCAATGCAACATAATCTTACAAACGCACCTCTTCGGACACCTCTTCTGGCACCTGCTGGTCTACGAGTCTGGTTCCAATATCTGGCTTCAGCCAAAGAATTTTCTGTGAAACATACGGCTTACTCTTGCACCATCCAATTTATTTCCTGGTTGCAAACCACGCCCATGAAGATCGTTAGCCTAAAAATTAGACAACTAACTCTGTTGAAATGAGTTGTAAAACTAAAAGTTTCAAGTCAATAGCATGGATGCAACTATGTATGCAAAATACCTTACTTAAGGGATATCCTGTACCATTTATATTTTTAACTAAATCCTGTGCATACATGTAACAAAGTTTGCCACATATTTCATGATAAATATGATTGAGATTGAGATGATACCCTTGTGAGATTGTTGGCAAACTGATTGAAATGCCCAGAAGAGCATAATAGTTCAGACAGACCTTTTGATACCTTTGATGTAAGGCCCTGAGCTCACTGTTCATAAAAGAGGATTACCAGGTCATCAAGCTCGCATCTTGTTGCATATCGATCAAATTAATGTTATTATTTGATGGTTTAAAAAACTGGGAAAAAGTATCTTTTGGTTATCATTAGTTTTGAGTAAGCCTGGCAGTTCCCATTATACAGAACAATACGGAAGACTTAACAGAAGTCACTGAAAGAAGCAAAAAAATCTTCTAAAATACCAAGAGGTGAGCAGAAAATTACATACATGGCACAAAAAACATATAAAAAGATAACATAAACTTGAATTTACAATGAAAATATACATAGCAGCATTAGCACAATATATAGTGAAAGAATATACCTTCTTGGTGTACTGTCATCTATAAACTTTGAACTGAAGCGGCCAGTCAAATATTCCATTAAAACTTCTTCTGACCATGTTCTATCAAGCTCAACATCATTGATAACATATCCGCTTGACATCAATGATGCTCGTTTGCTGGCTCGTAATACACGGCCTTCCTCAGGATTTGGTATCAAAACAACTTCCTTCACAACAAACTTCTGTCTTGCGTTTGACCGCCCATTGTTGCTGGGCCTTGATGGTGGGCGATGATAAGGCCCTGGCCTGTGGAGTTGGTGATTGACACCTCGTTCGAATCGATGGGGATTTCACACCTGTTGTGAGCTAGCTCCTCCTACACGAAAAATGCTAGAAAGCTCCTCGTTAGGATCATCATCATCATCATCATTAATTTATTTAAACAGTAGGCGAGAATTAATTATAGCTAAATTTACAGCTAATTTAAGCCTACAATGTTCGAACATACGACTTTCGCTGCATCCAGCACTGTTCATGTTTCCATTACCACGCCCGACAACACCAAGCCTGAATTGTGACGTCACTTCCGGCCTCTGTTGCAAGAAAGCTGTGCCGCGAAAGTGACATTTTGCGATAAATGGCGTCAGCAGGCGTCCCAAGTGTCCCAAAGCGAAATATCGAGATATAACACAATAGCTGTATCTTCGGTTTTCCAACTTCTTTGAGAATTTTGGACTCAAAGCTTCTTGGTTCTTCATATTTTTCAAAGGCATAAGACAACTCTGTTTACAAACTCGGGGTGCAGCACAGCAGGTAAAACAATTTTTTCTTAAATTTAACGTTTGTCTTTGGTTTCATGGACATTTTGTTCAAAGTTTTGGATTCCTCGATGTTTTCTCATCCTATTTTGCCACGGTTTACCAATTGTTGTCGAAATAAACTGGCATTTTTCTCGTCTTGAACTTGGGCTGGCTGTTCCGATAAAATCAATTTTTCTTGGCCTAAATTTACCCAAAAATTCTTCACAGTCCAATACTTTCTAAACAAAGGCGGGAATTCTCAATTTGGAGATATAACGCAATAGCTGTAAGCATCTAGTTTCCAAAAAAGGTGGCTGTTTTGTTGTAGCCTTTGCCGTTTTCCCACAATTTTCAAAGGCAATTGCTGCTCGAGAGCCATGACGGGTTAACCTTCGTTAACTTTAAGTGCTTCCTTTTCCAAACTTGTCCATTTTTGAGTCAGAAAAAAGGTTAAACCTACCTGAATTCATCACATTCGAAGTTCATTCGATGTTTTGGGGAATTAAATATTTTGGAGTACTTGTTAGCCGTTTAGGAGAGGGTGGTTAAGGGTATTTCGTGAAACGTGATCGGCTATATTTTTTTCTCATGAAACGTGAAAGAGGGTGGTAAACAATATTTCGTGAAACGTGAAACGTGAAAGGCCAGTAGTTATTTACGTGAAACTTGAAAAGCAAAATTTATTTTCCCGTGATTCGAGATCCTGACCCCCCTCCCTTTACTACCCTCATAGTACCCCTGCCCTGGATAACGGATTCACGAGTCAATTTTTCGTTGTTCACGCCATCACGGACTATAAAATAGCATTTTCACGATCTCGTTGCAAAAACTTAAGAATGCTGCAGTCAGGTTTTGTGTTTATTTGAATAACTGGCAAATACACTTCGTAGCTTTAGAATCAAATCATTACCAAGAATTTGTGATTTTTGGTTTGTGATTAACTTGAAAATTACCACCTTTTTCGTTCCGGTTTACTACGAGGCTCTGGTACCCAGGGTACTTGAAAATACGCAAGAAAGTAAGAAAAGATTATATTAACGATCAAGACGCATCAATCAATCGCGTTCTTTAAAAGTCCATTTCATGAAATAACTATCAAATCACGCTGCAGGAAGTAATCTCTGATGAAGGTGGTAAAGGGGGGGTCAGGATCACGAATCACGGGAAAAATGTTTTTGCTTTTCACGTTTCACGTAAATAAATACTGGCCTTTCACGTTTCACGAGAAAAAAATATAGCCGATCACGTTTCACGAAACACTTTTTACCACCCTCTTTCGCGTTTCACGAGAAAAAAATATAGCCGATCACGTTTCACGAAATACCCTTTACCACCCTCTCTGCAGGCGCGGATCCAGAGGGGGGCCGGGGGGCATGGCCCCCCCCCCAAAGGCTAAGAGTTCTCTTCAAAACCATTTGTCTTTTTGATGAATAAACGGATACGTTTCAAACTTCCACTTCCAAACTTGGCCATGACACAACTACAAGTCTAACAAGCTTACAAACTAATGTACAATCGACCAAAACGTCTGAAAGAGATACAAAACGGAACGAAAATCTCAATGCGTAGAGATCGAGATTGAAAATCACTTACTAATATCCGAGTGATAGCGAACTTAGCTCTTGAAGATAATTTATAACAGATTTCGTTCTGTTAATGATGGTAAAAACTTATGTCTTCTGTTGTGACAGTTACAAAGTGTCAGTCAAAGCGTTTTAACCAAGGA
>REGM01000564.1:37086-48289 GCA_004194415.1 Aurelia aurita | reverse complement strand
AGAGCACAGTTTCTCAACCCTATTCCGTCGCCAGCCAGCCGCCCTTTCGTGCACAGCCGCCCTTTCGTGCAGCCTCTTATCAAAACCCATGCCGCTATTTCAATGCAAACTATTGCCACGACCAAAACTGCCGCTGGCCCCACATCTGCAACCGGTGCCGCGGCCCTCACCCAGCACCAAATTGCCCAAAACTTAAACAATAACTTTAATTCATTACCTGTTTACTCAAAGACTCCAATCAATTCAAAACAATTACGTAAAGCACTAGTTGATCTTCCTGATCAATCATTCGTTAACAGTTTAATTGACAGTTTTGAGAACGGTTTCTCTGTTGGCTATTCAGGCCCAGAATTTTGTAATATTGCTTCTAATTTGCTGTCTGCCTCTTCCAATTCAATGGCCATCTACAATTGTATATTTGAAGAGCTAAAACAGAAACGGATGTTGGGTCCTTTTACAACCCCGCCATTACCATACTTTCGAACGTCACCAATCGGCGTGGTACCAAAGAAAGACAGCAATAAATTCCATATGATTACCGACCTGTCCTTGCCAAAGGGCAATTCGATTAACGATTTTAATAACGACTCAGAAGCCTCTGTTTCTTTCAACAACTTCGATGCAACTGTCTCCATAGTGTCCAGCCTTGGAAGGGGGGCACTCATGGCCAAATTAGACATAAAGAGTGCATTTCGTATCTGCTCAGTCAGACAAGAAGACTGGCATTATTTAGGATTTTCATTCATGGGTTTGTTTTTGTCGACTTATGCCTTCCGTTTGGTCTTCGCTCCTCCGTACAACGTTTTACTCAATTATCGGACGCGCTTCTTTGGCTTATGAAAAACAACTGTAAAATATCGAACTGTACCCATTATTTGGATGATTTTTTCCTGACAGGACCCCCGTCTTCTCCCCAGTGTCATGAAGCAATGCAAAAGTCAATATCGTTATTTAACTCACTGGGTGTTCCATTAGCCCCTGAAAATATTGTAGGCCCAATAACACAGATAACATTCCTTGGGATAGAAATAAACTCCGAAACGATGTCGTTAAGGTTACCAGAAGACAAGCTACTAACCTCGTTTCACTGCTACTCAAATGGACTGAAAAGAAAAAATGCACAAAAAAAGAGCTCCTTTCGCTGATAGGGAAACTTTCGTTTGCCTCAAAAGTAGTCCCATCTTGTTGGGGAGATGAGCTTTCGACTCTATTGTTTCGAACAAAGGTCTAAGTGGTTTGTCTGAACCAAGAAATCAGCTTGAAGAGTAGGTGCGCATGCGTATTACGGGTACATTTTAGACTCATTATAAAAAGCCTTCACGTTCACGTTGAAGTTCAGTGTTCAACAAATCACTTTGGGAAATGAGACAGTGACTTTGGTAACGAGTCTAATGAACTTCCGCTTCACAACACGTTCGCTTCACGCTGTAGCTTCAAAACAAACTTGTTACAGAACAACTCGATGTTGTTTGCAGCGGGAACAAACACACACAAAGCTTAATAGTCACGACAACCTTATTTTGATTTCTCCTGCTTGTGAGATAACCGTTCCTTGAATATGGTTTGATGCCTAGAGGCAGTTTGGTTTCAGATCGTAGACGTAAGGCTAAGGCCTATTTTTTACCATGTTGAGGGGTTTGCACTGAGGTTATCTCAATTTCTTTCGTGACATATAAAAAGTTGCATGTTGAATATAGGTCAGTGGGTTGCAAAGTTTTTACATTGCAAATTCAAACAATATCGCAGAAATGACATCAGATATCAGAACAGCAAGTAATTTTGCATCAAGGCTGCCTTCTTCCCTGTTATGTGCAGTACCAAAAAAGTATCTTCTTATTTGCAAAGCAAGGCAAAATTGTCTTGAATGCTTCCCAACTGGTATCAAGCTCTGGTGTTATAGAGTCGTACTACAGTGACCACAAGGCTGTCTATGTATGTTTTCAAATGCAAATTCCAATGATGAACTAGACTGAGTGTAAAGACGAGCATTACTTTGGTTGAATATCAGTTTACAAATGTTACTTGCGATACACGATGTTGGTGTGCGTTAGCACGCCTCGATTACTTATTATTTATTTTTTATTATTTTGGTGTGCAAAGCCACGCCTCGATTATTTGGTGTGTAAAGCCACGCCTCGATTACTTTGGTTGAATATCAGTTTACAAATGTTACTTGCGATACACGATGTTGGTGTGCGTTAGCACGCCTCGATTACTTATTATTTATTTTTTATTATTTTGGTGTGTAAAGCCACGCCTCGATTATTTGGTGTGCAAAGCCACGCCTCGATTACTTGCTATGCATAGCGACGCTTCGATTAAAAATTGTTTGACCTGTTTCAAAACTGTTTTTACCATTTTGTGTTTCTATTATTGAATGTTTTTCAAAAACTGAATGCTTGTCGTTGGAAATGCTAAATTCTTAGACTAATGTACAAAAAATGAAATTCTGTTTACACTTAAGATTAACACCCCAAAGCACCGACAACAATAAACAGGGTAAGTATCAATCTACTACAACTTCCGTTTCCTTTAAACTGTTACGGAGAGGCGGCCCTGGTTTATTCAAGGGACTAAGGCGATTGTAGATTTGAACAACATACACAAGATGGGTATTTCATCACAAAGAAAAGACCCCCATTGTGGTCCTTGATGTAGTACTGTTTCAGATTTCTCAATCTTAAGAATCTTCTTTGGTTTTGCAGACAAATAACTAGTGGATATCCCGACAAGCTGCCAGCATTAAAATGGCCAGAATGACGACACAACTACCTATCAAACTCAAAAGGCACGATTATCAGTAACATGGACAAGTACAGCAAGCCTGGTACACAATCTTGCAGAGAAAGCTTGAGAACACTGATCAGTCTTCCGCTAGCCTATCAACATATTTCACAGAATGAATTTACCTGCCCATACATATCTTAAATACAAGACACATGAAACTAACCACAGATCAAACTCTCTCCAACAGACTGCAACAATTGCATGCGTATTTGAAGGATTAAATGAAGAGTACTATATATCGTTTACAAACATCGATTGATTTATGTAACATTGAAAGCAGTTAAGAAACTAAACGCAGCATCATCGCAAGAGATTATTTCTGTTACTGACCATTCAGAAGGAACATATCACATCATGTTCTTAAACTTTGAAAGCCAGAATTGTTTGAACAAGTGAAACAGTACTTTTTTTCGAACAGACCACATCACACAAACGATAAATTCTTTTCAGTATATGATTGTTCATGGAAATGATCCTTATATTCATCCTATCAAACACATACAGTTGACCTTGACTACCACTGGTGTGTGTCAGTATTGCAACTATCTACGTATTATTTGTCTGAAGCTATATGGGAATATGGCAGAATTACCGAAGAGGATGTCACATCTGAGAACCTTATTTGTTACTCAATTATTGAAGATTTGCTGACATCAGTATTATTCGGTGATCCACTCTGTACTGCTGAACGGCTTCATAGCAGCCTGCAATTATTGAAGATTTGCTGACATCAGTGTTATTGGGTGATCCACTCTGTACTGCTGAACGGCTTCATAGCAGCCTTTGTAATTGATAGATTTGCTATTATTTTTAGGTTTTATTAATCTCTGCCTTGGCCAAGAGAAGCTTAAATTCTAATTATAATAAGCATTAGAATAACTTCTGCTGCACAACAGGATTTAATATTAAAGTATCTACAGTATTTGTACCCCCAAATTATTGCAAACCAGCTATAATAAATTTCTACCTATTTTCAAGAAAGCTTTGATTATCTTGGTAGAAGCCAAAAGTTAGGCCTCTTACGCCTTGTATAGAACAGAAAGTTTAACATATAGAATTGAAAAGTGAATAATTACAGCGAATTTGTTATTCAAATAATGTCAGTAGGCCTTTAAAATATGGCGTCGTAAAACGGCAAATCAAACGATGTAGTGGCATACGTAACCTGAAATTTGTTCTAACATTGCACTTGCAGTAATAATAGTATTTGAGATATATGTGTATTCTATTTTCAGTCATAGTGCAATGGTAGAATTCATGGTAGCCATGCAGTTTTTGAACTCATGTTCGGAGACTGCAGCGGTATGCCAATGGGGGGTGTTTTTTCGCTTGGTAGAAGAAAATTACTATCTTTTGACCTATATTAATAGATCAAAGCGCTTTGTGTTAAAATGTTAACAGCTGGTCACACATTATATGTTGATAGATACATACTCTACAGCACTACGCTGTACAACAGTGAATTAACTCTACCTTGAGATAGATCAGCTTGGGCTTCACTAAAGTGAGTAGACTGGCTTAGGAAAATCGACCAAAATCTTCCAAAAATCTGCATTTAATTCTATGAAATGTAGCAACGATATGAAACTAATTTGGTACAGGCTTTTCAGTCAATTCCAATCATATTCAATCCACCCTCTCAGGGCTGGGCAAGCCCTAAGACCCTACTAGCTCTAAGCCCGGGGGTCACTTCCATATATACTGATACGGGGTGTGCCATTTTTTGCGGTGCCTTTTTTCAGGCAGAAAATAAATTTTACGGTGTCATTTTTGGTAAGATCATAAGAAACCATAAATTTTGGGGTATCATTTTTGATGTGATCATAAATTTTAGAGTATCATCTTCAAAAAGAATTCTTTGGGGTGAAATGTTGGGATTTTTAACCTATAAAATTAAATTTTAAGTATATGAATTTTGCATATCCTATAAATTTAGGGGTTTGGTTTCTGGAAAATCTATAAATTTTAGGATGTGATTTTTCGAAAATCATGTCCGAACTTCCGACGCTAGGGGGGCACGTGCCCCCCTGCCCCCCCACCCACGACGCTTCTGTGCACAACCACAGCCTCTGCTGTTGGATATCTTGATAATCAAACAAGCATCCGTCTTGTGGCTTTCTAGTGTGTGTGGATTGGAATCTGAAATCTTATTTTCCTGGTGTTCGTATTAGAAGCAATTCTAGCGGCTGTTCTTTGAGATTCGTTTGAGATTCGAGAGTATTAAATCAAAGACATCACCTACGTAAGTAAAACTTTGTTTAAAAAGTCGCCAAATTTTTATAATAAGCGTAGATTTGTTGAAAATTTCACTATATTTGCTTGAATGTATTAAAACGAAATGTATCGGGATTAGATCCACATCAGTTAATCGAACGTATGTTTATTTATACGTATCATGAAAGATGTCGACGTTTGAAAAGTCAGCAAAATTAAGTTTTGCCACTTACCATAAAGATTTGTTTTTCAGCTGTGTCAAAGGCTAAGTTATTTTTAGCTATGATAACAATCATGCTAAATTATGCCACAGACTCTGAAAAGATAGGATGAAAAACCCATATTTTGAGCCATGGGCTGTAGAAGAAATCCTAAATCTGGCACAATATTCTCAATTCCATTATTTCAATAGCATATAAACTATTTTTGAAATCACAATTGCTTCGCAATTATGTGTACCAAGTTGCATTGCCATAAACCTCATGGTTGCCAAGAAAATGTAGGGGGGGCTCTTTTTACACCCCCCCCATGCAAAAATTGGCACTTGATTTATCCATGTAGATTAGGGTTAATAGATTCTTTGTTTTTTGTAGTTTTTTGTGTGAATTTGCTTCCCTTGAGAGACTATGAAGTTATCCTTTTCAATTGCATACATTGGAGATACCATTTCTGCCGTTCTGTACTCCTTCAGATGTTCTGCACTTTTCTGTACTTCTAGGCCTCTGAAGTAAAACTCGCTCATGTTGAATGATATTTTTAAAAAAAGATGGTTCTCAGGCATTTTATTGAAGACAGGTTCGTCTTGGCCTTTTGATTGTTATGTAATAGAAAAGGTAGCATTAGGAAAAAATAGTTGGTTTGCAAGATACAAGATAACATTCTGGCTGGAGTTGCCGTCCTGGTTTCGTGAACTTTCTCCTGCTAAGCAATGAAAACTGCTGCAGAGTTCTTCCTCTGGCGTATATGTTTTCTTTTGAGATCTTGTTGTAAGCATAAGGGATGAGTTGCTATAGAAGATTAAGAACGCTCAACCTCTTGTCAATAAACGGCTGCGGCGAAAGTTTGAATATCTTTCGTTGTATAACATAACAGCAGAGAATGACTACCGGGTGGGTGAGTCAGGAAAAAGTTTCGACGTTGAAAAATATTCTTATTCAGTTATATCAAAGGTCAATTGCTTTTCACAAAAAAATAAATTATGCTAAATTATTTCAAAGATTTTGGCATGATTGCCTGAAAACCCATATTTTGAGCCATAGGTTTTAGACGACGTCGGAAATCTTGTCTATGATTCTTAAATTTACGATTTCTGATTAACTTTCGATTCGTATATCATCCCAAGATTGCAGTCTGTCGTTTGGACAAAAAAATCGATGTTCTTAAAGTTTTGTGCAGTTTTATGCTTCAAAAACTAAACTTAAAACTTTTGATGATGGAAAGCCGTTGACAGCGTAGTCATTATTCCTAAGTTTAGCATAGCCTCCAAATCTTTAAAAAACATTGCACGGATGGTTAATGCATCTTTCGTTTTATTTTATGGCTTGAAAGGAACTTCAGGTATGTTTCTATAATCCTACATGCAGTACTTCTAATATCTTGATTATTTTCAGAATTACAGCGGTTTTCTTTCTATTGAAAGAACTCTTGAAAAGTTTTGAAAAAAATTAAAATAATCGTAGATCCTAAATAAAAATACGAAAAACGGTACAATCTTCAAGAATATTATAGCTTGTGAAGGTCTATAATATGGCTGCAAGCAGAAAATCTGTAGCTTTTCTATTTTACGATTTAGCAATTTGATGACGTCACATTCTCAAAACGGCCCAAGCGAAGAAGACGCTGTGTAATTCTGAAAATAATCAAGATATCAGAACTGCTGCATGTAGGATTATAGAAACGTACCTGAAGTTCCTTTCAAGCCATTAAATCAAACAGAAGATGCATTAACCATCCGTGCAATGTTTTTTAAAGATGCCAAAGATTTGGAGGGTATGCTCCTAAGTTTAATCTGATCTTTGTTGCAACACTTCAAACGGAATAACTTAACAAACAGAATTTCGAATTTTGTTGATTTCTCGAACTTCGGAACTTTTTTTACTCACCTGGTACAAATTCGCTAATCCATCTCTTGATAAAACATATTTTGATTTCTTTAACATATTTCGTCCCATGAAAACTTTTGCCATGAATGCAAAAAGACAAACAGTAGAATAATACTAAAACTTCCCAAGAATATGGTCACATGATTTGGAATGGGTAAAACAAACCTTAGCCAAGCCAATGAGATCTCTGAGTGTCCCAAGAAAGTAGACAAGTTTGAGAATCACCACATTCTATCATTGCTTCCATCATTAAAACTTCTTTCTCTCTCCGTTATTTCATCAATTGAATTCCTTTTGAAAGTAATCAAAGTAAAAGCTTTGTTTCCATTACGTAAGGGGTAGATAGTAGCATTTTTGAAAACTATTTCTGAAGCATACTCTCTAAGCGACATCGTAATTCTTGACTAACACACATATTTTTGCGATGTTAATAACATTCAAGTCTTTCATGAAGGTTGCATTCCTTTCCAACAATTAAGACCAAGAAAATGATTAATATAGAATAAGAAATCAATTTAATAATCATCTGCACATTTTCGCAGTATGCTTCAAAACCAGGCAGCTCTCAAAACAGCCATATCTGGGAATCTGGCAGTTTAAGATAATTCTTGGATGGAAACATAATTTGGTTCTTCAACTACAGTGTGCCCCAAAAAATATCGGAGTATTATAAAAATGTATCTCCCCAAAACCAGTCTTTTTAAGAGCACAATTTGTACTGGTACGCTGAAAAATGGGTTGGTGAAATTTTTCTTCGAAGACATACATAGGACCGCCAAAAAATGCAGCACATGCCCATCCTTGGGCATCTGATCGCTTCTAGTCTTGTAGAGTGTCTTAATTTTCTGGAAAAGGCTATTACAGATTCTTATAAACGGTTTCTTATATAAAACAAAATGAGTGCATGGTTTGTCTTTAACATATAGGGTAATCGTTCAATATCAGGGCCGATGACAGCCATGAATTCGGGGCAAGGAACCAAAATTTTCCGACGACAAAAGCAACAACAACAACAGCAACAACGCCAGTTGTAGGAACATACGTTAAAATCATGCGTGAAATGACTGATATACTCCTTCAATAACTACAATTTGGAATTATTTATCAATCCAACCTTGCAATCTTCAAATGTAGTGAATATGAAGCAAAACGATGCTGCAGATTCAAAATTCACGTCGTCATTTATCATCGAACGTTAATAAATTCGTACTCAATGCATCATTTCTCCCAGGGGGGACTTGGTAGTTCAAGGTGACGCATAGGTAGGAAAATTTAGGGCCTCAAATTCTGCAATTTACTACCTCTTAGGGTAGCAAAATTTCAAGATTTACTAGGTTATAACAGATTGTTATTAGCTTATCATTGATTGACCATTGATTGACCATACAATGACCTCATTGAGAGAAAATTCACCCAATCCTACCATACTTCTAAACAGTATTATACCGTATAGAGTACTTACTCTTATAGAGTGCAAAAGGGACTTTATGCTTTGATTGTGATGAAAAGGTATTTGATTGGTTCAAAATATGATACATTTTCAATGTAAAATGAAGTATTTATCATCGTGGAAAGTTTACGATTTAAGTGTTTCGTTTCTGCTATACAATATCACTGTTGTTTTTGGAACAATCAATCTATTGTTTTCATCCAAAAAAATTCCGTCAAATACTTTTATGGACAACCACCATCGCTTGGGGCAAAAGCAAGGACGCCGGACGGGGCACATTTTTAGGAGGGCCAAAACTGTAAATTTGAGGGCAAAAAATAGGAAAATAACATATTTAGGAGAGGGCAGGAGGGGTGGTCGCCCACGCCCCCCGCCTCCGGCGCTCCTGGGCAAAAGTTACTACCGCTTAGGCCAAAAGTTACTACCGCTTAGGCTAAAAGCTACTACCGCCAAGGGTTTAGGGTTTCGGAGCATTTTCCTACCTATGCGTCACCTTGAACTACCAAGTCCCCCCCCCTGGGCATTTCTCCGACAAATCTTTGAAAGGTGGACCTGTAAATCGCAAAAAATCCGACAGGAAGAGTGAAATTTCCGACAAACGGCCTGCTGGGGGGGCGCTCCGCCCCCCGGCCCCCCATGCTTTTCCTACAGCTCGGAAAAAATATAAGCTTCCCTGAGCCGCCATGTATTTTCCACAAGTGCTTTCAAGTGTTTCCACCGAAAGTGTTTTGAAAGTACAATGTTGAACTGTTGAACTAAAGGCTGCTGTGAGATCTGATCTGGTCTTTACAAGAGCCGCACAGCACATAAAAACTGGCAATGGTACGAGGACACAAATGCAGTTACCATATTTGGCATGGCATTGTACGACATTCGTATGTGGATTTCATCAGAGAGGATAACAGGATAACTGTTTCACTGCTTGTTCAGCATAAGAAATAGAAACATGACAACTGATGACAAGTTAAACTGAAGAGAACCATGGAAAGGGTGGTCTAAAATCTCAGATTCCCTTTCCACACAGTAAACTTATGTCTGCATGAAAGTCTGGGCAAAATAGTCCCACCTATACTATATGGCAGTCCTTGAGCTTGGAAGGAATTATCTCTTTTTAAGCACCCATGTTTCTTTGGATACTGGTTGTATAGTATGAAGCGCTCCAATGAAAGAATTGAGCCACATGTATACCCAGTAACGAGTAAAGATTGTTTTTTTATTTGTATAATGTAAAAATGTCCAGTGCAATCATTACCAGAATAAGAGCAGAGAGATTTCGTTTTCTCCCAGAGACACCAAGCATGATTCTTGCTGCTTGTTATTCAATGCTGACTTTTCGCGGCTCTGATTGGCATTCAAAACACAATACGAAGCTAAAGCTTCTGATTGGATAATTTCAACAAAGTAGCTGGGTATAGATTCATGTTTCATTTTTCAATTGAAATCAGAAATTTCATTCTGTGAACAGTATAAAACGTTTGAAATGTCGGTCAAAGCATTTTCCAAGTTTTGTATAACCAGTATAAGAATAATAGTTGTTGTCAAGGCCTTCTCACTTTTACCAAACTATCCCTGTTTCTTCTATCCACTCTGTTTATATATTTGTACTCGTGTCCATTTTATGTATGTATGTATGTATGTAATGATGTAATGTATGTAGAATTTCTCCATTTAAAAGCAAATAAAATATGGATTTATGAAAAATGGATCTAATTACATGTGTGCAATATATTACAAGTATAAAAGTTAAATATTTGAATCTAAAGACACCCAAGACACCCTAGGTTAAAATGGCAGGGATAGCATTAAAAGGACAGTGCGACCTTGCTTCCATAATGGTCCCTCCATGTTATTAAAAAGAAAGTTTTCGTGAAAGAAAAAAATACGGGCATTACGTCAAAAATTGAATAAAAAATGCTGCATTCTTAAGAAGATATTTCTGTTTGCAGCTTTTAGAATTTCAATAATATATAGGGGCTGTCTTCTTGATTTTGGAGATCTTTAAAGAATTTGTCTTTGATCTTATGTTTGAAACTGTTGACGTTCTTAGCAGATTTTATGCCTGAGTCAGTTCAGTTCAGTTTCATTTTAAAATCCACAACATACAAGTTTCAATATTAAAAATACATAAACTAGGTACAATACTACAAAATATAAAACAACAGTACTACCACAACATCTACAATTTTAGGGGGAAAATATATGAAACCTGTATGAGGGGAATTTCTTAAAGGAGGAGCTCTCTCAGTAGATAGACTAATCGAGGAGAGAGCACCCCCTATGTAAAAACCTATACTTTCAGCAATCAGAATGATTTCAAAAGATGCGTTTTGTGCAAGAGACCCTAGAATGACGACAGTGAATCCAAGCACACAGAACCCGCTCCAGACAAAAAACCAAATCCACAGCTAACGCTGAGGAATGGTTCTATGCCCGAAACAGGTCCCAAGAACAAGAACCCACCAAGCCACTCCAAAGTCTGCATGATTTGATAAATTTTGAGATTGATGCTAAAAATCAAAGTTACAGCCATGTTTGAAAAATGCAACCTAAAATGTGAATTTAAAGGGCATATGCCACGAACCCGACCAGCCCCCACAAGACGATTCCCCCACCACCCATCACAAGGCACAGGACAGAGGATGAACTCTCA
>REGM01000564.1:0-15459 GCA_004194415.1 Aurelia aurita | reverse complement strand
TTGTAAATAGCGATTTTGGAATGTTATTTTGGTAGAAATTATTCAATTCTGATGACGTAATTTATGCTATAAACTTGTTCCATGTAAAAATAAACAAAAAGAAGCGGCAAATTGGTGATAATCCATCACAAATGCATCATTGGAGTGTTTTTAATTGAAAAAGTTGGACAAAATTCAAAAAATTTGCTAATTAGGCCAAAATGGCGGCCAAAATGACGTCATAATAAAAAAATGCTGACGTCATCAAATTCCAGAAATTCCGGTATCAAATTAAAGCCCTTTGTTTGCTGATTCGTTTGATATATAATACTTCATAATTTGATCAAATCTTGCCCTTGAAATCATCAACAACAATGATTTTGCTGTTACCTGCTTCCAAATATGGGCATGTCACGTGACCTGTGAGGTCTATTGTTCAAATTTTTTTTCATCAAAATGTAGCTAATAGATAATTAATAAAAGTCAGGGAGGTTGGGGGGACATAGCTGATGTCGTTGAAAAACGCTGCAAGAAAAACCTCGAGGGGGGGTGGATTCCACCCCCCCATATGGATTAGGGTTAACAGGAAGCCGCTCCAAAACATCGCGGCTAATTTAATCTTAATAACCCCAACCTATGACCACAATATTTTTCAAAAAGCAATCCACGCGTCTCCTACCGCCCATGGATTTACATGTGATTTTATAACGGTGTTTTATCTCAGAATCGTTAAAAATAAACCTAAACTTCTGGATCCAATTTCCAACATCCAAGCTCCACGGCGATGAAAATGAAACTTAATTGGGCGATCTTATTGCCTAGGCAATCAATTATTTAGAAACAGAGCCAGTCCTACTATTCTTTTCACTTGGTAATTTCTTTTAGCCGTTTTTCAGATAGTTTTCAGCATCGTCATGCAGAATTGTTACCAAATTTGATCAGAGATGTTTGGGACTGTTTCGAAGGATTCTGAGACTGAAAAATTTAATATAATCACTTGTAACGTTAGAACAATGCCACCGATTTTCACCATCTAAATTTTGGTATGTAAGTTGACATTTTACCTTCACAATGGTAGCCAGTTTCAAGGAATCTGATGAATAGGCAACAAACTACATGTTTGCAAAGGTTTTGACTTATTTTTTATACATCCGGTAAAATAAAAGTTGTTTTTTTAGATTAAAGGCAATTGCCGTAGTTAAAAATAGCTTCCGAAAACTCTATTTTTAGACTTATTGTTATCGAAGATGCTTTCTTTCCTCCAAAAAAAGAGAAACTACACGTATTTGTTTTTAAGAAACCGTATATAAGAAACTCAACTCTCAGATCGCCAAAAAGTTAAGAAACTCTAATCCTGAGAGAATTTAACTTAACAAACTGTTTAATTTAATAAGGTAAATCCTTAGTATCTTTTTACTTTATTTTCACTTGTTTCCTGTATCATATCACTGGAAAAATACTTTAGTAATGTTTAAACATTGAAAAGGCTTCAAAAAACTTGTTTTGAAACATGAAGATTATTATGGAACCTTTAAGAAACTCGTAAGAAACTCTATGTACTGAAAATCTGATAATCTTAAGAAACTTTCAGTACTGGCTCAAATTATACGTGTAGTCACGAGTGTCTTTGTTTGGTCTATTGAAAGCATGCTCAACTTATCTCCGTCAACTGTCTTTAAGCCAAGAGAAAAAATTCAAATCAAGTGCAGCTGTTTGAATACATTCGAAAATACGAAATATCCATAACATAAATTCGACTAATCTAAAATAAGACAGACTACAAAATCAGTCGCTGAAATTTTGAGCAAGAAATATTAAACTGAGTGAGCAAGATTGAGTTTATCTTCTGTTGTTATCTCTACCTGCCTTTTATATCTACTTCCATTCTTCAGAAAAACTAGAGTTCTTGCCTGATGCTGTTCACATCAACTGAAAAGAATTGGTTGTAACATGTTGCAATTTTTTAAATAGAACTGCAGGAAAGATACTCACAACTGGGATGCTACATTGAATCAACAAAACCAACAACAAATTCAACATCAAGATCACTAACTTAAGGCCATTACACACGAGTCCCCTTCCAGCCAACGTTTGTGGTCAAGATCTTTTGACAAAAACGTTTTCCACTTTTGTTAATCGCGTTTAATACACACGAGCATACAAAGTTAATCAACATTTTCACCGTGCGTGCATTCATCATGATATCTCAAGAGATCACTTAATTTGAAATACCATTCTTCATTGGCTAGATTCCGTTGAACATCCGTGGAGCCATAACTAAATGATAAATCTGTTTTTTTGCATCTGCCAGATGAATAAGAATAGAAAGTTACATTGAAATATGGTGTCTAATGTCTAAAAAGCAACTTTGGGTTTCCTGGCTGATTTCTCCTAATTTGTTGATTGCCCTTCGAATCTTCGTTGAAATGTACCAAAACTGTATAAAACAACGCCATTTAACCATATTTCCTTCAGTCAAAACAATATCTCATCCAAATTTCGACCAGTCATATCATCAATTTTGTTCCCTTGAAAATAAGACCACTATACTTCGAAGTTTTTTCTCGCAATTCACTAAAACATTGACATCAATTTAACTTTTGGATTCTGGTAAACAGACAAAGAAATGACGAATATTTTCCCGTCAAAAGCTGTTTGATTTGAGGCCTGCGGGTTGGAGAAAAATCTGTTTGTTTTGTTACGAGGCCAATGGCTGATAGGAAATTTCCGACGCTATTTTGAATCAATCGTCATAATACTTTTGTACCCAAAGTGTACACAAGTATGACTTTTAACTTACACGAGAGTCTGACAAATTTTTGAATATAAATAGAACTTCTAACGTCGCTCACTCAACTCAAACCATTCAAATCAAATTGTAAACTAATGTCACTCTACCCAGACCGTTTTGTAAGATAGCTAAAGTGTATTAGCAACGAATTTACAACAATGTAGTAGAAAGATCAAGTCCATAAGAAAGATGACCGGAAAGACCCCGATAATTATAGGGGTATAGCCGTTGGTTCTTGTTTGGGCAAACTCTACAGCTATGTTCTCCTAAACAGATTACAAATACATATCAAAGAACACAATCTCATAAAGAACAACCAAATTGGATTTATGAAAGGGAACCAACCAGCAGATCATATGTTTGTATTTAAATCTCTAATAGACAAAACTGTTAAGCACAAAAAGAAACGGATATATGCAGCATTCGTGGATTTCAAGAAAGCCTATGATACTATAAATCAGGAAAAACTCTTCTTTAAACTAATGCAAGCGGAAGTAGCCACACAACTCTTCATCACGCTTGACAACTACAGCCTCGTATACTGTGTTCTTACAAAATCCGAAAACGAGGTAGATACAACAGGACGTCATTTGGGTGATTTGAACGCCAAATTTTGATCGTTGGGGGAAAATATTTTACCGACAAGACAATAAATATTGGTTGCTATGCAGTTGCTAAGCAAAAAATTGGTGACCACATGGAATTAAAAGGTTTTTCCCGAAATAATTGTCAAAGTTAAGAACAAACCGACCATATTTTCAGAAACTGCGAAGAATATCCTTTCAGACAAAAAAATTAAAAAAATTTTCGAAAATTTGACAAAATAATGGTAGACAACCACCTTAACATCCGTGGAGCCATAACTACATGATAAATCTGTTTTTTGCATCTGCCAAATGAATAACAATATAAAGTTACATTGAAATATGTTGCATAATGTCTAAGAAGCAACTTTGGGTTTCCTGGCTGATTTCTCCTAATTTGTCGATTGTTATTCGAATCTTCGTTCAAAGGTACCAAACAAGGACCAAGATACGACGTTTTGTTTGGGGGGCCACGGGCCAACCGGCAATCTTTTAGGGGGGTCCGGGTGTACTCCCCCAGAAAAAATTCGTGACCACGCCCTTCAGATTGGCTTAAAATGACGCAAATTTTTGTTTCTCATTACAGATTGACTTTCCAGGTAGGTTTACGTTGGGATGGAAATTGTAAAATACGTGTTGACAAATATCCTATAGAGTTTTAGAGTATCATGTCTCTGGTGTGAAAGGAGTTTGTTGTTGCACATACCCTAAAGGGCCTCCTTAGCATAGTACAGGGTAGAAATTGAACAAGACGTAAATATGAACATGGAATACCTATCTAATCTTCTATAATACTAAATAAGCAAAATAAATACTGTAGCAACTACTTAAAATTTTGGCCCCCCTGACCTCCCTGTATCTAGGTCCTTGGTACCAAAACTGCATAAAATAATACCATTTAACCAATATTTCCTTCAGTTAAAACATTCTCCCATCTAAATCTCTACCAGCCATATCATCAATTTTGTTCCATTCAAAATAAGACCACTTCTTCGACGAAGTTTTTTTCGCAATTCACTAGAACATTGATATCAACTCAACTTTTTTATTCTGAACAGACAAAGAAATGACGAATATTTTCCCGTCAAAAGCTGTTTGATTTGAGGCGTGGGTTAGAGCAATTTAAGATGATTTAAGGAATTTTCATCACTGCACAAAACAACGTAAATCGCAGTTTTCCAGGTCAAAAGGGTGTGGCAAAAGGGTGTGGCAATAGGTTTGGCAAGTTTCCTTGTGAGCAGAGACAAGTATGGAATGTAAGATTTCCGTGCACCGGACAGCATAATTGTCATAAATTTCTGTACACCATAAGTTAGTTATTCATTTCATTTTCATTTCATTTTATAAAAAGCACGATACAATAATTATTACATTGTATAAGGCCTAAACAGAACAAAATACTATAATACATTTCTAACGAACTAAGATAGAATGTTACAGCGAAAAAAACAACCGTATGATATATAAATTTGTTTTTGTGTTATGGGGGTTATGAGAACATATTTGGTTTTGGTGTGTTTTAAGGTCAGGCTTTTTCTGGTTGCCTATTCAGGGTTTTTGTTCGGAATTCTGCTGCTTGTTGCAAAAATTGTGCGAAATTTTTCTGCTCGCTGATATGTTGGGATGACAATATGTCGATGCTCCCCTGGAAAATTTTGTAAATATGATCTCTAGAATGGCCTAGAATGCAGCTAATTCTTCTTTTTTCAAGCAAGGGAGTTTGTCATACAACTAATTTGCTGACACATGGGCAAAACTTAATTTAATGCTAATCCGTGATATTCTGTTGTAGAAACTGATAACCACCCAGAATTCTTCGACTTGCTCTGCAGGGATGACTCTAGCCAGAAATTGAAAGGCGCAAGTTGCAAAGGGGGTGCCACAGATATAGCAGCCGAAATTCTTTGGGTATTGGTTATGAAAATTCTTCAGTTTTCCTACTAAATAGCACCTGGATGTAAGAGCTATAATTAAACTGACCAGAATCATATTGTCAAGCACCTTGCTCGTTTTGAAATAAGTAGTAAGAGCTTGGAGGCGAAAAGCAAGATTCAATTTTTCGAACATGGGATTTCTGCAGTAGTTATTTTACTAAACAACGCCTGAATTGTATGTTTTTCCCAACATTGTGTTTGAAGACTCTAAAAAGAGGTGAGTTAGTTTCAAGAAGAGGGGCCATTTGTTTTTCAAAAAGGGGGTGCCCAGCAAGATGATTATTCTTTTCAAGAAGGATTTAGTGTATTTATTCTGAAAACATCTAAAACTGCTGTATTTCAAGTATTTCAAACTGAAAAGTGAAAGAATTCATCACTGCACAAAACTTGATTCATCACTGCACATTTTCAATTCATCACTGCAAAAATTGGTCATCACTGCACCTTAAATTAATCCTTGGGTCAATGGCTGATAGGAAATTTCCGACGCCATTTTGAATCAATCGTCATAATACTTTTGTACCCCAAGTGTACACAAGTATGACTTTTAACTAACACGAGAGCCTGATATATTTTTGAATATAAATAGTAGTCTATTTGAGATCACTTAATATGGAAAAGACAAATAAACGTTTCTGCATCATACTTTTTAATAATGGTCAACATCTGTGAAAGGATAACAGACATCCTACACTGCGTATACTTCCATTCTCTTGATCAGGAAGTATTGAAGACCAGTCAAAAATGTATGCGTCGTTGGCACTGAGGATGGGCGCGAATAATAGCCACCGTATGAAGAGCTGCATCCATTGATATTGGGAGTATCTTCAACACGCAATTCATAATGCACATCAATGTGCCCAAAAGTAGGTCCATGTGAACCACCCCTAAGGATACTGCCATAAGTAGAATAGGGAGGCATGATGACCGGGGTATTCCATTCTTTGCTCTTCAAGCTGAACAGGAAACTCTTCGCATCTGGAGCTGGAATTTTATTGAATAAAAATAAAAATTTATCTGCAGAACGAAATGCATCAAACAAGTTCTAACTGACGGAATTTTGTAATACAATGAAAGCTAACGCTCTACAAATACCACCGTCTATGTGCCCCGGTGAGAGGTCAGATGTTCGTCGGTGTTCTGGTGATCGAAAATCTGTCCTAATTCTAGGGACTTTGATCTTTTGGAACTCGTCAGTTAACTGGGAACTAAAATCATGCTTGTTATAAAGGTGTCGAATTATTGCTTGCGGTTTTACCTAAAGCTGACAGTCAGCAATTTTCTGATTGTGATTAATCAATTTGGTCTTCCTGTGCTTGTAGTTGGTAATTTGGCGCGTGCACCAACAAAACAGAGCCAAAGAAACAATGGCGTGTTTAGGTTGTTCTTTGTCCTATCTATAGACCATGCCTTTTAGCTTAAGGTCCCAATGAATTAGTTTAAACTTGAACATTTCTAAAGCTGAGACTCCTTCGCAGTAACAGTTGAAGCATGGAACAATCACTTTGGGGCATCCTGTATATCCGAATGATTCAGATAACTTTCGGCAGCAACATTTTTTATGTTTAAAGATTTGCTGCAGGTAAGTTAAATTACATCCTGATACTTAACAGCTTTTGCTGAAGGGTAACAAATAAATGAATGAATGAATCAAATATGAAATAAGAAATATGAAAAATACTTACACCAACCATTACCAGCCCATGATAGGTGTGTTGATCCTCCAAATATACATCCATGCTCAGACTCAATTAGCACCAATGTTGGGCCTTTACCATCACAGAGTTCATGAAACTTTGCTGCTGTCCATCCATCATCTTCAGCAGAGTATAGTAGGAGCGGATTTTGCTTCATCTGCTTCTCTTTTAGCCACTTAAGTAATTGCAATTGATAATCAGGTTTATCGCCGATGATTGCAGATTCTTTGAGGCCTATATTGTCGATGAATTGGATCAAACTTTGCAAATTAAGGAGCTTAGCATCTGAGCGCAGACCGACACGATCAATTCGAGCAGCATTTTCCGGTAGAGAACCTTCTTTAAGAAACATTAAAAGTTCTTTCGTGTGCTTTATTGTGTCTTCAAAAAAGTATGCTCCATTCAGCTGGGATACTTCTGCTCCATTCCCTGTTAGCATTTGTGCAAATACACTTTCAGGATCCCTTCTTAATGTTTTGATACTTGCAACATAAATCTTCCCTCCAACATTTATCTTTGTAGATTTGTTCTTGACAATAATGTCAATCAAGCCTTTGAGATTGTAAAATTCAGCTTCTTTTAGCAACTCACTCCCAACAGTTTCGATTACTTCTCTAGGGACCTCCCCCATTCTAAGGTAATTCAAGATATGCCTGAACAGTGTTCCATCACGATCGATGAAATATGCGCCATCTTTTTGTTTCAGTGGCTCAAACCTTTTTGAAAACATTGCGGCCAACATGCTATCTGGTTCTTTCTGTGAGGTGGTGAGACTTGTTTCAAAGATTTGTCCACCGACGTTAAGCTTAATGACATCAGAGAAATGGACATCTTTCAATTTTTCTGCAATGTCCAGAAAAGCTTCCTTTTTGTGATCCAAAAAAGCAAGATCTTTTTTGAGAGATGCCTGTCCATCCTCTAGAAGAATCTTCGCCTCTTTGAAGGCTTCCGCGGATATTTTCGCATGATCTTCTATCCTCATCATTTCATCTTTTAGACTACCACTGTTGTTCTCCGTATTCAAACTCCCACCTTGATCTGTTACCACTTCAGATGTCGAAAGCAGATTGACGAGGCCATTAAAACCATAATATCTTGCTTCAACAATTAGTTCTTCTGCATTTTCTTTCATACGCGATGAAACATTTGCAGTTCTCAAGTAGTTGAGTATTGATCTAAAGTAGAAATAAACATTTTAAGCTGAAGCACTTCGAATGCTTACGGTAAACGTTTGTAGCACTTACGGTAAACGTTTGTAGCACAAGATTGGGTTTTCTCTCCCCAAAAACCAAACTATTAGCGGGGTCTAGTTAAACTATACATCATTCGATGCGTAAGAATGTAGGGATTCTAACCATATCAAAATAATTGGCAAAGCTTGTAAAAGGATATTTTCCAGGCAACTTTATTGCTTAAGAGAGTATACCTCACTCAAACGCTATTTTGTACCCTTGCGTTTAACATAACAAAATCTAACTTCTATCAACAGGAAGTGCACACTCTAATCTACCAAAGAGTGTCTCAGATTTTTTAAAGTCCTCCTTCCCTTGATAATTCACGCTGTCATAAATTTGGTAATAACTTCTCTGCCCTCGTACAGTTGTATTTGGCTATAAAANTGTCATAAATTTGGAAATAACTTCTCTGCCCTCGTACAGTTATATTTGGCTATAAAAGGCGGACTAGAGGACATGCCAAGGTTCTGAGACACACTTTGCTTGCCTGAAGCCTGCTCTGGTAGTGTGCAAAATATGGAGCCATTCGATTGGTTCCTTGGGTACAAAATAGCTTTTTCGTACCTGTACCTAGTGGATTTGTAAATCCTGAAAAAAAGGAATTTTACTGATGGCGTTTAAAATGTAAATACTAAGGTCTCTTAAACCACACTGTAATCCGGGTCAAGCAATTACGGCTTAAAAAGCAATCAATCCATTTAAACAAAGGAATCGATACATAAAATGTGGTTTCATGTTTATTTTGTAACACACGACCGACTTAATAGGTCAAAAAGCTAGGATTATAATTTAAACCACACAGAATAGCTTTGGGTGAGATGTTGTAGCATCCTTCCTTCGATCAAGAATTCTACTTGTTCAACATGTCTGTTACTTCCAAAGATGGTATCTTTGTGTTTCTTAAAAGTTGGGTTTCTGAGAATTGAAAATATTTTTCGGCCTACAAACGTTTACCGTAACCTTAAAGGGAATCGACATAGTTAAAAGCTGGCCAGGGCCAAGTTAAAAATATAGTCTATTGTATTTGATACGTGCCGTTTCATTGTGTAGCTGAAGAAAGAATGGGTGCGTGGGTGTTTTCGTAGCCTATTTATAGCGACCAATCAATATAGCTATGTCTATTCCCTTTTAAAAAAGTACTTGAATGTCAATTTTCATCAAATATTCTGGACTGTTTCTACAAGACAAAATTTCATATATTCACTGTAACACCTCTCAACCCCATGGAATGGATCCATCAAATGTGCCTGCGGAAAAGTTAGCGTTAACTTAATTTTCAGTTGCGGTCATCTTATTCCCTAATGTGGTATGGCCCTAAACGGCCAGCTTTGAAGTGATATCGGTTATCAACGCCAATGAAGATCCTGTCAAAGTTTATCCAGTGAAAGTAAAAGAATGTTTTTCGGCTCCTGCTAATGCTGGAAAGTGGGACTCGAGGTATAGGTTATCACTCATGGACATTCATTTTGCGTGAGAACATTCTCAAAATGAGATGAAATTAACAAAAACAAAACTCTTAAGATAGTCAGCATAGGTTTCAAATCTTTGAAAAGGTCGGTGTAAAATTCAGTGACCTATTTCTTTGAATGGAATGGCTTGAAAGAAACTTTAGCTACTTTAATTCTACCGTTGGACTTTTCAGAAATCTTCAATATTTTCAGAATTAGAGTGTTTTTTTCTTTCTTAAAGAACTCAAGAAAATTTTTGAAAAAAACTTAAAACCATCGTGATTTCTAAACTTTTTGAGGAAACATCGAATAATTTTCCAGAAAAACATAGTTTATGAACGTCTACAATATGATATCAAGCAAAAGTCTTTCACTCTTCTGGTTTGTGATTTAGAAATTTGATGACGTCACATCCTCAAATGAGTTGAAATATGAAATACGCTGTAATTTCGAAAATATTGAAGATGTCTGAAAAGTCCAATGTAGAGTTATAGCAAAGTAGCTAAAGTTTCTTTCAAGCCATTCGATTCAAATAAATATGTCACTAAATTTTACACCGACCATTTTACGCCAATTTAAAGATTTGGAACCTATGCTAAGATAGTCTGAATGATGAACTATGAAATTCAATTGGCTAAAGGGTATGACGTCATCATAAGGGTGGATGGGTTCTCACGTGGAAAAGTATTTCCCACCACACTCTCTAAATTGGCGGAAAATATTTTCAAAACTTTTGTCCAGCAGATATTAACTTTCCCCTTCTAGTTAACAGGATGGTACGACTGGGGGATGAAACACCCCCATACCTGCTACTGTATGCCCCTTTGTATACTGATGGACTTTTCTGAAGGAAAAAATGGATGTTGCCTTATCAATTTTTTCTGCGGGTATTCTTTCAACCAAACTTCCGGTTACTGTTGTGCTCAAGGGCGTGGACATGTCCACCCCAGTTTTTCCAAGGCGGTATTTACTCATAAGCAAAAACGGTGTAAAATAGGCTGGGAATACCTTTCAGAAGTTAGTTCCATACTAAGTCCATCCCACTTTTCTAGGCCTGGCGACACCCCTGGTTGTGCTTTCATTTGGAATTAGTGGTACCCATAGTTTGTATCATCAACAGTGGGCACAGGGGGTAACTAGGGACCACGGCAGTAGAGAGGGGCTCGTAAAACTTTTTGCTTCCATATAGTACAAGTACTGGAAACTGCCCAGCCCGCAACCTATGCCCCTGCCCTCAGTCCCCCAAGAGTTGCTATGGACCTTCTGACTAGCATGGTGGTTTTTCACGTGGATGATTAATTAAATAGAGTTTTCATATAACTTTTTTGTATCAACATAATGCCAGAAGGTCCCAGAACACGTTCTCATCAACACAATGATTGATATGATAGAACCTGTTCTCAGTAGGGAGGGCAAGGGAGGGAGAGATTGTAATCAAGCTGTTATATGACCATAGATTTACAGTGTGATCTTGATGGATATTTATGGTAAATTTGACAAAAATTTCATTAACAAGCATGTTGGATCGCCTATATTTTCTTTTACAAGAATGCGAAACTTGGAGTTTCATTCATGTAAGGTTTGAAATTTCTTCATGCTAATTTGGGATAATGTTATAGCAACATCAACTTGTTGACGTCCAAAATCCTTAGATATACACCCACCTAACTGCCCCAGCACATTCTACCGCAGTGATTACCCTAGTACAAAATGAAACAAATTCTGTTCCCGGACAAGATAAGAATATCCCCACTACAAAACAACTCACAAGTGAAATTTTAGCAGCAAATTGTTCAAACCCCAGGCACAGGTGGCGGAGAAAAATTGTAGATTTGATAAAATTTGATCTTACTTGCCTGTTAATTGTGTCACATTTCTCTCATGTCTTCTCTCTGTCAGTTCAGCTTCTATTTGTATCCGCACAACACCATGTGGGCCTAAACGGATACAAATAGAAGCTGAACTGACAGACCTGAGAGAAATGTGACACAATTAACAGGCAAGTAAGATCAAATTTTATCAAATCTGCAATTTTTCTCCGCCACCTGTGCCCCAGGGAGAAATTTTAAAAATTATTTCCATGCACATACAGTAATCCTTAATACCAAAATTGGAGCTCCCCTCCCCCGTGAACATTGCACTATTTATTATGATCACCAGAATCCCTGCGAACATCTGACCTTTCACCATGGAGCACTTAGATAGTTATGTTTAGATATTAATCTATCTTCTCATGTTGCCATTCAAAATACCTCCTCTATAAATTGAAGGTACACTTGTTGTGACAAAAAATCACCAAGTTACAGTAATTAGTAGTTTGCTCTAATAACTACGCTATTACTGTACTCCTAATAAATTACTCTAATTCACATGTGAGAAAGCCTGCCTTAGTAAAATTTTTGCATTTTTTATATCCTTGGAAAATGTTTAGAGAACTGAAACATGATTCCAAATATATTCTTGAAAAGTAGTAAATTGATAAGGGAAATGCTTAATCATAAAAATGCAAAAAACAGTTTGGTTTACATTTATGTCACAAAATTTGAAACTTAAAGGAGATAAGTTAAGTGGAAATACTGTAATAAATGACAACAAAATAAACTTAATGGATGAAGCATCCCCAATCTTCGAAGAAATGACGTTCTGTTCGTTCCTAAAATCAAAACTACAAATTATGGTATAAAATCTATTAGCTTTTTGGGTCCAAAGATTTGGAATTCTNTCGTTTTTCCTTCTCAGAGATCGGTACTCGTTTCCCGCTTTCTCGCTTTTTCCTTTCTCGCTTGTAGTTTGAAGTAAATTAAGGCTTGCAAATAAAATCTAACATGTCAAATCAATAATTCAAAGAACACTAATTTGCATTCTATCTAGCAAAAGGGCGTTTTCCGACGTTCTAGAGGGCGTGGTCCAAAAAAATTATGGGGGTCAGCCCCCAGATCCCCATTTTTCGCTCGCTCCGCTCGTGTGTCCACTCCACTTTTTGGCGGCTGGCGCCGCCCCTGCTTGTTTGCATCCAAAATCCTTAAATATACACCCACCTAACTGCCCCAGCACATTCTACCCCGGTCATTACCCTTGTACAAAATGAAACAAATTCTGTTCCCGAACAAGATGTGAATATCTCCATTACAAAACAACTCACAAGTGAAATCTTGCAGCAAATTTTTCAAACCCCAGGGAGAAATTTTAAAAATTATTTCCATGCACATACAGTAATCCTTAATACCAAAATTGGAGCTCCCCCGTGAACATTGTACTATTTATTATGATCACCAGGATCCCTGCAAACATCTGACCTTTCACTATGGAGCACTTACAGTAGATAGTTATGTTTAGATATTAATCTATCTTCTCATGTTGCCATTCAAAATACCTCCTCCATAAATTGAAGGTATACTTGTTGTGATAAGAAATCACCAAGTTACTGTAGTTAGTATTTTGCTCTATAACTACGCTATTACTGTACTCCTAATAAATTACTCTAATTCACATGCGAGAAAGTCTGCCTTCGTAAAAATTTTTGCATTTTTATATCCTTGGAAAATGTTTAGAGACCTGAAACATGATTCCAAATATATTCTTGAAAAGTAGTAAATTGATAAGGGAAATGCTTAATCATAAAAATGCAAAAAACAGTTTGGTTTACATTTAAAAAGGAGATAAGCTAAGTGCAAATACTGTAAATGACAACAAAATAAACTTAATGGATGAAGCATTCCCAATCTAACTATTGTGTAGTTGTGACTGAGTTTGGCTCCTTCCTCGTTTTAGTAAATATGCATAAATAGACCAGAAAGAATCGACGCAAAAATGTTGGACTGGGTAAGCAGATTTTTTTGCAAGAATTTTTATTCTCCACCGGCCATATAATATAATAAATGTTGCACTGTCCCTAGCAACAGAAATACACTTCATTACTTCTAGAAATAAAATGAGAATCAATAAACAAGTTTCTGAAGTACTATTTTTCAGTTAATGTTTTGGTGAAGAGTTGCGTTTTTAAGAAACGAGGTTCTTTGAAAGAATAAGAGTATTTATGATGCCATTTAATTTGAAAGAATTAGTGCTATATATTCCAAAATATGCAGAACACAGAGCAAGGCAACTTTGAAATATATATAATTTAATTGATTGGAGGTCTAAAAATAGAAAGTATGACAATATACAAATCTCAGTTGGTCATGCAATTACTAATTACACATATTTTTATAAAAAAGTCTTTACAAGAAACTCAACTCTCAGATGACCAAAAAATTAAGAAACTTGAATACTGGCAAAACATTATTCAAAAATAATTAAAAAGTATCAGTGTATTTGTAAATACTGCATTTTCCTCTGCTGAAATGCTATCTTTGGCCACAATTCTGCCTGTTATCTCATGTTTAATCAGCAAGAAGCTCAAGTTTGGTCATTTTTCTATTGTTATTGTTTTTATCATATATCATATCATATCATATCATATCATATCATATCATATCATATCATATCATATCATATCATATCATATCATATCATATCATATCATATCATATCATATCATATCATATCATATCATATCATATATCATATATCATATCATATATCATATCATATATCATATCATATATCATATCATATACCATATCATATATCATATCATATATCATATCATATATCATAGAACATAACAGGGCTTCATAGGTCTCACAACCTTCCACTCCCTTAACTACTTATATTATTATTATATTATTATGGCAAAATTTTGGAATAAAAGAGGCAGTTCTAGCCAAAGAAAGAGAGTGCCCCTAAAAATGTCTGAAGTCTCTACAAAATTGTTTGAAGTTCCATTTTAGCAATGGCAAACATGGAGGTTGTGGATGAATTCTAAGCCAAAGTAACGGGTGTACCCTCTAAAAATTTTCCTATGGTGTATTTATAGAAACTTCATCACAAAAGTTGTTTAACTTTCTATTTTAGCAATGGCCAACATGGACTCAATAGAGACATTAAGCCAAAGTAAAGGGTGACCCCTTAAAAAAATTTCTACAATGCCTACCTAGTTGCTAGAACCCTCATACGGACATGCACTAATGCACTTTTTAACTGTTTTCATGAGAATGTGATGAAAAAACATACAATTCGGTTCTCTTTAGTAAGTCTTCAAACGAGGCTTCCACTGCACGGGCCATCCCTGTTCAACTTCAGGCTGGATCCAGTGAGGAAACGCCTTTTTGTCAGCAAATTGGGGGTCTGCACCCCTCCAATAATTTTCTTTTGCTTCACCCCTGGTAATTCTGAAATTCCTGTAACAGTTCCATTTTTTCTCATATAAAGGTTGTATTTTGTACAGCATAATCCTGTAATAATGTACTTCAAGCAACCGGCTGATTCCGTACCTTATATCCGAAATATGTATTAAGTAGAGCCTTGTTTTTTATTATCAACAAGTCACATACTGTATGACTACCCTTGCGAAAATTTGACCATGAAACCATGGTCAAACATGTTTGGCCATGTTTAATCATGGTCAGCCGTGGTGCTTGACCATGAACTATTGACCATGGTCAGACATGAATCATGGTCAATATCTATATTTGCCAAATGACCCCTAATTCTTATTGTAGACACTGTGCATAGTTTCATAACTCATATAAAATGTGTGAATTATTAAAAATGCTGATTCTTATCCATTTTTGAGACTTGGATTAATGCAAATGTCCAAACATGGTCAAACATAGTCAAACATGGTCAGTAATTTTCAAGCTTAGGGGCAATTTTATGCATCCTAAATTGACATGTTGATAATCTTAAT
>REGM01000563.1:53559-73658 GCA_004194415.1 Aurelia aurita | reverse complement strand
GTATTAATATTGTTTGTTGATTTCAACTCAGATGGAAGACTATTCCATATTTTCGGCCCTAGATAAGATAGGCATTTTTGTCCTGTATTACTTTTGCGAAATAGAAATTCCAATTTGAACTTTGACCTTCGCGTTGTTCGGCCCTGGTTGACTGGACGGAATATCTCAGCACTATAAGCTGGGGCAGTTCCTTTGAAAAAATTAATTATGTTAACACAGATACATTGATATATCCTGTTCTTTGTGGGGAGCCAATTTATAGCCTTGAATTCTGTGGCCCCAATATGGGCTGTGTTTTTTAAATTCAGGTAAAAACGAATGCATTTGTTTTGTGCCGATTGGATTTTTTTGGACAGCCTCTTATTCAAATTTGCGTACCATGAGGTGCAAGCGTAATCAAAATAGGGTTGAATAAGAGCATTTAGAAGCAACCTGCGAAGGGAGTTATCCAGGAAGTTTTGTTTCCTGTACAGAAATTTTAACTTGCCATTTATCTTTCCAAGCATCTTAGTCGCCATTGACTCACCAGAGAGACTTTCATCCAGAACACATCCCAGATATGTGACCGTTGAATGTTGTTTAATCATTATATCGCCCCTCCTGATGTCCAGCTTTTTTAGGTTTTTGCATTTTTTTCGTCCAAAAAGAATGGATTTAGTTTTGTCCTCTCCAAAATGAATGCTTAGTTTGTTTTCTACAAACCAATCACAGAGAGAATTGACATTTTTATTCAGTTTGCTCTCTATTTGTTCGATGTTTTTGTCTCTAAAAATTAAGCAAGAATCATCTGCTTACAGAAGCAGATCACAGTCGACCGCTCGTGCCATGTCATTCACGTAAAAAAGGAATATGAGTGGGCCAAGAATCGACCCCTGGGGGACCCCACATGTCAGATTACCATGGTTTGAATATTCCTTTCCTATGTTGACAGTAAATTATCGATCCTGAAGGTAAGATTTAAACCATAAAATGGCAAATTTACTAAAGCCAAGGTATGCCATTTTATCCAGGAAAATTTTATGGTCAATTGTATCAAATGCTTTTTCAAGGTCGATTAATATCATGCCTGTAAACATCCCAGTTTCAAATCCTTGAAGGATCTTATCACTCAAGTAAGATAAACAGGTATCCGTTGAGTCATGAGAACGAAAGCCAGATTGGTATCTATACAATATTCTTTTCTCATCGAGGTACTTTTGTACTTGACCATGGATGATTTTTTCAATAATTTTCGAGAGTTGGGGAAGCAAAGAAATTGGTCGATAGTTTTTGGGATCATCTTTCGATCCTTTCTTAAAACGAGGCTTTAGTTTCGCTTTTTTGCAACCATCAGGAAACTCGGATCGTAGGATTGAGAGATCGCATAATTCGGTTAGCGGCTCAGTTAAAGTAGTTGCACCATCTTTGAGGAATTTCCCTGCAATAGTGTCTAAACCTGTTGCTTTTGAGGGGTTTATCTCTTCTAATAGTTTAAGAACGTTTGCAGAGGACGTGGGAAGCAGTGAAAATGGTTCAGACAGGTTCATGTGTTGGTAATACTTTCGCACATTGTCCAGTCTATGTGGGGAATGTTTGAGTTTCTTTACTAAATCTGAAGCTAGATTTGAAAAAAAGTCCTTGAAAATTTCGGCATTAGTTTTATCATCTAAAGATGGTTTGCCTTTATTGCTTAAGCAAATTTTAGAGGGCGAGTTGTTTCCTGATGACAATCGGAGAGATTTTAGACATTTCCATAAATCTTTAGGTTTTCCTATGTTCTCATTTAGTTTTCCAACGATAAAGGATTTTTTCTTCTTTTTGATTAAATTTTGAGCATGATTGCGCGCTTTCTTGAAATTTATATAATCAACATGAATTTTAGATGACCTAAATTTTGTCAGTAATCTGTCACGAATTCTAATCCCCTCGAAGACTTCCTAGTCCACCCATTCCTGTGTGTCTTTTCTAATACGAATCTCCTTCACGGGGGCAATCTCATCAATGATATTTGTGACCAGCTCAACAAAATGGGAATAGGCAGCATTAATGTTATCAAATTCCATATAGTTTGGAAATTTGATTTGGCTTAGTTTATCGAGAAAGAGCTGTTTTGTGTAATTCTTTAATGTACGGATCTTAATAAAAGTGTGTTCATGTATTTTGGTGCGGGTAGTCTTTCTAGTGCAATAAATCAGTTGGTGATCGGATAAACCCAACTCAACAAGCCCATGCGGAGAAATGTTAGGAAAGGAGTTTGTAAGTATGTGGTAGAGGAGGGAGCTTGATTTATCAGTGACACAAGTAGGTGATTTGATTATATGCTTTAATCCAGGGAGGGAGCAAAACTCTTTATATCTTTTAATTCCATTGGATGTATCACTTTTATTGCTCAAATTGATGTTTAGATCTCCAAGGATGTAAACCTCTTGGTTGTCAAAGTTATTTGTTTTGGAAATTGCCAGTGTTAGCTTATCTAAAAAACCAGTTGTTGTTGGAGGCCTGTAGAGAATTCCAACAAGAATTGGTTTTAATTTTGGTAGCTGGATATCAAAAAATATATTCTCAATGTCTGGTGAAAGTTTTTCTCTTGGATTGAATACCAAATCTTTCCTTATGTAGCAAGCTACTCCTCCACCATGTCTATTTCTGTCAGATCTTTTTATCTCATATCCATCAATGCTTACTTCACCATCCAGAACAGTCTCATCTAGCTTAGTTTCAGAAATCCCAATCACTGCAGCGTTTGTTTTTTGGGCTATCAGACGAAGTTCATCAAGAGATTTTATTCAAGAGATAATGACATCTCAGTGATCTTGCTAGCCATGTACCCATCTCCAAGTTTTTATTGACAGAGGAATGGGTAAAAACAGAAAAATCATCCCAGATCTTGCTTCTTGTCACTTAATCAGTCACTTAAAGAAAGCCCTTCTTGCCTTGCATGCATTTAATGGAAACGACTATATTTCATCAAGAACATGTGTTGGAAGCTCATGCTGGCTTATGCAATGCACAGAAGCATTCTTCACTACTTTTCCAGAGCTAGGGACATCAAGTAATCCAAGGAATGATGTAATTGCGGGTATTAAAGCGAATCTAAGGATATATAATCCTTTAATAAACATAAGATCCTTTTGGATGATTACAAAGTCTTTCCTGATCTTTGATTGTGCAGTCGAGACTTTTGTGTTCTCCGCGCATTTGCTCGCCAAGGTCCCTGACGAAACAAGCAAGCATGAACGAAATCTGCATAACCCCAATGATCCTTGATGATGTCATTAGCTGCAAATCGGTCTTTGAATGCAGTGAACCGAAATGGATCGATTGCTTTAATCACGTTTTAACTTTTAATGACGTAAAGAGATGAGCGTTGCTGCCAAATCCGTGTTAATACAAATATCGAAGAACCTTTCATCAGAAAAATTTTAAGAGGAATAAGAAACTTTGGACAGAGAACCATAAAATGTAAGACCATCAAACAGAAAGGCACATCGTTCGTACCGTTCGTAATATCTGCACTTTCTGCGCGTTTCCGGGAAATTTCACTAATAAAACGATGAAACAAAAGGATCAACAGTAGAAAGAAGGAGTTCTGAATATTGATGCCTTCCTATCTCCTAATAACTGCTCGATTACCATACTGCATGCTCTAAGCTCTGCCCCAATAACAAACGGATATAGACCAAGGATATGGACGAAGTGCATCAAATCTGAAGCAACCCCCTTGTTGATTACAAAGTACTGTGTAATCTAAGAAGCGACTTCGAAGTCAGTCCGTCCGTCCGTCCGTCAGTCAGTCAGTCACGCATTAGTGTGATTGATCAGCATGTTATCGCAGATAATTAGCACAAAGACAAGAAAAAGTGCGTTTGCCACGCAATTATCACCCCTGCTCATAGAAAACCAAGGAAAACTTGACATTGGCCTTTTTCATGCTTTAAGCCTAGTTTCCAGTCAGTGGAATTTTCCGAGCGGGCATAAATTCTTTTGTTTACGACAGAAAATGTCGCTTCGCAATTGAATAGAAATTTAAGGTTGAATGATTTTTTATTGTGTAAAAGTCCGCCCGCTTGGAAAATTCCACTGACTGGAAATCAGCCTTTATGGCGAGCGTTCGAAAAACAGCATCATTAATGGTCATTCAGACCAAATTTGTATTAATGTCCCGCAGATACTGAGCAATTTGTATCTGTGCCAGAATTTTTTATTTTGATTGTTTCATGCTGGAATTATATGAAACAAGAGGGATGCTTCAGATTCGATCCTCTGCATCCATATCGGTGTCCGATGAAATGGGCGTGGCGGGGCTGAATGAAATTTACACCGGGATTTAGGCAAATGTTAGTTAACAGTTTGTTTCATTTCACACAACAGGCTCTAAGTTAGAAGTCGACCCGCATTGAGGCAGCAGAATCTCTTCAATCGACCCGTATGTTTTGCCGACTCCTAACTGAGGAGCATGCAACACCCTTTCCCTCATCTTAAAGCTGACTGTTCTTGAAAGTTCTTGAGTTATTCAAACGTGAAAAACAATTTGCGCGAATCGTGCCAAAGGCACTTCGAAAATGCCCACGATATATTCATCAGAAAGGTTGGATTGGGCAAAAAATCAACAATAAGAGCTTTGCTAAAATGCTTCCCTGCAAGGAAGTGTACCCCATCTTGGCAGTGATTCATTGACCAATGTCGAAGATTATTGTTGGCAGATTTGAAAAATATGAACAAAACGACATCATCAAGGATCATTTGTAGCATGCATGCTTCGATAAACAGATTTTCGTGCTGCAATCAGGGATTCTTATGCTTGTTTGTTTCTTGGGACCTTGTAGAACGCTAAAGTCCCGATTGCACAATCATAGGTCAGGACAAACTTTGTAATCATCCAAAAGGATCTTATGTTTTCATATAGTTCCAGCATGAAACAATAAAAACAAAACATGTTCTGGCATAGATACAAATTGCTCAGTATCTGCGGGGCATTAATACAAATTTGGTCCAAATGATCGTTATTGATCCTGTTTGTCGAACGCTCGCCATAGAGCATGAAAAAGGCCGCTTTCAAGTTGTCTATGTGCAGGGGGATAATTGCGTGCCAAACGCACTTTTGCTTGTCGTTGTGCTAAAAATCTACGATAACGTCCTGATCAATCACACTAATGAGCGTCGCTTTCTTTCTTTCTTACTGATATGGAAGCCATTTCTTAGATTACAAAGGACTTTGTAATAAAAAATAGCCGACACGTGCAGAACCATATTTGGGTAACTGATGTATGTCAACAGGAAATACCGATATCTGATAGTTTAGAATTTGACCGCAAGTGGCTTGAGCCACTTTTATATGCTTATATTCCCTTAAACAAGTTTACGTTGTATGGAAAAAAGATATTACCGTCAGTTGAAGATGTTCGGAGAAAGATTTTTTGGAGAATTTTTTTAAGAGATCAACAAAGCAAAATCTCTCTTGCTACCGCCATGTATAAACAGCCACGTAAAAGACAGCCATTCAAGGTTTTAATTATAGCGCAAATATATGACATATATGGATGCAACCTTTTCCTCCTATTATAGCTGATTTTTCTATTGGTTGGATCTTTGAACCATATCCAGAGGATATTTTGGAATTATAAAAACACAAGATTTCAGAACGGAAACCTGTCTGATGATGAAGATTAGGATGTAGATGCATAGTTTTCGAGCAATTCAGTGAGAGCTGTCAGTACTAATAGATTCAATCATATGTCTTTTAAACACTAAAGTTTAGTTCTACGAAAATTTTAGTATTCCTGCTCTCTATCTAAAGCTTTATATGGCCCCCCTAAATTCGGAATATGAATATTTACTTCTTAGTAACGGTTAACAGCCATAGATAATCATCAGATAACTGTTTTTTCTGCCTTTTATTGAGATTTAAAGAAGAAAGCAAGTTTATTGATATTTGGCCTAAAAATCGGAATCTTGACCCCCTGTATCTCGGAAAATCCCCCTAAAACACTTGATTAACATCCAAATTCGGAATCTACGCAAAAAATTGACCCAGGATAAGTTGGTCTCCTAAATTCACTGCTCGGGTGGTAGTGCTCCCCCTCCACCCTCTGATCTATGAGGCAAACATGATGCAACGATAAAATTTTGAATTTTTCAAAATGTTGAGGATCTAGACCAGAATTTCCTTATTTATGCATTTTTTAAGCCCCAAACATTGGTCAAAGTCCTGTCGAATCTTAATCGAAATTGCCAGCTCCGCTGCAGCCAGCTCTTCTAACCGCCATTTTCTTAGTTTTGCCCAATGGCGGTTAGAAGAGCTGGCTGCAGCGGAGCTGGCAATTTCGATCAAGATTCGAGAGCAGATCAACGCAAAAGAACGACAACTATGGTTGTAACTAAGATTGATATAAAGAATACTTTAAAGCCAACAAAGGACTGAAGGTATGTTGGTTAATGGGCTTTAGTCCTTGACCATTTGTATCATCACACTGCCCTTGGTTGTATTTACAGAGAAGTAGGATTTAAAAGAAGTTTGTTGCCAAAACTGCTACTACGGGGTGTCTCAAAAAATATCCCCATTTGCTTCCCTCGACAGTAAATGTGAAATTGTTAGCGAAAATATTTTTAAATAAACGTAATTTAGAGCTTGCTTAGACTTCGATTAAAATCCCATGATAATCAGGCAAGCATTCGCAGATTTTATATGAATATTTCTATTTCAAAGCCAAAGCCCATAGTGAAGCAATAGAGAACATCTAGATTCTTTATGTCAGTATTAAAGGGAATATAAATAGCTATATTGAGTGGTCGCTGTAAATAGGCTACGAAAACGCCCACGCACCCATTGTTTCTTCAGCTACACAATGAAACGGCACGTGCCAACAGTATCAAATACAATAGACTATATTTTTAACTTGGCCCGGGCCAGCTTTTAATTATGTCGATTCCCTTTAATCTATCAATAAATCTATCTTATATTAAAAAACGGTGATTATTCAAGCATGCTCTCTGGATTTGAAACAAAGATTAAAATTTGACTTAAAATTTATCATTTGATTTAAATGTATCTGTCAAACAGTATCTAATGTTTTAAATGTGTGATGATATACATTCAATTTTCACTGACGATATCAATGGCCAAACAACATTAATAGTAAGAACGCTTTGCCATCAATATTTTTGATATTCCATTGTAAAAGGGAAGAAACAAACACTGATTCTGCCTATATACCGGGTGCGCCAAAAAGAAGTTCACGTGAAAATTCGTCATGCGGAGAATACTTGATAAATTGGAATGAATAAAATCTAAAGTCTGTCTCAAATTCGATTTCAGGTGAAATTGCCCCTGAATAACAACAATTAAAATGTTTTGCTTGAGTAATTTTACGTTATCGCAAATCTCACCTGAAATCTAATTTGAGGGCAGACTTCAAATTGATTGATTACGGTTGATGACTAGTGATTTTGTTATTATGGTTTTGTGACCATCTTCACTAATTCGACAAAAGCTGATCAGGAGTTATACAACCACAAGGTAGCAATCGTCGGAAATTTTTTCTGACCTACCAATTGGCCTGACGGTACTTTCTGTGCGTATTTTATATTTTTCTCATTTTTACAAGCAAGAGGTTTTAAACGAATTGATGAGGTCTGTTATCTTGTTGTCTCTGTGAACGTTACACTACCGGGTGTCCAAAAAATCACATGTTTGAACAGTTCCTGTGGAGGAGCCTTATTTTGAAAATATTTATTTGAGCTTTGTTGACGAGGATGGGATTCCAATTTGCAACCTCGCATGTCAAAATCGGCTGCGTATTAGTCGATAAATTCACATAAACACGCACAAATTCTGAGGCAAGCCCATTGCAGTCTTAACAGATGACTATTTAATTGAGCTACTACTGTTTTTGCGTGGTTTGAAAGAGTTTTGGGTCAGTTCAACCATAAATTACTATTTTTTAAAAACTTTATTGATAATGTAACATATATTCTCACTAATTCGAAAACCTGAATTTTTGTTTCTATGACTGAATCACAGCTGAAACAAAATTTTAGTGAGATAGTTCCTTTAGTGCTAGAAGTCACTTGATAAAGTTCCTTTAATCATAAAAAATGGAAAGTTACTCTGTGAACTTCTAATAATATCATATTTTAATTGATCAAAAAACTATTAAGAATATAAATTGTAATGGTTGAGCTGCCGCAAAAACACTTTCAAATTACACATGGATAGTACTAGTAAAGTTAGAAATTTTGCATGTTGCTCTTGTATGCCTCAAAAATCGTGTCTAGGTTGCCATTGTCGCCAAATTCCTCTTCACTTATCAGTGGAATGTCTTCTGCGTCATTTGAGGACAAAGTTGTGTCAGTTACCTTACTATCCGTCCTGTTTCTCTCCGTTTATGTGATGCGTGATACTGGTGCTTCCACTATGTTTATCTGCCATACAATTTGTGAGCAGAACGGACTACGTCACTCGCCCGAGACTCTTTTCGAATGACCAACCCCCATAAAACGCCATAAAAACACACTCCTGCCCCTCAAATCGATAAACAACTACCAGATTTGGAATCTGCAATGTTTACTGCTTCTATAAGCTACTAAAAATGTTTCATTTGTTCATGTCAGTGGCACTTTAAGTGAATTACTATTTCTATTCTATTTCTATTTTTACTTTTTTAGGCACGGTAGCCCCGTCAGTCCATAAGGACTGCTTACTCGACTAATACACAGTCGATTTGGACATACGAGGTTGCAGATTGCAATTGAAGACCTCGTCTATGTAATAAAGTTCAAATACAAATTTTTGAAGATGAGGATCCTCCCCAGGAACTGTTCAAACAGTTTTAATTTTTGGGACGCCCGGTATATCACTGTAGCAATTCCCTTTTTTCATTTCAAAAGTTTAGTTTTTCCCGAACAGTGTATCACTCGCTAAAAAACTCGTACGAGATTTGTAGTAAAGCAAAATGATTTTTGCAGGATTTCAGGGATCCTAGGTTTTACTCATGATAAAATCACTTATTTACGTGTCATCTTTTTAGAGAGTAACTGAGACGCTGCGTAAAAGAATTGACACTGTCAGTAGCTTCCAGGGTTCATATCGTGCAAAAGCAGGCAGGCATCAATATCTACTGGAGAGTAACATATCAAGAATAGACTGGTTCTCTTTTGTGTCATGTGTTCTGATGATAACTGTAGGTACTTTACAAGTTGTTCTTGTTAGAAATCTTTTTGCTGAAAAGAGTAGGTAATGAGATGACTCATATTCGCTCAGTCAGCACGATATCATTGCAACAGTAAGGCATCTTGTCTTGAGGGTAAATACCAAGGGAAATATTCTTGTAAAGGGCGTTCTTGAAACGGTACACACAAATTCAGGCTTGTGCTTTGGAATTTCGATGAATCTTCTTCTTTTTCAAACAGAATGTGTGATTTTACTTTTTTTATTTTAAGCAGCAAAACAATACACGAAACTGAGTTTCTCTTTTCAAAATGCGATATTTAATTAAGTAAACTTGGATTGCTTACTCATTTCTTATTCACCCCCTTTACGATAGGGGCGTATTGTCTACTTGGTTAATTGCACCTGTAATCTCGGAGCGTTAGCATACATCCTAAGTTGCTTTTGAATTGCAAACATCTATTTTATTTGATAATCTCTAGAGTACTGGGTGTCCCAAAATGATGTATCGGCGTTTGAAAAATCAACAACATTTGGTTTTGCTACTTATCTTTGATTTTGTTGTCTGTTTTAGTTGTATCAGAAGCAAAGTTCTTTTCAGGAAATAAAAATTGTGCAAAATTATACGAAAGACTTTGAGATAATAGCTTGAAACCACATATTTTGAGCCATATGCTTTAGAAGACATCGTAAATCTTGTCCAGCTGTCTTAATTTTACGATTTCACATTGTTTTTCTATTCGTACATGATGACAAGATTACCTTTTCTGGCACATTTATTCGTGTTAAAGAATTCGAAGGGACAAACAGACAGATTTGCTTAAAATTCTGTGCAATTTTATAGTTTGCTTCAAACCAGATAGCTAATAAAATCTCAGAATTTCGCTGATTAGAAGCCGTTGATAGGATAATCTATTTTCCTATATTTAATTTGATCTTTCATGCAACACATCGAAAAGGAAAATTTAACATTGATTGGATTATCGAATTTTGGTAATTCTTCAAACGCCGATACATCATTTTTCGGACACCAGGTAGAATTTATCACATTGTTGAAAAGATCACAACTTTAATGCCATTACACAAGGGCAAACATTTGTTTGCAACATGTATGCCGACATTGTTCCCCACGAACATCGAATCGTGTGGATGTGTTTGTATACTGTTCCCAAAATTTCGGCAACATGTTGAGTAAAAATATACATGTTCATTCTTGACGAAATTGTCGGCGATATTCAATGGAACTTGGCTAATCTAGAGCGGCCTTTCCAATCATGTGATCCCTTGAGATATCATCATGAATACGTGGTGACAAAAATGTTGAATGACTTTTTATTCTCGGAGTGTATTAAGCATGACCAAACAATGTGGGAAGCATTTGTTGCTCACAAATGTTGCCCACAAATGTTGCCCACAAAAGTTGACTCGTGTGTAGTGGCCTTTACCAGAAAATAGAATCTTGGGCTATATAATCTCAATATTGATTAACTTTACTTTTTCTACTTCTTTTGGTGTGTAAGGGACTTCTTGTAATTTTTTACGATTAAAAATTTTGATTGTTAGATTTGATAGTATCAATTCATTGTCTGAATAATATTTGACAATTTTCTTTGACTGATATAAAACATGATGCCAATCTTTTCGTGTGGTTAGTTGGTAAAGAGTTATTATGAAAGCAAACACCGAGTGATTCAAAAATGTATGCAATATTTTCAAACATAATACAGGGTGAGTCAAAAAACGCATTCACTGTTTGGAAAGTCGTACAACAAAAAGCATGCAAGCAGTTGTAATAATTTTTATCCATCATCTCACTGATGCTTCGATTTAATTTTTGAGATTTTTCTCATAATTTTAGGTGCGTTATTTTCCTCTTAAATCAGTAATTAGCCAAAAATCATACACCTGGAAATGCCAGAAACAGTCGATACTGAGCAATTCATTTTCATACAGATTTGGACATAAACATTATTTTTGGTGCCTAGCGCTGACTGCAAACCATAATTACTGTTAAACAGGTTACATGTCATTTGGAGACAATACATGTGCTAAGGGAAAAGTTATTTTACCTATTCAATAGTTGAAAAGTAAATCGAATTGAACTCACTTCTGTTTTGCCAAAACCCATGGAGGACAATTCTCGTATTCATTTTGAGAGCATTTTGAGAGCAAATTATTGCATTGAAAATAATGAAGAAATTTTCAAAATTAAAACATTGCGTTTTGCTAGCTACTTTTCTCAGAGGAACATTGTGCGTTAAAAAGTTATGAGGAAAATTTCAACAGTAAAGTTGAAACTTCAGCGAGATGAAGAATGTAAACTGTCATTAATTGGTTAATTGGCGTCTGCATTATGATCTTTTAAAGAGTTAATATATTTTTTGATTCGGTATATTGCATAATTTCATATTTCAATTATTAAGGAGGGTGATTTGCAAGGGATCCTCCACATAAAAACTTACAAAATATCCAGGTTTAAAAGCATCTAAGAATTACTTACAATAAATATATGCAACTAAATCATCAAGACCAACTGTGAAAAAGAAAAGAGAAGTGCATAAAAACCTATAGACTTGAAGTTTTCTCAGAATTTGTGTTTGATTGACTCCGGAATGCTCTAAACGGTAGATTTGGTAGGTTTGGAAGGCCTTCTGAACCTTCTGCTACAAAAGGCAGAAGGTTTGGCAGTTTTTGGAGAGACTGATAAATTTGCCATAGTGAATCAAAAACCTACTGTTTTTTTTAGGATTTTTGTGTTTTATTGGAAAATATATTTCCGTCTCTGTGAAGTCTACTGTTTTCAGAATTTGATATGTTTGGAATTATCAATCAAACACACCCATAATAATATGTACAAAGGCAATGTTGAGCCATTTTTGAGTTAGTGTTGCTCTGTGTGGGGTTGCAGCAGTGAAACGAACATTAACGTGCTTCAAAAAGTAGAAAATAGGGCAGCTAGAATCATAACGAACAGTCGACATGAAAGTGATACATCTGCAACGCATCTGATCCACGGTCTTGGATGGCCAACAGTCAAGCAGCTTATTTTCAAAGAAACAGCTTTTCTTGTGTATAAGTCCTTAAATTCGCTGGCTCCTGAATATTGTCGTCGATATATTAACTTGATGCTCCGACAGTAGTGAACGAAATCTGCACTCGACGGATTTGAATTCTAAAAATACCGTTACTCAAAACAAACTCAGGTCAGAAATCTTTCTGCCACAGAGGAGCCATCCTTTGGAACAGCCTGGACAGAGCTAGTAAATTAGCACCATTTCTAGGTGCCTTCAAAAATCTGCTGTAAAAAGTCGGATTACGTAGCTGTCCTTTATATCTTACTTTATTTTACTTCATTTTATCTAAACTATTGTCTTTTGTAGTTAAATAGTCTTGTAATTAACTTTATTTACGTAGATTAGATTTTTAACAGGTCAGTTTGAAAACCAGATTTAAATCTGAAACTTATTAACCTGTATAGATATTTTAAATGATGGTAAATGGTGAGTGCTGTTTGGTCAGCGGCCCAAATAAATCTCCTATGTGCTCTAGGTTCAATGAACCAATGAGCCTCGTTTTGAATGCGTCGTAAAATGTTACATTTTCAAGTTTTCATAATTTTCGAGGAAGCTGCTTCCAAAATGAGTAGAATTCATTTGGATCGAATTCATCTGAATCAAATCCGTTAGAATTCCGTTTTCAAATCCTTCCGTTTTCAAATTCTGCCGGCACAATTTGTGCCGTTTTTGTAACGGAAGGCCTATCTGTAACCATTGTGTATGTTTTCAAATTTTACCAGCATCGTATGAACGTAATCTATAGCCGATATTCCACTTACGGACAGAAATATTTCTCTTATCGTGATGGCAGACTTTGGAATGAGCTCAGTAAAGAAACCGAACTGATAGCCTCTCAAGAAACTTTCAAGCACATCACATTCATTGATTTTGATTTCTTTTCACATTTCATTTCAGTTCTCAATAGTCAGTCAACAAAGTTGAAACGTTTTTAAGTCAGTAGTTAGCTAGTTATTCATCATAGTCCTTCGAAATGATGCTTATTGTGTAGCCAGCATGTCAACTTAGATGATAACATTTAGTTGGTTTTAATTGGCCGCATATAAAAAAGGGAGTTAAATGTATTTCATCTTAGAATCTTTCAAACCAGGCCTGAACGTCTGTATCAAATTTCTAACATTTAAGCTCCACAGCGATAGAAATTAAACTTAATTGGGTTATCTTATCGCCCTGACAACCTGTTGTGTCGATGCAGACCCTGGCCTATCTACTAAATTTTTCTATCTAAATTGCCATGTTTCCCATGCAATGATAAGCAGTTTTAAGGAATCCGATGAATAAGTAGCAAACTACACGCTTGCAAACGTTTTAACTTTTTTTACTCATCTTGCACATGTATTAGAAACTGTATTTTTTGTAATCAAGTTATTAGTTTTAGCAAGTCGGCATTTTTTTCTACCTGCTTTACGTTTCGCTACATTACAGTCAGTTAAATTTTGTAACAATTTCTCTCCATTTACTTCTGTCACTTGCGATTTCTTCAAGGTTGTTAATGTCTACATCTTTATCTTTGAGCTCGCTTAAGGTTACTGTACCCCTTCAGTGACCACTCTCCGTGTTTTCTCTCTTGATCGTCGCGCATGCAACATAACACGGCTAAACTATACATTATTCGATTTGTCATTAAATGGAGAGTATTTATGAGCCAAAAAGAATACAAATATTCAATAATTGTGCGCTATACACTGGAAAAGGCGAAAATCGGACCTTCCCCCCTTCTATAACCTCCCTGTACCCCATGTAAGCTTCACATAAACCTCAATTAAATTTTTGCGTTCTCAATACATCAATGTAGCAAAGATGTCTCAAATTTCCTTTGCGTGTCTTAACTTCTTAATAATTAATCAACAATTTTGCTCTTCACCCCCGGGCCTCGTTTTGAACTTCATTCAAATGTTAAATTTAGTCTGGGACACTCTTTGGCCACCCTATGCTATTTATGTCTGTCTGCCAAATCTCAGCCAATTACGTCAAGCCGTTGGGTACAGGGAACTGTATAAATACTCATTGGTCGATTTTCCAGCGAAGCGCTGAAATAGATAGTTTCTTAGAGTAGAACTCCCCTGTTGTCGATTTGACCACAGATTAACCCTATCTGGACCGGGTCTGTGTAATTTTGTCTTGCTAATTTCTAGGCTTATTATTTTTTGTGACTTTTCCTAACTATCTATTTAGCATCTTCTATCCAAATTTCTTCAAGATATCTCGTGTAGTTTTGAAAATATAACAATTTTCTGAGAGAGTAGTTTGTTTGTTTGTTTGGTTTACGGTCAAACCCTTTATAACTTCAAACTAAGATAATTCTGGACAGAAGTAAGATAATTGGATGAAATATTCAGTTCAACCACGAATCAATAAGAGAATATGGAAAAACTTAATTTTATTATTTTCTAAGAAATGACGTCATATATATAATGAATTTAGGTAATAAATATAGGTTTACATAGTTCATTATTTTTCAAAAAATTATGTTTTTATGAGATTTTGAATTTTATCTATCAATTACAGTTAAAATTAGCTTAGCATTTCTATCGAGTGAGATTTTACAGTCAAATCTGTAATAGTACTGTTTAGGGCCTAAAACAAAGAAAATGATGACGTCATCGAATATACAACAAGTAGAGTAACAGGAATATAAATTCGGACTTTTCATATGACATTACATAAGATAGCAAATTTTCTTTCTTCTATCCCTTGTCAATTCGGAGTTCTGAGGATGCTCAGAAAAGCCGGGTCCAGATTGGGTTAAGCAAAGTTCAAGAGGTTGGCCACAATGTTGCTCGAGTTAATCCTTTATGTATTTAGTACAGAGTTCATAATAGCGTAATGGGTATCAAAACCGCGAAATTATCTCAACAGGAAATCAAACGCACTTGAAACCTTGATCCTCAAGTCATCAAATTTTCCTCCTAATGTAAACAGCATTTTCCTAACTGGGAAGACCTAACTTTAAATTGTCTGAAAAAGAAAGGAGAATTCCTTGAAATTGTCAGAAATTGTAGGTAGACGTGTGTGCTATCCAAATATCTAAAAATCCAAAAATTTATGGGATAAAAAATTTTACCGTCCTGAATGGTACAGTAACCTTAAAACTTTGCTGTACCATGTTGTTATGGGATGGCCTCTTGGTCTTGACACTGCTCGTTTGAATTCATGTGTTGCTTGCCTACATGGTGTATTTTCAGGGAGGCGTAGTGCATATCCAAACCACCTAATGCGCTGTTTTTGTATTATTTTCGACCATGCTTTTTGTAAAGCATTATTTCAATTACTGAATGCTTTGTAAACCTGGATAAATATTTTGCAGTGAAACGAAATGATTAATAAAAACAATTGAGAATTTCAAAGGAATATTTCTCGTGAAATCGATCGCATGAGGTCAAAGCTACTAATTTGATTGGTACTTCACGTGGCCATAGCTCACTTTCTTGGGAAATTTTTCGCATTTTGGAAAAATGTTCTGAGGTGGAATATCGGCTTAAGTCGTTACGCTTCTGTGTTTGAGGGTACATCATCGGATGGATTCAAGTATACACAAGCCGTGCTATTTAGGAGAATAAGAATATACATAAGTAATCGATAGGTAGTTAGTAATATACATGAAGACTTTACTGGTTTCAAGCAAGCATATTTACTGGTCTGCCCACCGCCTGAGCTTTAATCACTGAACTTGTTCGACGCAATTCGACTACACTTTAGCTAATCTTGTACTGCCTGGTGGTCTGAATTTCGATTTTACTTAACTCGGTCGTAAATATTTACGGTTGCAACCAATGGGTCTGTGCGTTGAAATATCTCTCGATCTTCCATAACAACTCTCAAATACGCTGAACTGAACCAAGAAGCAAAGGAACACAATTACAGACATATAAAGACTCACCGAGGCAGTGAACATCATCTACACCTACATCTACATGGTATAATCAGCAACCTCAATACTGAGGGCTCCGCTGATGAAATACGATTGGTCGACACATCATTGTGCTTCTAAATAAAGGTATACATATTATTTATAAATTATATTTTGCATATGAAGTGTCGCAAATCTACTACAAAAGTCATTTCGTAGAGCGAAAGCTATGTTTTCAAGATAGAGGTGTTCTGAAACCTGCAGACATTACTTCGCATCTTACTTTTGTTATACTGAACTCAACGAAGATTTGTTTGCAATTTATAGTTTAGTTCCTCCTTTTTTCGAGTTTCAAATGATTCTCCTTGCTCAAATCTTGGCTGTTCTCAGACGAGCTTAAAAGAACACATTTCTGCAACGAGAAGCCTTTAGGCCTTAGATTGCTGTAGAATTTAGTAGCAAAAATCGATTCAGGGATTTTTTATTGTTTCGTACGAACATGTTTCCTTTGAGGCAAAAATCTCTAATTATCCGGTAAGCAAAACAAATTCAGAGGTCACCAAGATGTACATAATCCGTTCAAATTGTGTCCGTATTCTAGAGAACATAAATCAACATTTATTTCACTATTATGGCCTATTATCATTCATGGCATTCTAACGGTGCTGACATTTCTAATGCTGAGCTGTTTCTCAAAATACTTTTAAAAGGCTGCCGGGTATCTCAGAAAAAGTGTGTGTTCCAGTCTGGTTCCCTGACGTCATTTTCGACTAGGGGGACTGGGCTCCACGGAAGCAGTCTAAACAAACGTCTGGACGAAAACCGTAGCCAAGCAACTAAGGTGGATTCGGTTCAGTGGCTTCTTCAAGTTGGCGGACAACAGTTGCCCAACTCCAAAGATGCTTGGTCCTGCAATCAGTTGACTTTCATTTCAGGCCTTAGTGAATGAAACGACTGGGAAACAAGTGTGAAATGCTGTTGGATGGTCAACTTCATGTTTCCAAGACTAACCACCACACATCACTCCGAATTATAATTGCATTTCATTTGCATAACAAAAGTGCGAGCATGCAAGGGTTTCAATTTTCATTTTGCGAGTTGCATAATAATTTTTTTTTCAACCGGTGTTATTCAAATGAAGAAAAATTGTTATTTCGATATGGTAATTCATAAAAAAAAAATTCTAGACGATGAAGATGCACCATTTCACATTCATCTATTGAAAGAATTTTAGCAGAGAATTTAAGGTGAAGGCCTGAAAATATATCAATACAATTGTACAATACTTTATTTCTTTCATGCGACAAATGATCACCTATTTAGACACGAAACATACACATTTGAGCAGTAACATTTGCAAATCAAGGCAGAAAAATTGCAAACGATTCCCCAAGAAGCTCTTACATCCTAGCAAATAAAGTGTAGAAAAATAAAGAAATTAAATTCAAGCAAGGCAAGATAAGGCCGAAGTACTTTCTTTGCAAATCTTGCTTCCGAAGAAGAATGTTTTGGCGTATTTCCGCCAGGCCCTTGAATTTAATTTGAAGAAACTATCTCGTTCAACGCCGAGCAGACATATTTTTTGTGCATGTGCTATCAGAAATTTTAATCAATTTACCCTCACCTCTTAGCATTCCATTTTTTGCTTTTCCTTTCGTTGGAGAGTGCTTTGGAAACGCTAGTACGCGAAAATGACTAGCATTTCTTGCCTTTGTTGGTGACTGAATAGGCAAAGCCTTTTTGGGCCTAATCGGACGGCCAGGATGAAAACTTGGACAGCTCGGAAAACTCGGAAAGTTCCGAAATCTTTTTCCAAACTTTACTTGTCCGACTTCCCTTTTCAAATACGAAAACACATACATACGTACATACATACATACATACATACATACATACATACATACATACATACATACATACATACATACATACATACATACATACATACATACATACATACATACATACATACATACATACATACATACATAATACATACTTACATACATACATACATACATACATACGTGCAAATGTATTTTATAAGGGGGTTATTTTTACTGGCAGCTAAACAAGCTGATGTGGACCTCCTATCTAAAAGAAAATGGAAATAATTTTACACAGTTAGTATTAGAAAAAAGAATTTTTTTTAGCCTATTTCCACTGTTCCAATAAAGCTAAAACTATATAAAATTAGAATTTTTGTTTTAAAATTTTCCCTCTCCTTTGGTGAATGTTATTGCATTTATCTTCTTGCGTTCGTATTTAAGGTTTTTTAAATCTTTCGATGGATGAGCTCTTCGTGTCTTCACTTATGCAGTTCCATAGCACTGGGCCTCTGAATGAAATTGAGTTTCTACCAAGTTCTGATCGATATCTAGGTATCCTGAGTGTATTTGAGTTGTAATTCAACCGACGACTGTATCTTTCTTCCGTTTTTGTTTCAAAAACCTATTGAATGAAGCTATTAGGCTTTTCAGTTTGAACTTCTGCATAAGTGTTAGAATTCGTCTTTTATATTGGTAGCTTTATTGAGTCCCATTTTGATGAATTTAGGACCTCACTGTCTTTCACATTTGGTGGAACTCTCTTGATAACTCTTGCAGCTTGAATGTGGATGTTCTCTAATTCTTCAAATAGTTTTTTGCTACATGTGTCGCATGCAGATATTGCGTACGTTACGGTTGGTAGATGTCTTCTAGAAAATTGTGTGACAAATATCTCAGATTTTTTAACTTCTTGACTTTTTGCACTAAAGGATTTATGTATTGATTTGATCTAGGGTTTCCACGACAGTTTGTTATCTATTGTAACCCCAAGAAATTCAGCTGTGTCTGCGTACTCTATTGTCTGTTCACCAGGATTAAGTTCATTCAGGGGGCCAATGAATCTGTGCCTGTTTAATATCAAGGCTTTCGTTTTTTCTGGGTGAATAGCTAGTTTATTTTTGGCACACCATTTGTGTATATCCCTTAACATTATATGCAAGTCTTCACATACTTCGTCAATGGTACTGCCAGCACAATATGCAGTGGTGTCGTCAGCATACATCTTGAGTTGTCCTTTACTAAGGGCATCAGGGAAGTCGTCTATATATATTGAAAACAATCTTGGCCCTATTAGTGAACCTTGCGGCACACCGCACTCAATTTTTCTTAGTGTTGAGACGCTCCCTTCCATCTCTGTGGACTGTAATCTATTTTTCTGATAATCTTGGATTGTGAGTGTTATATTTCCCGAGAACCCTGCTTGCTGAAGCTTGTGCTTAAAATTGTATGGTCCACTGTGTCGAACGCCTTGCTAAAATCAATGAACAAGACACTCACATATTTCCTTTGATCCATAAGTTGTTTCCAAGCCTCTGTAACATAGACAAGCATCGCCTCACTTTATATGCCTTTTTATATCCCCATTGATGTGGATTTGGACAGGTTTTAAGGTGGCTATCTAATTTAGTGCAAATAATGGCCTTGATAAGTTTACCGAGTATGCTTAGCATGCTGAGTGGTCTGTAGTTCCCACAATCTACACTCCTTCAGCATAGCCTCCAAATCTTTAAAAAACATTGCACGGGTGGGTAATGCATCTTTTGTTTGACTTTATGGCTTGAAAGGAACTTCAGGTAAGTTGCTATAATCCTATATGTAAACTCCCTAATATCTTGATTATTTTCAGAATTACAGCGGTTTTCTTTTTATTGAAAGAACTCACGAAAAGTTTTGAAAAAAATTAAAATATTCGTAGATCCTAAATGGAAATATGAAAAACGGCACAATCTTCAAGAAAACTATAGTTTATGAAGGTCTATAATATGGCTGCAAGCAAAAATCTGTAGCTTTTCTAGTTTACGATTTAGCAATTTGATGACGTCACATTCTCAAAACTGGCAACAGCAAAGAAGACGCTGTAATTCTGAAAATAATCAAGATATTAGAGAGTTTACATATAGGACTATAGCAAAGGTCTTGAAGTTCCTTTCAAGCCATAAAGTCAAACAAAAGATGCATTACCCATCCGTGCAATGTTTTTT
>REGM01000563.1:37490-47785 GCA_004194415.1 Aurelia aurita | reverse complement strand
TTTTTTAAATGGCCTCTGTCAATTTCTTATTTCAGAATCGATTGATTTTGTATATTTTTCATTTGCAGAAAAATCATGTGCAATATGAAGTTAGAAAGAAGAAGTTTGGCAATTCTTATTCTCATCCTTCTTTCAATTCTCCATGTGATATATGCAGACAAAAGAAGTAGTAAGTACAGTTTTAAGTGATGGCACAAACGTAGAAAGCATGCGGGCACCCTTGATGCTCTGTATGTCCCCCATGGGCCTCTTTTTAAAGCATTGTTGCACAACAGATCACGGGTAAGTATCCATACTCAAAAATTATGCACAAAGTTTTTGCGGAATATGATTAATCAACATGTGTCACTGTGTTGCCATTTCTGGGGCTATAGTACGTTTAAATTTACTATCACATTTACTGATTGACATGGCCGGACATTGTCATACGCTTGCGTTATCGCCTTTGGATCTTATCTAACGATTTTCTTTGGTTAATGTCAGAAAAAATATGTGCAGCATTCTACGCAGTAAATGTGTGTTAACGCTAAGGCCGCCCTATCGTCAAATTATGGTCCCCCTGTCTGTGTTAACTCCTGCCCATACCCCTCAGACCAAATCTTCCTGTTCCTCCTCGAGTTTGCATGCTTTCGACAGTTAACAATATTGTTCAGGAAATTGTTCAGCATCTAGGATTATCTTGGGTCATATCTGGCTGCAATCATCATGTTTTATCGTTGCATGACTTCATGTAACAAAGTTCCATTGGAGGATCATATTGAAACGTACTGTCATTTTGATTCGAAAGAGCAATGATATGCAAGCTCGTTTGTTGGCAGGTTAAAATGGCCTAATTCGTAATTGCGTCAGAAGACCAATCAGAAATAACTCCCTTTCTAAGCACGTTTTTCAGAAAATTGCTGTTTCCAACTAACCATCTTATCTTGCCTCTTATCCCCCGAAGCGACACAATTTTGAACTGATCTTGTGTATCTGTAATAAAAAGCTAAAATTCGCCTGTAAATATTTATATGTCTTAAACATTTTGTATTGTATTTATTTTTCATATTTTGTACTTTTCTTCATTTCAGTAGGTCTAAATAGCTGTAATTTAGCTAGAGAAATTCTGAAGCCTATTATAAATTATTTATTCATATCATGCCACTTTGTTTTGCAAGACCGTATTTATATCTATGTTGAAAGACCAAATTAAACTGATATGTATAAATGGATTATCTATTCTACTTCTAAGATGTGGAAAATGATTTCTAATGTTGAGGTCTTAGGGGAACAGTTTTGCGGCATTCCCCTGTCAAAAAAGTGGAAATTAGTTCATGGCACCCTACATCGTTCTATTTCTGTTTTTCTGACATTTTTATTTTGTTTTGTAGTGTTGGATTTACCAGACCTAAGTATTCTTACGACTGCTGATCAAGGTGAGACAAAATATTCTTTCTCTGGATGCGAAATTGCTGTCTCGCAAGATGGATGCAAGATATCCTTCGCACCTGATGCAGCGTCTTGTAAATCTGGAATTTCCCTCAAAGAAATTATCAAGCGATTTTTCCCATCCATGGATCTTAAGAAAGTCAGTGACAATATGGTGTTGCCAAACATTTTCAAGATTGAAAAATTCAAACTAGATAAATGTACGGGTGATATCCATTTCACTGCAAATGCTAACGAGCCGTTTGATCTAATAGGTGGCAAGATCAAAATTGCTCAAGGAAAACTCTCACTTTCATTCAACTTCAAAGCATCGGAATTCGATTTATCGTCCATTGGGGTTTCGATTCGTGGCACTGTTACTGTTGGTGCACAAACCCTCAAGCTTTCTGCAGAGAAGAAACTGAAAAGCGACGAATTCATGTTCTCGTCAGAAGCCGACAAGATATCGCTAGCAGATTTCAGAAAATTGTTTACAAAGAAGGAAATCCAAGAGGAGAAAACTCCAAAGAAAATTGAGTCGTTGGTTAATGCGGCTATTGACAAACCAAAAATTAGGGGAACTAGGGCCGCCGACGGTTCATACGAGTTTGTGGTGACCGGCAAAGTTCGCGATATGAGTGCAATGGATAGTGCGACGGTCTATCTTATAATACAGAAGCCGGTTGACAGTGGAATTGCTGTTGCTGTTGTTTGCCACTTTAAAGAGGTTTCGCCAACGCAGATATTGTCCTTGATTCTTAAAAAGGATCTGTCAAAGCTACCTTTATTAGGTGACCTATCGATGAATTTCATTGTAGAGATCGCGAGTGAGACAATGGAAACTGTTCGTGATGACGAGGCCAACAAAGCGTTGCTTAAATTTATTACCGGAGGAAGATCTGTTTGTAAAGGATTGAAATTGAAAATTGAAGTACCAATCCATGAGATTATGAGAAGCAATAATAAACATATGATTGGAAAGGTGCCAGAAAAGCTCCATATAACAGTATATATTTCCGACGAGGGAATTCAATTTATCTTTCCTGACAACTTCAAAACAAATTTGTTAAATGTACTTATAGCCCTGACTCCAGCTATTCCAAAAATTCTTCCGAAAAGTGTCTTCAAAAATGGACCACCGAAAGTGGATATCAAGCGATTTAATGTTGATGTAAAGACTGGAGCTGTGGACATTTCAGCGATTGCACCCGATCCAGTCGTCATTGGCAACGACTTGATAACAATATCTAACGTCGAGTTTGATTTGAAACACGACAAGAAAGTGGATTCCCCTTGGGAATTTAAAATAGCAGCGGAGCAAAAGATTGGAGATGCAAACCTCAAAGTTTCGATTGTTAAAAAAGGCAAAGACAATTTTATCTTTTCTGGGAGCGTAAAATCATTGACTACTAAAGGGCTGATGAAAAAGTTTGGAGCGAAACTCTTCCCCGCTAAAGATCTGGAAGATATTGATTTCTTCGATTTTGGTATAAAGCATTTAAAGGTGGAGGGTGACATAACTGGTGATTTGTCATTAAGGTAAGTTTACTCATTCATTTGATTCCTAAAGACCCTTTTTTCTCAGTTTCCAATTCAAGTTTAAGGTACAATCATTTAAAAAAGTCTGTTCTCATGATGGATGGCATTACCTTGTGTCTTTTCCCATTATGGATGGCAAATATGTAATATAGCATTTATCCTTATTTAGAATTAGGTTTTGCTGCTTTAGATATTAAAATTGAAAAAATCGAAAACCATCAGATACTTCTTTGGTCACAGCAAGGGCTGTAGGAAACTCTGAATTAAACATTAGATTTACGGATGATACATCGAGTGTCCTCCTTGTTTATTATGTCATTGTTTATTATTTCATTCATGATATATCGAGTCTGTTTTCTTTCTGTACCTACTTCTCCTGCGAACGTGCCATTTTAATCCCCACGCTTCGCAGAATAACGTGACCTAGAGGGTTCGTTTTGCCAAACTTTAGTGGCATAATGGATCTCCATCGCGTCACTCTGCCAAGCGCGTTCACAATTTAAGTGTGGTTGCCACGGCTTATGACGTCACAGTGACGTCATCAAGTTGAAAATTGGCCAAAATCAGATTCCTGAGTTAAATTTGAGTTTAACGAAGATTTTGCATGAACTTTATGCGGTTTATCGTCTAATTTGACAATATATTTAAGGAAAAAAATATTGTAATGTAAATAACGGTTTTGGAATGATATTTTGGAAGATATTGGCCAATTTTGATGAAGTCATTTGTGCTGTATATTTGTTCCATGTAAAAATAGACAAAAATAAGCTGTAAAATGGTGATAATGCATTGTAAACGTATCTTTGGAGTGTTGTTAATAGACAAAAGTGGAAAAAATTCAAAAATTTTGTTAATTAGCTCAAAATGGCGGCGAGAATGACATCATAATAAAAAATGCTGACGTCATCAAATTAAAAAAATTCCGTTATCAAATTAATTCCCTTCGTTTGCTGATTCATTTGAGATATAACACTTTATTATATAAGCAAATCTTGACATCAAAATAATCAAAAAAAATGATTTATCTGTTACTTGCATTAATCTGTTATCTGTTATGGCCATGTCAAGTGACTTGTGACTTGTCTTTTTCACAGTTTTTTTTCACAGTTTTTTTTCGTCAAAATGTATCTAGTAGATAATTAGTAAAAGTCAGGGTAGCTGCGGGGACATAGCTGATGTCGTTTAAAAACGCGGCAAGAAAAACCTTGTGAGAGGGTGGAAAACAACCGTATGGGGGTTTTAACCCTAATCCATATGGGGGTGTTTTCCCCCCTCCCTCGAGGTTTTTCTTGCCACGTTTTTTAACGAAATCAGCTATGTCCCCCAACCTCCCTGACTTTTGCTAATTATCTATTAGCTACATTTTTATGAACAAAATTTGAACAATAGACCTCACAGTTCACGTGGCATGCCCATATTTGGAAGCAGGTAACAGAAAAATCAATGTTTTCGATGATTTAAATAGGAATCTATTAAGATTTAACAATGAAAAATCAAAACTAATGCGCATGAGATATGGTAGAAAGAAACTAGAAGAAATCTCCCTTAAGCTAAATGGTAAAAACATTCCAACCACAACAAAATATAAATACCTAGGTGATGTAAAAAATTACCAATGTAATATGGAAGAGACAATAAATGACAGCTGTCAAAAGTGCCTCAGAATCACTAATGAAATAACATGTTTGACAAAAAATCCAACACTAAAACAGCACAAAATTGAAGTGGGTTTGAAAATAATCAATATGATTCTCATACCAAAGCTCTTGTATGGGTGTAAAACTTGGACTGGAATGTCCAAACAACAATTGTGTAAGCTTGAAAAAATCCAGAAAGATGTTCTAACAAAGCTGTTTGCACTTTCAAGAACAACACCACTGTTTGGTTTACTCTTCGAAAGTGGAATGCTTCCCATCGAATATAAAATTAAGATCGAGAAGCTTGTATACTAGCATAAACTTCTCAATTTTGATGAAACAAGGCTAGTAAAAACCATTTATAATGAACAGAAAAGAATGGGTCTGAAAGACTGCTGGTACAGCGAAATCTGTAACATATCCTCTGAGCTTAGCATACATCTATCAGAAACAGAAATAAGCAATTTAAAAGAAAAAGAGTGGCTTAAGATTATATATGAAAAAGTTATTGAAAAAATGAACTCTGTAAACAAAAGTGAACAAAGAACAAAATTACGTCTGATAAAAAAATCATCCTTCGGATTCAAGGACTATCTAAAGGATAACAAACTAGCTCCCAAACTCTTATCTATGAAACTAAATATGATAGAATCAAGAGCAAATTATAAAGGCAAGTACCCCAACACCAAATGTAGAAGATGTGGGATAGAGGACGAGACAATTGAACACCTTTGGACCTGTGTAAAGTTTAAAAACAAATGCCAAGGAAAAAACTCCTGCAAGCAACAAAAACAAAATACTTGAAAAAGATATGGGTTTGCACTTTCCATAACTTTACAGTAAAAAAGTGGGTGTAAAGTTCAGCTTTAGTGCACATTTAAAAGAGCTGTAAATGTGAGTAAATATGATATTTAACTAATATTTACACTAACTAAGAAATGTCTTGTAAATGTGGTCTTTACAATCTTTACCAAACTGCATAAATATGTGTAAAGTTCGAACTTTACACACTGAGTAAAGATTTGAAAAAAGATGTTAAAGATGACCTTTTTTCATAAAATTTTGAACTTTACACCTGCTGTAAAGACCTATTTTCATGCAGTGATTTCTAGACATTTGATTTCCTCTCTCTGGTAGGAGGAAGGCTCTCACACACAATACCCCCGCAGACCCTCCTAGCTTTTTAAACTATTTGTAAAAATTTAGAAAACTGTAATGTGTTCTTATTTCAGGTTAGATATATAGTTGCACTAGTTTAGTAAGGCCTACAAAACAGTTACAATTTTTTACAGGTTTGTTTGTCTGGCCTGTTAGGGCCTTTCTCCTTGAAAGTTAACTTTAGAAACAGCTAAAACAAACCAAATAGCAATATATTCTATGACGCTCGTTGCATACTAAATTCGAAATTTGTTTAATTGATTCAACTGGAAACTCACCAAACCGGTAGCCTGCGCTCCTGAGGTGGCATAGTATGCATGCAGGCTACCAAACCGGCTGAAAATCATTTGCTCTCCCCATCTGACTCTTAGGAAATTGCAGTGCCTTCAATTCCGAAATGGCCTTTACCTTCTCTTCTTTTTTCGACGATGTATTATTCAAGGTTATTTCTAATTCGACTCGATGATTCACTTTGGACATTACTATAGACTGACACGATTGAAGAAACTAACCTTGAAATGTGTGGAGACAACCCCCGTAAACTGTCATATTTGCCATTGATTATGCTTATAGAAACAATTTCTATGACTATGCTACTTCATGATATTTTCAAATCTGACTGGGGCTCCCGCCAAAATTGAGCCCCAGTCATCTCGATCATCCATTGGCCATGATAACATTTTTCAAAAGTGACTGGTGCTTCCACCTAAAATGCTCTTATCAACTCGAAAGCAGATTGGCCAAATATATATAATTTCAAATGTGACTGGGGCTCCCGCGAAAACCAATGCTGAATGCTGTCACTGTCGCTGACGCATTGCACAGTAGGCTAACAAAAGGCCTTACAATGAAGTCGAGTCCAGTCAATCAACCATGCATCTTTACTTTGAATCTTGTACGCAGTGATTGGTCGAAAGCTCTCAGATCATTTGGAAACAGGGGGTCGCAGTCCAATGTAAATTTCACGATAGTTTCGTTGCGTAGTAATTTTCTTTAGGCTTGACAGGGAGATGCTCTGATTCAGCCCCCTATCTTATTTCTGCTTTGTACACTCTAGAGCCATGAGACTTGGCATGTGCATAGTACATCATGAGCTGAACCCAAAAGTGAAAGCTATTTGTACATATGTCACATGACCTGCTCATGACGTCACAATGCTACATTTTTAAAATCATAAAGGTTCAGTACTAAATATTTTCAATCACTGATTACCAGAAAACGGAAAGCAGTAAGGATATCAGTCCAATTTTTATGTATTCTGTTGTCAAATTGCATTTGCTTTGCAAAGAAAATTTATCAAAAAATGATGAGGTCATCACAAAATGATGAGGTCAGTTCGATAGAGCATCAAACAAAGGTTTTATTCCTAGCTTCGCATCATTTTCCCAAGTTCCCTGTAGATTTTATTAGGGTTTATTCAAAATTTACGGTTAACTTCTTTTGAAAATTAATTGTGTTTACCCCCGGTAATGAGTTTCATTTTTCTAAAAAATGCATTTTTGGTGTAAGAAAGATAAAAAGTAAAAGTCAGAAAGCTACAGAGAGGTAAGTGCAGTTAGTACGGACATACAGCAGAAAAGCTGCTAGGGGGGATCAGCCCCCCCCCCCTCCAACTAGGCTTGATAGGGTTAACAAGGATTAGTGGTCTTAATTTTTTGCAAATATTCGTCATTCGCTGCATTTGATGTTTCCAGTAACTACTTCACTTCAAAAGACAGAATCTTTTGTTCCCACCTGGGAATAGTTAAGTGTGTGCATGCAATCTGCGTAACTTTTAGCTGAGCTTTCATCAACATTTCTGTGACCAATTCACAAAGAGCACAAGATTTATTGCCTATAAAAATTTGCAGATGATTGTGCTTGTTTGCAAGGTAAATAAATAAAGGTCCTTTAGCTGACGAATTCAAATCAAACTCAAATGGAAAGCTGTCTGAAGCTGCGAAATAAATTTGCCATCGAAACCAGTTATATAGGTCCGTCGGGTGGCCGTTTTTAATGATTCTTTATACAGGAAACTACCCTTCAGCTACAATTTCAGATATAATAAATACATAGAGCAGATATAAAGTAAAAATCAATAAATTATTAGTTAGCCTAAGATGCTATTCTTCCATATATTTAAATTGAAGTTTTGAGTCAGCTCTCAAGTACTCCTTTTTTCTTTGTTAAAGCGACTAACAGTCGGGAGTTCTCTAATATATATTGGAATATCGTCCAAAATTTTAGTGCAGAATAGTAATAACTCTTTTTCGCATGTTCCTTATTTGGTCTGGGAATTTAAAGATCTCTACAGTACGTTGCTGCAAAGTTTGACTGCGAGGATCTTTGCTGAAACTTATCACATTGGCTTTCAGGGCTTAGTTTGTTCATAATCTTATATGTCATAACCGATGTATCGAATCGAATAAGATTTTCAATGCTCAACCAGTCACATGACCAGTTACCCTTGAGCCTAGCGCTTTCGATTATTGACCGGGCCCTGTCCTGTAGTCGTTGAAGGGTATCAAGTTTTGTTTTTGGAAGGCTGCCCCAAATAAAATTAGCACGTAGATGACTTTCAACAATGGCGTAATAGACACTACCTAGCTTTGTTTGGAGAATTATATTTCTTAATTTCTTTAGTGACACCAGTCCTCCGCAGATTTTACCCTCCACAACCATATATTGCTCGTCCCACTTTAGATTCTCGTCGGCAGTTACGCCTAGCAATTTCGTTTTCACGACATGTCATTCAATGTGAGTGGACTCGAGATATCTAACGTGTTCTCTTTACGAGAATTACCTATTATCGTGTATTCTGCCTTAGCGGGGCTTGGACTCAACTTATTTACTTTCATCCATTCAGAGTGATTGAATAGAGCAATTCCTGTTGTGTCTCAAATATCAACTTGTTGATGTCATTTGATACGATCGTTACATTGGTATGATCGGCATAGGTACTAGCTTGGGAAAATTTCAAACATTTCTCAAAATCATTCAGATATATGATTAAAAGAAACTTTGAGGAATACCACGCATTACCTCACTTGTCTTTGATCTCTGTTCGTTTACAGAACAAAATTGCTTTCTGTGATTTAAGTAGGACTGAAACCAGTTCCCAGCAGTGTTCCTTATGCCATATCTGCGCAATTGTTTACCATGATTGTGTGATCGACCGTATCAAATGCTTTCTTAAGGTCTAGAAAGATGGTCAGGTTCAACTTTTTGCAGTCAATATTTTCATACCATTAATCGGTATTGCATATCAAGGATGTTATTGTGGAGCATAGTTTACTAAAAGCTGACTGATTCTTGGTGATTACATTATTTTCAAGAAGGAAGTCAAATATCTGATCATGCACTATTTGCTGCAGGATCCTAGAAAAATTGAGATAACCGAAATAGGCCTATAATTGTTTACATCTTTTTGGCACCTGATTTGAATGTAGGAGCTACTCTTGCAAGTTTCCAAATTTCTGGGAACACACAGTTTAATAATGATGAGTTGACAATCCTCGGCAAAGGCGCAAGGTCTCCTACATCTTCGACAATGGTTGTGGGTACTTTATCTGGACCAGCAACCTTTCAATTTTTTAGCTGTTTGATTGCATTCAGTATGAAAACATAGTCAACAGTTTTAAATTTCATTTATTTTTGTTAGTGCAAAATGGCCCGAGCTACAATTAAAGAATTAAGAGATGAATAGATTTGAAAGCAAAACTATAATAGAACATACTGGAATCGTTTTCGAAAGATACCGTCCACTGTATGAAGCAACTAATAGCACCCGACAGATCAAACATTATTTTATAACATCTTTTTGTGAGTAAATTAGTCACGAACAGTCTAAGCCAGACTGGTATTGGAATAGACTTTCATAGAAAAGATGGCGGCAGGAACATTTCCCAAAGGCCTTGCGTTCTAATGTGGCATCCAAATAGGGTCATAACCAATTCCACCATAGAAAGTGATGCATTCTGAGAAAGTAACAAGTTTTCCGTATTCGTCCTTCCTGCCAAAGGTTTAACCCTAATTTAACCGGGGGGGGGGTTTTCCACCCCCCTGTCGGTTTTTTGGAGAGCATTTATTAACGGCATTAGTTATGACTCTCTAACTTTCTGACAATTACTAATTATCTATTAGCTACATTTTCACAATAAAATTTTTGAACAATAGGAGTCACGTGACAGATGACAATACCATATTTGGTAGATGGTATTGACAAAATCAATGTTTTTGATATTTTTACAACCAGAATTAGTTTCAAATGTTGATTATTATACCTTAAAAGAATCAGCAAACAAAGACCTTTCATTTGTTATCAAGAACAATGGAATTTGCTGACATCAGCAATTTTAAATGATGACGTAACATGTGCCGCCATTTTGGGTAAATTTTGCAAAATTTGAAACTTTTTCCAGCGGAAGTTGTAGAAAATGCATAGATTTGCGTTTTGCAATACATTTAAAGTATTTTTAGCAAGTTTTGTATCAATTTTTGGTCGTAAAACCCACTTCGTTGTTGTGACGTCATCAATATTTGTCATTTTCTTCAAAAATAAAAGTCTAAAAACAC
>REGM01000563.1:21629-35870 GCA_004194415.1 Aurelia aurita | reverse complement strand
TTCTTGTTTCGAAAATGTTTTGCATGAATTCAGGATTTAGCTGGTTAACAGTTTTGAAGATCTCAATACAGAGGTATCTTAGCCTATTTACATGCATTGTGCATTTTTCTGATCTGCCAAGCAATTCTTCGTAAGAAGAATCGTGGTCATCGTAAAGGAAACGTAGGGCTCTCTCCTGTATTTTTTCGATCTTATCCATGGATCTAGCTGAAGAGAAAAACCATACCAAAGGGCAGTAGTTGAAGTTGGAGAAGACAAAGCTTTGGACAAGTACCTTCTTCTCCGCAAAACCAAGAAAAGATTTCAGTCGTTTTAGTACATTTAGCTGGGTTGCTGCTTTTTTGCAAAGATCAGATATGTGGAAATCAAAGTTTAGTTTATGGTCAAGATTTACACCAAGCAACTTTACTGAAGCTTCAGACTTAATCGTTTTCCCTTGAATAGAAATACTGTGCCCTGTGGTGTCCGTTTGATCTTTTTTTACGAGAAGTGCGTGGAATTTTTCTGGGTTAGCGATCATTTCATTTCGATCGAGCCATGTGAGAGCAATGCAGGCCTCCTTTTCTAAAACATCAATTAGTTGTGGGAGGCTGTTGGAAAAATATGTTAGAGTATTATCATCTGCGTAATTGACAAGAGATGCTTCTTTGATGAAATGAAACAAGTCATTAATATAGAAATTGAAAAGAATAGGGCCTAAGACGGATCCTTGAGGAACCCCTGATAAAACAGATTGATAGTTGCTGTAAACATTATTTATTCGAACCGACTGTTTGCGCCGTTTTAAATAGGAATATATGAAGACAAGAGAATTTTCGTCGAAACCATATGCATGGAGTTTTGCTATAAGCAGATCATGCGGGATACAGTCGAAAGCTTTCGATAAATCCATCAATATTGCTCCGACAGTGTAATTATTGTCTAGTTTGGTCTTCCAATCTTCAAGCATTCTGATTAGGACATGTTGCGTACCATAAGCCTTCCTGTAGGCTGCAATGAAAACCGAAAGCGTTCTCTCGAGATGTGGATTTATTTGATCTTTAATGATCTTTTCATATATTTTGGAGAAAGTGTTAAGTATGCTTACGGGGCGAAAATTTTTTTCTACTGTTCGAATCGGTTCACCTTTGTCGAGAGGTGTAACTGCAGCTTGTTTTCCATGTGCTGGAAATTCGCTGTTTCGAATGCTAATGTTTATGGCTTTTGTTAGTGGGATAGATAGCTCCCTCGCAGCTAAATGGACAAGTTTTGGGGGTATTTTATCTTCACCGGTTGATTTCTTATCATTAATTGCCCGTAAAAGCCGGAAAACATTGTCTGTTGAAACTTCCTGAAAAGAAAAGGTGGTAAATGAATTCTCTAGACTTTGAATAATTGCTAGAACACTTGGGTGGTTGTCATATTTTTGAAGAATTAGTCTAACTATACTCCGATCGTCCAAGCAGGGTACACTTTCGGCAATGCTAGAGGGTTTTTTTCCTGAGGATTTCTCAACGATATTGATGTAGTGGTCATTAAAAACTTCAACGAGTTCTTTGTCGTCAGTTATAATTCTGTCTTCTTTGACTAGGGTTATGTCATTTCCATGCAACCCCCCTTTATTGGATAGAAAAGGTTTGACGAGGTTCCAAAAATCTTGATTTGAAACTAACCCATTGCTTGTTGTTTTCTTAAAATGGTTTCTAATCGCCTTCTTTCTTAGTGAAACGCATTTATTTCGTTGTTTCGCTGTACAAGAACTGAACTTAACTGACCTACAGGAACAGGACGGTTAGTTTCTGACCCATCCCTTGCTTGGTAAATGTTGTGGTGGGCAGTAGTAGAACAGAAATAGGAAATCAATTCATGTGATATTTCACACCTATTTAAATATGGGTTAAATGTAATTCAAGCCCGGCCAATGCGGCTCAGGAAGTTTTATTGAGTATTTTCGCAGACCATCCTAGTATCGCTAGAATTAAGAATAATGTTAGGATTGAAGAAATATTTGAATTTCAAACCGTTAGTTCTTTAGAAATCTGGAATGAAATCAATCAGCTAAATCGTTCGAAAAAGACTAGTGGGGACCTATCAACAGATATAGTTAAATCTATTTCTGGTAGTTGCCTCGATTATTTTACATTTTTTGTAAACCAGATGTTCGTGAACAGCACCTTCCCGATAAAGTTAAACTGGCTGACGTGTCGCCAATCTTTAAGTTGGGCGATTCTTTCTTCAAAAAGACCTTTAGGCCTATCAGTGTGCTATCAGCGATATCCAAGATATTCGAACGCTTAATGTCCAAACAAATCTGCCCATTTGCCTGTGGTATTCTTTCAAATTTGCTATGTGGCTTTCGGAACGGACACAGCGCAGAACACGCCTTATTCATGCTCACAGAAATGTGTCGCAAGGCCTTAGCAGATAAAAAGATTGTGGGGATGGTACTCATGGACCTTTCGAAGGCCTATCTGTGACTGCCTACCACACGATCTTCTAATAGCTAAACTTGCAGCTTATAGATTCGGTCAATATAGCTTACTATATATTCATAGCTACCTTTCGAACAGAAAACAGCGCGCGAAGGTCAGATCTGAGTTTAGCGAATGGCTAGGGATCAAATCTGGTGTTCCACAAGGCTCAGTCCTTGGCACACTCTTTTTCAATATCTTCATTAATGATCTACTTCTTGCAGTTAAAGAATCTGAAGTTTGTAACTTTGCAGATGACACAACACCCAATTTACACGTTTGGAAAATATATTGAAAGTGTGGCTTTGAACCTTGAGGAAGACCTGTCTAACACCCTTAACTGGTTCAGAGATAACCATATGGCAGCCAACCCTGAAAAATTTCAGGTTATGTTTTTAGGCCTGAAAGAGGAACCAAACTTCTTCCTTGAGATCAACGACAAAATCATCCCCCTTACGGACAAAGTCAAATTGCTAGGAGTCACTATTGACTCCAAGCTTAAATTTGATGATCATGTAAAATCCCTCTGCAAAAAAGCAAACAGGAAAGTGAGTGCCTTCTCGCGCGTTGCCCCATATCTGAACCAGGAAAAGGGTGAGATCCTCTATAACACATTGTTTATGTCTAATTTCAATCATTGCCCCTGGATCTGGATGTACCCTGGGAAGACATCCAATAATCAGGTAGACCGTGTTCAGAAAAGAGAATTAAGAATGTTGCATAATGACTTCAATGTACCATTTGAAGTCCTTCTTGAAAGAACAAATGAACAAAACGTCCACACACAAAACCTGCAAAAATTGATGCTTCAAATCTTTAAGTCCCTTTCACAAGAAAATCCATCATTCATGTGGACATTCTTCGAAAGAAAGGACGTGAAATATGAGCTACGAATTAAGAATCTCTTGCAATTGCCAAAAAGAAATCCAAGCACATTCGGAAATAATTCACTTGTATTCAAAGGAGCTCTACTCTGGAACACTTTACCTTATACTATAAAAAATGCAAACTCGGCAGCAATATTTAACAGGATGACCAAAGAATGGAAAAAGTTGATAGTGAGGATCACAAATGAACTTTGTTGTAATTTTACTTTGCAGGTATGTAAATAGTTGGTTTAAATTAGTTTTATTACTATATATTGTACCAACTGTCAATAATTTGATAATAATACTTTCTAATATACTTTGACTAACGAGAACTACAAGATAAAAGTCTCAGCGTCAAATGTTTGTCTGGCAGACCTTCAATGTTCACTGTTCCTTTCTTCGTGTACTAACTTGCATCTTTCCCGCCAAATAATGTTTCCACCTATCATATTTGAGACCCCACACCATTTCATCGTCACTTTTGCTTCTTCATGTGACAGTCCTAATCTTTTCAAACATGTTCTAACATTCTTGTGAACTGAACCAAGTGATCCAAAACATAACACATTTATGTTTGCCTTAATCCCATTATTTTCAAGTATTCTGATCAATTCTTTATACTTCTCTGCTTTTCCTGCATACGATTGTTCCATATACGTATCAAAACAAACTGTAATTTCAATAATTTCACACTCTTTTTCATTTTCTTTCAGTTCAATTATGTCTGGCTTTCTGCTGCTTATTTGTTCTATTTCATTTCGAAGAGCTGGAAAAACTGTCTCTGCCATCTTATCTACGAATAAATGCGATGTTGGATTCGAGTTTTGGATTTTCTCACTTACTGTGTTGACCACACGATCGTGTCGCCGAGAGTATAAATCTTTAAATTTTCTGCACGAACTCATTAAGTGAGCAACTGACTCAGTGTTATGATTGCATAAAGTGCATCTCTTTTCATGTTCTTTGTTCCACATATGGATTAACTGATTACAGGGAATTTGATTCATCCTTGCACGTACGATAAATATAACAAGACTATCTGACAGCTTCCATCCATAATAGATTTGGTGTGATATTTTCTGCTCTATGTTCTCCATTTTGATAAAATTACCTTGCATTCGTAGTTCTAAACACTCTAATAGATCAATCTTTTCAAATTCTTTTTCGATTCCTTGTTTAAGGTTTCTCTGATTTATCTCTCTTCCATCAATGACAATCACTGCGATATCTTCTTTGTATACTACTTTCCCTTTGATTTTATTTACATGGTGCAGCAAATCTGGCCAGTCTGAATTACCCCCATAAGTCTTTCTTTTCATTAACCTGTTGTTGTTGTCCAGCTCATATCCTAAGAAACCCTCTTCTGCATTTGTTGTTTGTACCCCCCTAGACCTCATGTCCAGTTTCAAAGATTCTCTTGCAATGTGTCGAATGTTCGAGTCATCATGATTCAACNAATAATAATAATAATAATAATAATAATAATAATAATAATAATAATAATAATAATAATAATAATAATAATAATAATAATAATAATAATAATAATAATAATAATAATACTTTCTAATATACTTTGACTAACGAGAACTACAAGATAAAAGTCTCAGCGTCAAATGTTTGTCTGGCAGACCTTCAATGTTCACTGTTCCTTTCTTCGTGTACTAACTTGCATCTTTCCCGCCAAATAATGTTTCCACCTATCATATTTGAGACCCCACACCATTTCATCGTCACTTTTGCTTCTTCATGTGACAGTCCTAATCTTTTCAAACATGTTCTAACATTCTTGTGAACTGAACCAAGTGATCCAAAACATAACACATTTATGTTTGCCTTAATCCCATTATTTTCAAGTATTCTGATCAATTCTTTATACTTCTCTGCTTTTCCTGCATACGATTGTTCCATATACGTATCAAAACAAACTGTAATTTCAATAATTTCACACTCTTTTTCATTTTCTTTCAGTTCAATTATGTCTGGCTTTCTGCTGCTTATTTGTTCTATTTCATTTCGAAGAGCTGGAAAAACTGTCTCTGCCATCTTATCTACGAATAAATGCGATGTTGGATTCGAGTTTTGGATTTTCTCACTTACTGTGTTGACCACACGATCGTGTCGCCGAGAGTATAAATCTTTAAATTTTCTGCACGAACTCATTAAGTGAGCAACTGACTCAGTGTTATGATTGCATAAAGTGCATCTCTTTTCATGTTCTTTGTTCCACATATGGATTAACTGATTACAGGGAATTTGATTCATCCTTGCACGTACGATAAATATAACAAGACTATCTGACAGCTTCCATCCATAATAGATTTGGTGTGATATTTTCTGCTCTATGTTCTCCATTTTGATAAAATTACCTTGCATTCGTAGTTCTAAACACTCTAATAGATCAATCTTTTCAAATTCTTTTTCGATTCCTTGTTTAAGGTTTCTCTGATTTATCTCTCTTCCATCAATGACAATCACTGCGATATCTTCTTTCAATACTTTCTTTAACTGTCAATAATAATAATAATAATAATAATAATAATAATAATAATAATAATAATAATAATAATAATAATAATAATAATAATAATAAAAATAATAATAATAATAACAATAATAATAATAATAATAATAATAATAATAATAAAAACCGGGATTTTAGCTCCTTGCTCCAGGGTCCAGGGTTAAGATTTTACGGATCTTTCTCTCCTAAAGGCTGATTTCCAGTCAGTGGAATTTTTCGAGCGGGCGGACTTTTAAACAATCAAAAGTCATTCAACCTTAAATTTCTATTCAATTGCGAAGCGACATTTTCTGTCGTAAACAAAAGAATTTCCGCCCGCTCGGAAAATTCCACTGACTGGAAACTGGGCTTAAAGCTGCTTCTAGTAACTTGGAAAATATCCATATTTGCTAATTAAATCTGCAAGTGATTAGATGCCAACAGTGCTCAGGAAACATAAATCAAAGGTCCGCTCGGGCGGCTTTGCCGCGCCTCCTCTTCCCTCTTAGCTTCGCTGTTTCTCGCCAAGAGGAAGCAGTATTTGAGGAGACTTTGCTCTCTCATATGTACGCGGTTCTATTCAATTTTAGTGCCACGCCTCCGCGTTCCTTTTAGCTTCGCTGTAGTTTGTCTAAGTATCAGTACTGAAGTAGAAATGCATATCTGCACATAGTGCTAACTTGGTGCATTTTGGGTTGTGCGTTTTGCTTGCGAAGTTTGCATGCTCATTTTGACGTCAGTTACATGAATCTGTGAAGAAGTGGGCAATCGAAACGTTAGTTCCCTTCGTTGGTTGCAATAGCTGCTTTAGTTACCTTAGTTAATCTAGTTGCCTTTCTTCCTTGTGACCTTGGTTGCCGTAGTGGCCTTGGTTGCCTGAATGGCCTTGGTTGCCTTAATTTCCTTTGTGGTTTCAGTTGCCTTAGTGACAAAGTTACTTGAAAAAGTTAGTTACGGTCGTTGTTCTGCGTGCCATAGTTCCTGTCTCATTGAATTCCTATGATGACGATCTCCTCCCGGAACACCCCCGGAACACCCCCGGGTATTTGCTCAAAAGACATTCCCTGCCCCCAGGCATATAACAGTAAATTTTCCCCTGCCCGGGGCATTTGACAACACCAAAATCTTCGCAGTATACATTTATTGGGAATATATTTGCTGTAATGGCCTTTAGTGGCCTTTCTTTCCTTAGTGGCCTTAGTTGCCTTAGTAGCCCAAGCTAGCTACTCCCGTTGCTGTGGTTGCCTTGGTTGGTTTAGTTGCCCCAGTAGCCTTGTTCTGGTTCCCGGGTACTGGTTGTTTTTGTAGCAGCAGTGTAAGGGCTGAATCTCCCTCTGCGAAGGAACTTAGCAATAAACAGTAGGGAGATGATCTCCAGATCATAAGGGGGTGAATGTTTGGTAAGTTGGCAAGGTGCTGAATCTCATCACAAAACTTGGAAAGGTGCCAAGTCAAATGGTGGAAACCTGACATGGTATCAAGTCATGTGACCTATATTGACAACTTGCCAGGTAAGTCATGTGACATGGGGGTTAGGCAGGTGACTGGTCCAAGCACATAGTAGTGGTATCATCCCACATCTTCCTTAGTAATTAACTCGTATACCCTTTACTTGGTGTCACCCCTGTAATGTAGGATTTTCATTGAGTTGATGTGGTTACTTGTGTTGCCTCAGTGGCCTTAGTTGCTTTAGTGGAGTTAGTGGGCTTTCCTTCCTCAGTGGCCTTAGTTTCCAGAGTAGGCTTAGTTGCCCTAATAATCAATTTATTTAAAGTTGGCTAGTACATAGCTACATATAGTAAAATAACAGGATGAAAATACTATAATTGCTAATTAAGGTCAACTACTTAAAAATATACAGGTTGTAAAACAATTTGATAAAATGACTCGATAATACATACAGTTCCAAGCGATAAAAATGTTAAGAATAAAAATGCAGGATTATAAAAATCCGAGGTTTTCAATGTAAGGTCGACATAGTTTGCATGTGCATTCTTCACCGCGCCAAGTTTTTATCTTTGATTTAAACTGTTGGATAGAATTAGCATTCCTTACATCTTGAGGGACGGAAAGCCAAAGTTGGGGCCCTCTGTATCTGATGGTCTCAGAGCCAAAATGTACTGTCCTTATCCGGGGTAGTACGAATTNTTGTCACAAACAGTGCTTATGACGCCTCGGCTCTACCCATAATCAGAAAGCTTGGTTGGCCCAACGTCAATGAACTTATCGAATCAGAAACCTTAAAAATGGTTTACAAGTCGGTAAACGGCCTAGCCCCCACTTACCTTACAGAAATGTTTGCCAGGATGTCAGATACATGCAAGAGAGAATTACGTAATACCAAAACTGATTTGGCAGTTCCTCTTCGCAAATCGTCTTTCGGCCAAAAATGTTTCTCCTATAAGGGTGCAAAATTGTGGAACGATCTTTCTGTTGAAGTCAAATCGTCCAAAACTTATGAGATATTCAAAAAACGTTTAGGCAATTCCAACGTCGAACGCTGATTCTCTCTTTCATGCTATAATTAGCATCACTTTAATTTGTTTTATAGAAAATTTTGTAAATAAGATTATATAATTTTGTATGCTTTTCGTTTCCAGTAATTATTTATTGTATGTATATGCACGGCCCACTGTAAATCAGTCCTTTGACTGACGTGGCCACCGTGCCTAAAGAATTTAAAATCAAATCAATCAAATCAACTTTTCGCGGTCTAAGGCAAAATTGGCCTATTGAGGACAATTGACTCCCCTGACGGTCTCAATGTGGAACCGAGTTATTGTTGAAAATTGCTTTCAAATTAGTACGTTATTTTAAATAACTGGCATTGTATCTAAACAGAAACAAACAAAAGATAGTAAATGGAATTAAGGTTCATCGTCCAGTCCATAGCAACACGTTAAGTTCTAAATAAATAATTTAAGAATAACCGTAAATTAAGGAAAATGCTGGATTAATGTTTTTTGTTTCTCTTTTACAGGGAGTGGTGGGTGGGTTTTCTGCTGAACTTGCTGCACTAGAGAGGGTGCTGGCTCTTATTGACGCTCGGGTGCTTTTCCTTTGCTTCGGCATTTTGCGAGCCTGGTAAAATTCGAAGAGGCAGATTTTTCTTGGGATTTATTCTTAAAGCCACGCTCGCGTTGTGGTGTATTGTTTGGTTATGGCGTATTATGATTGGGTAATTTTCTCTCCCTTTCTTGTGATTGGATAAGGCCATTTCTATGTTTTCCCTTTTATAGGCAAACACTATTGTTCACTGAATCCGTAACAAAAGAACAAATCCACCAATTCGTGTGCAAAAGCCAACCGTTATAACCTTAGAAACAAGAAACCTTGTAAACTTTGTCGATGCTTGTTGCTAGACCTGGAATTGCTGTTGTTATGTTGTCAGGTTACTGAGCGCAACATAACACATTTACTCAAAAGGGGATTACGAGTTCATTAAGGGCTTTCGCCTGTCCGATTTGGGATTTTCGCGCAATCCGCAGAAGAGATTTACTTAATCCTTATGTGTGTAGGAAAATCAGAGCGCATTGAATTCGGCCTACTATACTGTCAGATCCCTTTGAATATTAGAAACAAGCAACAAATTAGCCCACTCGCAGAATTAATTGTATTCATGTTACACATGAATTTTATGAGCTATCCTTCAAAATTTTTGGAGGAATATTTTTGAAAGTCGTTGCCTTTCTTGGATTGAGTCTGCTAATTTCCGCTTCCATCTCTGCAACAAAAACTTTATTAAAGTCGAATAAACCATCGTTTTGGACAAAACTACGAATTTTCCTTATGCTCGGATGGTTGGAGTATTTAATAAGAGCCCGGTCGATAGGATCCATTATACCTTCTGTGCTTGTGATAACCTCATTGTTCTCTGTAAGACCTAGGGAGTCAGTAACAGTTACGAAATAATTATTTAGTGTTTCAGCAACTTCCTCGTCTTTAGAAATTATCGTTTCATCCTCAATCAGATTGATTTTCACTTTAGTCTTATTCTTATTTGAAATAAAAGGCTTCACGGTATTCCAAAACTTGTTATTGTCTGTTATTAGAGAAATATCTAGCCCTAGCCAGCTACCATCGTAGTTGTGGCTTGGTTTAGTTGCCCCAGTGATCTTGTTGTGCTTTTGGGTTGTGGTTGTCTTGTTTAGCATCAGTATAAGACTTGAATGTCCCTCTGCGAAGGAGAGATAGCAATTCCTCCTGCATTGCCCTTTGTTTGATCATCTTTGCAGAAACTTCCTTGGTCAGCTCTCAGAAATTCTGAACATGGATGTTTCCAACTTTGATGACGATTTTGTTTGCTCACTGATGTTATATGGAAGTTCTGAACTTCCACACATTGTTAACAGAATGATTCTTGAAGCTACTTTAGAGTACATCAAATCATCCAAACGTTTTGTTTCATTAGACTATGAAAATTAATAGCCCTTGAAAACAGGAACTTCGTGCACTGTATCTGTCCATGTTTGTAGTCTTGTTGTTGTTGTTGGTGTTGTTGTTGTTGTTAATGTATGTGTTTGTGTGTGCGTTAGTTTGTACTTTTGTTTGTGTAGCTTTTCTTTTTTGTTGGAAGATAGTTGTAGGAGGGGGATGGTCTGGAGGCACTACAGTTCTAACTCTTTGATAGACTTTGCTCGAGCATGGACCTCCGAAGGTGTACGAGTGTGCACCTTTGAGTTGTTGATATTGCTCTTTAAACCTAAATGCGCCGAACAAAATGGCGAATTGTTTGCTCCCGGGATGTCCCTCTCTTACAACTATCATTGGAATAGTTTAATATTGAATTGTAAGTGCCATACATAGTGGGAACTCGCTGACAATAAGTCCTTTCCCGCTATGGATGGCACGTAGTTCATTAGCATTGTTGTTTTTTAAATAGTTTGGTTTCAATGAATAAAGAAAAAAAAAGAGTTAGCAATAATCAGTAGGGAAATGAGCCCATATTACCAGGGGGTGAATTTCTGGTAAGTTGGCATGATGCTTGTTTGTACATTTATTTTGATTCGATTAAATACCATAGCTAACAATACATACACATATATACATTAAAACTCTAAAACCTTAAAACTCTATCCACATATGGCCTAAACAGCAAACTAAACCACCGAGAAAACATAAGACTATAGTTCTTTAAACAAATGGATAAGCCACAGAATTACGTTCACTTTTTGTTATTACATTATTCCCCTCTGGCTTGTCATTTCTCAATCATTCGTAATTTCAAACAATCAATTTAACGTCATATTTGTAAAAATAGATTGTAAAACTCGTTGTATTAGAAAATATTACTCATTCTCCTGATGATGACCACAAGGTCGAAACTAGTTGGGAATTGAGATAGAATTTATATAAATATATTCCTGCTCGTCTTTCTTTTTGTTCATCTTTACACATATATACATATATACAAAGCTAACTAATCAAAATCGAACATAACTACGGAGATAAATTAAATTTTTTGTTTTTTTTTATAAATTATGAAATTAAATTGCCCTGACAGGCACTAAGTTATACCACTAGATTGCACTGACAGGCAGGCACTGACAGGCAGTACATTTGCAAGATGGTCCGTCCCATTGTTTTATTAGATTCTTGAAACTTTTCAAATTTTCTGCTGATTTCACCTCGTTTGGTAGGCCATTCCAAATCTGTGGCCCAATAGACATAAGACTGTTGGACCCGAATGTTGTTTGATTAGGCCTAACGTGGGCTAAGATATTTGGATTTCTTAATGAATAACTTGAAGACCTTACTTTAAAAATGTTCTGCATGAAAGGTGGGTTTAACTGTTTCACTGTTTTGAATATTTCAATGCAAAGTATTCTTTGGCGAGCAATGAGCATCGTCAATGGTGCCGTTATACGAACTGGTATGATCATTATGGAGAAATCTTAGAGCACGTTCTTGTAGCTTTTCAATTTTCTGTAATGATTTAGAAGATGAAAAATACCAGACCAAGGGACAGTAATCGAAGTTAGAATATAAAAAACTCTGAACAAGAATATTTTTCTCCTTAAAGCCAATAAACATCTTTAATCTTTTAAGAACATTTAATTGTGTTGCAGCTTGTGCCAAGTCACATGGTGAAAACATGGCATGGTGCCAAATCATGTGATCTATTTTGGCAACTTGCCAGTAAAGACACGTGATTATGGGGGCTTGGCACGTGGTGCCCCCAACACATATTAGTGTTTTCACCCCTCATCTTCCTTTGTAACTAACGTTTATATTATACTGTTTACTTGGTGTCACCCCTGTAATGTAACATTTTGATACAGAGAGCCCTTTGAGAACCCCTTTGCAGCATCATATTCTTCGAAACAGCACCAATGTGGAAGAGAATGTCTCACCTGACATGGGTGTGGTCACGTGACTGCCCACAGTAGTTGGTCACATGCAATCCTGCACCCTGCGTGCCACCTAGAATTGGAACTTTGATACCTCTGACTGGCGCCAGTCGCGTGAATGGCTTTAGTTGCCTTAGTTGTCACAAAACTTGGGAAGGTGCCAAGTGAGATGGTGGGAGCCTGGCATGGTGCCAAGGCATGTGAGCTATTTTGGCACTTGCCAGTTAAGACACGTGATTATGGGGGTTTGGCACGTGACTGTCCCCAACACATATTAGTGTTATCACCCCACATCTTCTTTAGTAATTATCTGATATACCCTTTACTTGGTGTCACCCCTGTAATGTAGGATTTTCATACAGCGAGCCCCCGTGAGAACCCATGTGTAGCATCATATTCTCCGAAAGAGCACTGCTGTGGAGGAGAATATCTCAAATGACATGGGTATGGTCATGTGACTGCCCCCAATAGGTGGTACCAGTCGCATTGAATAATTCCAATAATCAAAGAAGGAAACATTTACTATGCCGCACCTCATTCATTCTTCTGAGAAATTCAATTTTATTATTATCGCAAATGAGTTCAATAAAACTACGGTTCTATTACATAATCCATCATGTACTGGAGATCTGAGGAAGTAATCACCTTGCAAGTGATACTAAATTATGGAAGACATAATCTTTAATCAAGAGATGAAAGAAAAATATCATGAAGGAGTACACCAATTGAGTATTGAACTTCTTTACATTTATAAAATGAATGTAGAATCATAATACTTAACAGTAGGGAGGTGATCTCCAGATCGTAAGGGGGTGGATTTTTGGTAAGTTGGCAAGGTGCTGAATCTTATCACAAAACTTAGGAAGGTGCCAAGTCACATGGCACCAAGTGATGTGACCTACATTGGCAACTTGCCACATAAGTCATGTGACATGGGGGCTAGCATTCTGCATGCAATTTCTCGCTCTTTTTCTGTCATTTTTGTCTCTCGCCTCCCTCATTCTGCTGCAAACTCCCTCCTCACCGCTTTTTTGATATGGAGTTCCATTTATTCATATCTCTTCCCCTCAACCTGCTACTATCTGGAAAACACTTCCAATGATAAAAAAATAGAATAAATCCCCTTTACTGCGCGATGTTCACGTTTTCAAATTGCAAAGAGTGCAAATACTAAGTGCATGAACCATTTTTATTCATAAAAAACAGTAACATCCGACGCCTGTCCCAGCCGTAGTCATTTAATTAGCCTGTTAATGGAAATATTACCTCAAATATAAATCGATTTTGTCCACTCTTTTCTAAAATAAAACGTTCGTCGTTCATGTCTCCGTCTGTTTCTCATTCATCATAACTGCAGCAAATGCTATTAAATTCTGGCAACAATTCATCGTAACTGCAGGAAATGCTATTAAATTGTTAGCAACAACGACAACAGCCCAACAATTTCCCTCTCCCAATACTTAGACAGTTCCCATTCACAGCGATAGTTGTAAATTCACATAAATGAGCTGAATATATTTTGCTATTGGAATTATTTCTATTATTAATATAGATTTAAATATCCTTTATTGCTAAAGAGCATTGACAATCTTTATGAAGGAAACGGGCCGGTTTTTTTCTTGGCATGTATTTTGTGTATTTTGGCAAAGTGCCAATTGAAGTTACGCAACTTGGCAAGGTGCCAAGTCACATGTTGAGACCTTGGCACTGTGCCAAGTCACACGACCACTTTTAACAACTTGCCAGATACATCAAGTGACACAGGGGTTAGGCATGTGACTGCCCCCAAGAGGCATTTAGTGTTATCACCCCACATGTTCGTTGGTAACTAACTTGTATACCCTTTACTTGGTGTCACCCCTGTAATGTAGCCTTTTGATTAAGGGAGCTCCATGAGAACCCCTTTGCAGCATCAAATCCTCTGTGAGAACCCCTTTGCAGCATCATATTCTCCGAAAGAGCACCGTTGTGGAGGATAATATCTCACGTGACATGGGTGTGGTCACGCGACTGCCCCCAATTGGTGGCAGCAATCGCAGGTTAGGATCATACACCCCCCCCCCCCCACC
>REGM01000563.1:6168-19544 GCA_004194415.1 Aurelia aurita | reverse complement strand
GAAAGTGAATAAAATATACATTACATGAACTCCCTTAGTGTTACGAGCACACGATAACCCCCCGACTAGAAAACAATGGATCGTTTTACTACCAGTGCACATGATCCCCCCGCCTTACTGTATGCTATCCCTCCAATTAACTGAATAGCCGCCAACTTACTGCATGCTATCCCTCCAACGACAACATGTAATCCCCCCGCCTTACTGTATGCTATCCCTCCGACTAACTGAATAGCCGCCACCTTACTGCATGCTATCCCTCCAACGACAATATGCTATCCCCCAATCGCACTGAACAACCTCCACTGCATGCTATCCCTCCAACGACAACATGTAATCCCCCGCCGTACTGTATGCTATCCCTCCGACTAACTGAATAGCCACCTTACTGCATGCTATCCCTCCAACCACCATATGCTATCCCCCAATCGCACGGAACAACCTCCACCTTACTGAATAGCCTCCAGACTACTGCACATACGTTCTACGGGGTGATTACTGCAGAATATACGGAAGAAGCTTCATTTATTGCCTCAAAATTCCATGCAGAGAGCTCCGGTTAGGCCCAAAAAGTCTTTGACAATTCATTCACCTATGCCTAGACAAGATACGGTCGTCGTTTTTGCGTGCTAACATTTCCAATACACTCTCCAACGAAAAGAAAAGAATGGAAAGCTAACAGGTGAGGGTAAATTGATTAAATTTTCTGATAGCGCATGCAGAACAAAACATGTCAGCTCGGCGATGAACGAGATGGTTTCTTCAAACTAAAATGAGAGCCTGGCAAACACGCCAATGTTCTTCTTCTGAAGCAAGCTTTGCAAAGAAGGCTACTTCGGCCTTGTTTTGTCTTGCTTGACTTTGATTCCTTTATTTCAGTTGATTTTATTTGCTAGTATTTAAAAAACTTCTTTGTGAATCGGTTCAAACCTTTGCAATTTTTCTGCTTTGATTTGCACATGCTCAAATTTTTGTTTTGTGTCTAGATAGGTTCTTATTTGTTGCATGGAAGAAACAACATATTGTACCCTAACTGCTCACATAAAATTCGGAAACTACCCCCCTGAAAAGGATAACTTCATCAGGTTATAACTTCGGTTTAGTTAAGGTTTTTCCTGTCTTTGGAAAAAAACATTTGTCAAAACAAAGTTTGGCGGATCCTCTCCAGTCTTTGAAAATAGATTCAAATTCTACTGATATATTTTGAGGCCTTCACCTTAAATTCTCTGCCAAAATTCTTTCAATAAATGTATGTTTTTTCCAGAAATTTTATCATGAATTACAATATTGAAACGACATTTTTTTATTTGAATAGCACCGGTTGAAAACAAAAAACTTTTAACTCGCAAAATGAAGCCCTTGCATGCTCGCACTTTTGATATGCTATTTTAATTTGGAGTGCTGTGTATGGTTGGTCTTGGAAACAATAAATTGACCATCTAATATCATTTCAAAAATGTTTCCCAGTAGTTTTCATTCACTGGGGACCTGCAATGAAAGTTTGCAGGACCGAGCATCTAGACTCATTCCAAAAGTCTCTTTTGTTTCGCTCCCCCATGCTCCCCCAAATGATTTGTCGCTGCACCTGTTGTCTGTCAACTTGAACAAGCCACTCAACCGAATCCATCGTGGTTGCTTCGATACGGTTTTTGTCCAGTCCAGACGTTATTTTAGACCGCTTCCGTGGAGCCCAGTCCCCTAGTCGAAAATGACGTCAGGGTATCAGACTGTTGATTCAGATTGGGGAGTGCGAAGGAGACTTCGCTGATTGAAAGTGAAGGCAGTTCTGGCGAGAACGACGCTCATTTCGGGCTTGCTCTGGGCATCCAGTGTCTGTAGAGAGATTATCATGAAAGTATTTCTCCATATTAAACCTTTCGAAGACCTTTCTTACTGCAGAAAATAGATCCATGACCATTTCTCATTTATTTTCGAATATGGGATTTAGTGCCGAGATAGCCCGAAGTGAGCGTCGATCGAGATGATTAATATAGATCTGAAAGCAACCGTCGTCGAGGGAGGAGGGTGGGCTATTTTATTCTTTTCGTGCTTCTTGTAGCTGGAATGACTTAGCACGAGGTTTGCAAGGGCTTAAATACGACTAAAGTCCCATGGGGGCCGCACGCCCCCTTGGGAATTTCATAAGTGCGATTAGATAAATTATATTTCAATGCATTCAATCCAGTGAGGATAGTTTGTCAGGTTTCCAGTCGGACTTGGCTATTAGCAATCACCGACCCCTGACCCTGGCCCCGGCCCTCGGCCCAATGGTGCTCGGCCCCGGCCCCATAATTTTTAACAGTGATTAAAATGAAATTTTACATCACAGTTAATTCGGGCAAAGAGATCGTGTCATTGCTTTTTTAAAAGGAAAGGTAACCAATTACTGTACCCTTTAGTACCTGTAAGATAACACCCCTGTCGTGCTCTATCGCCTTAGAATGTTATTTGGATAAAACTGAATGATTCAAGCCCCGTGTGGCCTTGTGCAATGAGGTATCATATTGTTTAGGGAATTGGGCTTATATTGTTCCCATTGTTTTTGGATACAAGTTAGCATGGGTCTTAAAGACCCTTTCCTGACCGGCAGCCTTTGCGGCCCTCGATTTCTGTTCACCACAGCTTCGCTTCGTTTGGATTCGTATTTGACATCCAGATAGAATAGCACAGTTGTAATCCGTCTTAATCTTCGACTGAAATCGCGTAAATGGTCAACAAATTATATCAATAGTCTCTTTAGTTCATAAACAATGTATTTAAGCATGTATTTTCGTACTGCATAATCGGAGTTGTGGGAATTAGAGGAAAGAATTTTAGGTTACAATGGCAGAGAGGAGTGGAGAGGAAATGATCTCGTTTGCGGTAAAGAAAGCATCAGAGATCGAATATATTTTAATCATTTTTATGGTCAAGCATTAAACTCAACAAATAAATGCATTTAGAAACCCAAAGATTAAAACTGAGAAATGTAATGAACTGTACCTCACTCGTTGGACTGGACTCCTCTTGTTCGAGCAATAACGGAAATATATGCCAGAATAAGAACCGGTAGGTGAAAGGTTATTGATTCAATTTGGTCTACTTCCTCTTAGGGAACATATCTGCAGTTATTTCTCGGACATCCACTTTAACTTGTGATGAGATTTGGAAGTATTCCTTCATCATAGCAGTGAGTTGTCAGTAAACCGCCATATTTTGCGTGTGATGGAATGAAACACAGGACTTATTACATCATCGTACGCATCACTGTTGATAAATTCGGTAGTCTCATTTTGAGGAGAGACCACTGGGACACATTGTAATCAGTCTAGATACAGCCACCTTAAGTTTTGTAAACAATAATAAAGGCGTGCAAAGGTTGCCGGTCAAGAAATGGTCTTTAAGATCGTATAAATGCATTTGTAACTTGATGTTTACTCCCACTCTGATTTCAACATTGAGAATGCAAACATCTCCGGTAATCATCGATTGTGGCTGGTGGCTGATTTTCGCTTTTCCCACCCACCCTCCTCTACTTTGGCAAAATATTTTCATGCTGGTGTTCGATTGTCTCTTCGGAGGCATTGATAATTTGCATGGACATTTAGTGCATTCTGCATTGGTCTGTGGAAAAAATATGGCTTATGTCTTATGACCCCCAACTGGAAAAAATTTAGGGGGTTAAGCTGAGTGCAAATTTGGCCAATGCACTAACAGCCCAAACTTAGGCCCCTATGATGTGAGAACACCACTGTTGGTTAGCGTTGGGAAAAAAGCAAATCACTTTATATTTGAAGTGTGCTAAGCAGCTCTGAGGGACCTATTATTCTCTGGTCCCAAGAATTAATAATGGAAAGTTAAAATTTTGATCCAAGTATTTTTCTTAGGCCAAGTTATAGCAAGAAACAAATGCTCAAGTGAAGGGCGATGACTTTCGAAGAGAAACAACGAATAACATGCAATGTTTACTTGCCTCACGTAAATCCAGGGGCCGTAGTTTTGCCACCTAGTTTTGGCGAGCACTTGAACACGTGAAGTTTATCGAGAGTTGGAGAAACCTAATCATTATATTTGAGTTGTTCACTGAGAACGAGGATTTGGATTTGAGTTGGCTGTTCGTGATTATGAGTTGAGAATCGTTCTCAAGAACCGTTAAAGACAGATTTAGTCGCGAAATACTTATTCCTATTCTTAAAATGAAAATTTTGAACCCGGATTCAGATTTAGCACCCAAACTTTAGTCTAGCCTAGCTACAGGTTTTCAAATTGCTAGCGCTTGTGATGTTCATTTTATGACGATGTGAAGTTTGAAACTTTATAAGGGATTTGACTGCGAAAATCGTTCGGGGTGAAACTTTACACCCCGAGTCACTTTTCACGGTTAAATCCCTTATAGATTTTCAAACTTTACATCTCCATAAAATCAATATTAAATCCTAATCCTACAGGGCTTTTTTGACTTAGCAAAGCTGGGAGGGGGGTGCTTTCCACCCCTCCCCCTCTATAAATAACCTTAGACTAATGGGAAATCATTCAAACTTGGCAAAGGCGTAGTACTAACCTTTCTTAGCTGATTGGCAGTTTTGGGTTTGGCCACCTCATTAGATGACGTCACTATGACGTCTTAATGTTGAAAAATGTCAAAATATATGGTTCTCCAGCTAATTTGTTCTAAAAACGGAATAGATAATTCGCTATCTTTCATATTATTTGCTGTCTTTTTCATTCCCAATTCAAAAATAATACCCAAAGGTATTTTTAGACAATTATTTTAGAAGAAAATGACAAATATTGATGACGTCACAACCACGAACTGGGTTTTTCGACCAAAAATTGATAATAACTTGCTCAAAATACTTTAAAAGTATTGCATAACGAAATACTATGCATGTTCTACATCTTCCGCAGGAAAAAGCTCCAAATTTTGCAAAATTGACTCAAAATGGCGGCACATGTTACGTCATCATTTTAAAATGCTGATGTCAGCAAATTCCATTAGTATTTAACAATCGAAAGCTCTTTGTTTGCTGATTCTTTTAAGTTATAATAATGAACATTTAAAATTAATTCTGGTTGTTAAAATATCAAAAACATTGATTTTTCAACACCATCGTCCAAATATGGTATTGTCATCTATCACGTGACTCTTATTGGTCAAAAATTTTATTGTCAAAATGTAGCTAATAGATTATTAGTAATTGTCAGAAAGTTAGAGAGTCATAGCTGATGCTGTTAACAAATGCTCTGCAACAAAACCGACATGGGGGTGGAAAACACCCCCCCGGTAGGATTAGGGTTAACCCAATTTGGACCAGGGGGCGTTTTTCGACCCCCCCCCCTACCAAACTTTCTTAAATATCTCCACTGCTAGTGTAGGTATGAAGCTGCAACTCTTTGACTTTTCCTAAAATTGAATTGGCTAACAAATTTTGAAAATTTCATTGTCCATTGTTGCGCCACGTGACCTTCAGATGCCCTTATTTGGAGACAGGTCACAAAGCAAAACTTAAAAAGCTCGCTAATTTCTCGCAACTAACGAAAATCATAAAGTTATACACACCATTCGATTCGTCTTGAAGAGTACTTTCATTTCATATATACCGGGTGTCCCAAAAAAAAGTATACAGATTTGGTCAACCCTAACGATCAGAATTTAGCATGAATCGATCCGAAATCATTTTTAAAACATTACTCGATAATTAACTTGATCATAGATACCTTGTTTGTTGACATTGGTGCTTTGAGAGTAGACATATTAATCTTCAAAGGATAAATTTACCTCCACCTCCAAACCAGAGCTTTGGCGTTTTTGCCTAAGCAAATTCTTAACCCTAATCCATATGGGCTTTTTTCAAGCTACCATATATGGGGGGGGGGTGCTTTCCACCCCCCTCTGAAAATAGCCTTAGACTCACCAGAATTCAGTATAACTTGGCACAGTTATAGAGCAAGTAATTTGCAACATGTAGCACAATTTGGGTGTGGTTGCCACGCCCCATGACGTCACAGTGACGTCATAAAGTTGAAAATTGGCCAAAATCAGGTTCTCAAGTTAAATTTGAGTTGAACGAAGATTTTGAAGGAACTGTGTGCGGTTTTTGGTCTAGTTTGTCACAATACTTGCTGAAAAATGTTATTTTATTGTATATAGCGATTTTCGAATGATATTTTGGTAGAAATTATTCAATTCTGATGACGTAATTTATGTTATAAATTTGTTCCATGTAAAAATAGACAAAAAGAAGCGACAAAATGGTGATAATCTATCACAAATGCATCATTGGAGTGTTTTTAATGGAAAAAGGTGGACAATATTTAAAAAAATTGCTAATTAGCCAAAATGGCGGCCAAAATGACGTCATAATAAAAAAATGCTGACGCCATCAAATTTCAGAAATTCCGGTATCAAATTAAAGCCCTTTGTTTGCTGATTCGTTTGATATATAATACTTCATAATTTAAGCAAATTTTGCCATTGAAATCATCAAAAACAATGATTTTGCTGTTACCTGCTTGCAAATATGGGCATGTCACGTGACCAGTGAGTTCTATTGTTCAAATTTTTTTTCATTAAAATGTAGCTAATAGATAATTAGTAAAAGTCAAGGAGACTGGGGGGACATAGCTGATGTCATTTAAAAACGCGGCACAAAAAACCTTGAGAGGGGGTGGAATCCACCCCCCCCCATATGGATTAGGGTTAAAGCACAGCGAATAAGTCAACAATAGACTTGGAAAAATTTGAACCAGGAGGAGAAAAATAAAAAACTGCACAACAAATGCGTTTCACAAAATATAATTTACGTGACGCTTATCATCAAGGGAGCTCCGATTCATTTAAAGTGAAACAAGTTGTGGATATTGCTTAGGCCAAAACGCCAAAGCTCTGGTTTGGAGGTGGAGGCAAATTTGTCCTTTGCAGATTTATATCTCTACTCTCAAAGCATCAATATCAACAAACAAGGTATCTATGTTCAAGTTAACTACCGAGTAATGTTTTAAAAATGATTTCGGATTGATTCATGCTCAATTTTGATCGTTAGGGTTGACCAAATCTGTATACTTTTTTTTGGGGCACCCGGTAGTTTGTTTATATTTGCTGATATCAGCAAATTTTAATGTTCATGACGTCATTTATCTTTATGATGTCATAGTTTGAATAAATTAGTGTGATATATTTCAAAACATGCAAAAAACTGTGTTAGGGTACTTTGTACTAACTAATTTCACTATTTAGAAGCCTAAAAATAGAAAATATATGACAATAGACATCTCAATTAGTTGCAAATTGCAAATTGCAAATTGCAAATTGCAAATTCACTTGCAAATTGCTCTTAATTTGCAAAAGTTGCAATCTAAGTTGAAAAATGTCGGTGTAAATATCTTCCTCTACTCTTACTTGCTACTATTGACTGCAATTCTGCCTGTTATCTTATGTTGATCTCGAAGAATTTTGCTTTTTAAGCCAGTATCGCAATTTTGGTCATTTTCCTATAGTTTTTAGTTGCCTAGCGATGAACCACGCGACTAATTAAACTCTATTGTTATATTTGTAAAGCTTATTGTCCAAGGAACAACTGGGTTAAGTTTCATTGTTATATCTCTTTTTGTTTTGGAAAAAAATAGGAGGGGGCCAAAAACGCCCCCCCAGTCGAAAATGCTCAACTTTCAACCCGATCCAAAGAGGGTTAACCCAATTCAGGGCAGGCAAAAAAGTTCATAGTTTTGGGCAGGGGAGCATTTTTGCCCCCCCCCTCTTTTCCTCCGAAAGTATGAGAGATATAACAATGAGACTTACCCCAATTCACAGTGATCCAGGCCAGAGAATAAATGGCAAAAATGAAGTTTTGAATAACAAATTCAATTTACACCCTCTTTGTTAAGCGCACCCTGGGGGTCAGTGTACAACAAACAATTTTATAATCGGTCAAGAGACAGTGGAGATATTGATTTTCGAAGTTTGGCCTAATTTTGTTGTTTGTTTACATTACTGTTTCCGGAATAGTACCGTTTGGAGGGCATTTTTCAATTCCTCGTTTCCCAGCTCAAAGGTGTCAGAAATTATTCATCTTTGTCTCTAATCACTAATCACTAATCATGTACTTTGAAGTGACTTCAATATGTTTTTAATTTCTTTATTTTTGATACTTTTTTAAGCAATTCCATAATGGTGGTTTTTTTAGAATTCGACTGGCTTAAAAATTTAATTGTCAAATTCAACGCTAAATAATAACAAGTGCGGAAAAGTGCGGAAACCAAATAAATTCTATAATTTAAAGCCACTTTCCCTGCACGTTTTTGCCAAAGGGTTCGTACAAATTCTTGGCCAAAAAAATTTTATAACAATTCGATTTTTTTAGGTTGAACCTACATTTATTGCGTTTTTGTGCGATTTTTTTCCAAAACATTTTCAAATCTGAAATCAAATGCTTCTCCTTGCTCAAATATGATTTATATGATACAACTCGACAAGTTATGTTGGCTACATTTTGTAATGATTTCAATAATCACTCACGTGAATTGTTAGTGTCTCCAATCCAATCATGCCAACCTACTTTTCTTTTTAGACGGACTGTGCTGCCTCGGTCATAAGTTATTTGTGTTACAACAGAGTTTTAATTTGTTATTTCGACAGAGTTAGGTCATTTATCTTTCCTGTTTGAGAGGAGAAGTGAGTGAAATCTATTTGAGGGATTACAGGAAAGGTTCCTATCGGTATAAACAAACAAAACAACTTCAACTTGAAGTAAATATTTGCATGGGTTCGTGATTGCTTGGGTTGTATGAATTGCTATACAATAATTTTTTTATTAACCGAATTTGTTCGGGCAGTACCTGGATTTACAACCCCCTTGGTCCCTCGCAAGCTCGGCTGTACTACAGACCGCGGGTATTGTAAACCCCGGTACTGCCCTCGCATTCGGTTAATAACAAGTAAGTCCAGGTCATTTCATTCATTTTTAAATATTTATACAGGTAAAAATTTCAGTGTTATAAACTGCTTTATAAATTGACCTGTTTAAAAGAAAAAAAAAGAAAGCCTAAATTACAGAAAATTACATTTTATATACAATACTTAGTCTTATACAATATACTGTTGGAATCGAGCATAATAAAAGTAAAAGCTAAACTTCCAAAAAGCCATGGCTTTCTCTCCCTAAAGCAGGCAAATGGCAGCAGAGCATTGAAAATGAAGATATTTCTATAGGTTTGCATTCCGTAGAAGTAGCCAGTGTAATCAGATTTGTCATACCATCAACGATTGTTGAGACACAGTTAGATTCCGAGCCATAAGTTTTAGATGTGTTTAGCCTACTGCATGAAAGCCAACTGCACGAAAGCCCACTGCAGGCTGAATATATTCTATGACACGTGCCTACTGTTTACTAAAATCTTATAAAGTTCATTTAAGTCGTCGAATAACTTGCTCCATAAACTCTTCTCATCTGCCGCAAAGATCTCAGACTCCTCTTCAGAATTTCAGAATTTTAATCAGCAATGCTGTTCATTCTTTTGCAGGCTTTATTCTATCGAATGCAGATGCTGGGAATGACAAGAAAGTTTCTTTCAAGATTCCAGAATTGAAGAGTTCCCAAATTAAGAAAGGTATCCTCTTTCACCTTCAATTTTTTTTAATTTCCGGCTATTGACTATAGTTGATTTCCATTCCAAAACTTAGGATATCAAACAATCTCGTAAGAATTATTTTTACTAAGGATCTATTAAATCCCTAATCTTAATTTGTTGGGAGTTGTTACATCAACGAACAAAGGATGTTTCCTGGAACTGCCTATCTTTTGGAATGCTGTTAAGCAGGACCGAAAAGAGTAATATTGTTATTGGGTAACTGGTCCGGCCGCCAGGTCTATAACGCGGACTTCGCGGACCTCCAAAGCAATGGTCCGCGTCCGCGTTTTAGGTTTTCAAATAGGCCAAAACCTAAACCGCGGACTTATGGTCCGCGGATTAAATAGTCCGCCTTTTTGGTTTTCAAACAGGTTAAAACCTATTCCGTAGACATTCGAGTTTGGGATATGCGGACCTTTATTTGTTCAGGTATTTTCTGTTGAAAACAACTCAAATAGCTTTTGAAAATTCCGTTCGTAAATGGCTATGACTAAAGACGAAATATATTGAAACGAAATGGCCTGTTGCCAATGTTCAATCTTTCCCATAATAGGCTTAAAGTTTCTATTTCATATGGCCTAAAATTACTCGTTAAATAGACGAGAGGAAATTGCGATAAGATAGCACGTACACCTATTCTTTTAAGAAGAAACTAAGAATTTGAGCCAGTATTAAAAGTTTCTTAAACTATTAGATTTAGAGTATTCAGAGTTTCTTACAAGTTTCTTAGAAGTTCAAGAACCTCTTCGTGTCTACTTCCTGCGCCCTCCTGAACATTTCAAAACGAACTTTTATCGAGCCATTCAAACTTTTACCTGCCGAGTAATACGATACCAAATGTTGTAAGAAGATAGAAATGTAGGCCTAAAGCCCACTAATCAACGTACACGTACTGTTTTTTATAAGAAATTAAAAATTTGAGCCAGTACTGAAAGGCTCTGAAAGTTTCTTAAAATTATCAGATAATGAGCACTCAGAGTTTTTTACGAATTTCTTACGAGTTCCATGACAATCTGTAAGTTCGTTTTGAAATGTTCAGGAGGGCGCAGGAAGTAGACACGAAGAGGTTCTTGAACTTCTAAGAAACTTGTTCGTGTGTACTTTCTGGGTCCTCGTGAACATTTCAAAGCGAAGTTTGTGAAGACTTTCCAATGTTGAGACATTACACAAGTAACTTCCATGTAATATGATACGGAAACAAGTGAAAATAAAGTAGAAATATGCTAAGGATTTCCTTTATTAACCCTAATTTAACCGGGCTTTTTTTGAACTAATATAGCCGGGGTTGGGGGGTGCTTTTCACCCCCCTCTATAATTCGCCTTAGACTAATGGGAAATCATTCAAACCTGGCAAGGGCGTAGTACTAACCATTCTTTACTGATTGGCAGATTTGGGTGTGGCCATCCCATTAAATGACGTCACTATGACGTCATAATGTTGAAAAATGTCAAAATATAAGTTTCTCCCGCTAATTCGTTCTAAAAACGGAAAAAATATCATATAATTCGCTATTTTTCATCTTATTTGCTGTATTTTTTATTCCTAACTCAAAATAATACCTACAGGTGTTTTTAGACAGTTACTTTTGAAGAAAATGACAAATATTGATGACGTCACAACCACTAAGTGGGTTTTACGACCAAAAATTGATAAAACACTTTCTAAAAATACTTTAAATGTATTGCAAAACGTAATTCTATGCATTTTCTACAAATTCCGCTGGAAAAAGTTTCAAATTTTGCAAAATTGACCCAAAATGGCGGCACATGTGACGTCATCATTTATCATCATCATCATCATCATTTATTTATTTATCGTAGGCTGAATAAATGGTAGCTGAATTAAAGCTAATTAAGGCATACTAAACTAAAATTAAAGAAAAATTTACAATTTCTGGAAATAAATGGTTAAAAAGTGTTTTTCTTACAATATATACAAGATAAAAGCACATTAAGACACCTATCCTGTTAGAAACCCAACTTTTGGGATATATACTTTGCAGAGCCTACAGTTGCATTTATCACCATTCCAACATTTAATTTGTTTTTTAAAAATAGGAAGTGTGTTTGTCTGTTTTATTTCTTGCGGTAAAAATTGCCACAGTTTATTTCCAAGGTACGTTATCGACTCAACCCCAAAGGACGTGGTTCGTACCTTTGGCAGTTGAGCGTCATTGCCATGCCTTAGATTGTAGCTAATGTTTCGCTGCATAAAAATATCCTTCATGAATGGTGGATTTAAATTGCATTTTGTTTTATAGACTTCAGTCATAAGCAACTGTAGGTTTTTTACATCGATTGGCACCGATTTAGTCTGCTCCAAGAGAGAACCAAATTCATTTCCGTGATCTTTGTATGCAATTCGTAATGCCCTTTCGTGAACACGATTTATTCTATGGTCAAAAGTTCTATCATAGAACATCCAAACAAGTGGACAGGAGCTAAAATGAGATAAAACAAACGCCCTCATTAACTGCTGTAATTTTTCAGTGTCCATGTAACACGATATCCGAGCAAGAGCATGGAGTTTTTTGGCCAGCCTTTTTGCAAAGAGCCTTGACATGTTGTTTGAAGGAAAGTGATTGATCAAAAGTTATCCCGAGAAGATTCTCTTCTGTACTTTCTTTCACACAGGCCTCGCCTATTTTGATTGCTGTTTCGTTATTTCCTTTTGCTCCAAAAATCATTAAGTGACATTTGTCTTCATTTAGTTTCATAAAATTGTTTGGAAACCATTCAGTTATTTTAAGGGCATCATTCTCTAAATGCATAATGCCTTTTTCGATATTAGGACCACACGCATAAATAGTCGTGTCATCTGCATAATTACAGATTTCGGTTTCCTCCAGGAACATAAAGAGGTCATTCAGGTATATGTTAAACAAAAGGGGTCCCAAGACTGAACCTTGCGGTACTCCCATGACGGTTTCTGTCTATGTGCTGAATGAACCATTGACCTTCACCCTCTGCTTCCTGGCAGTGAGATAGCTCTGGATAAACAGCAAAGCAGATCTACTGAAGCCATATGCATTCAATTTTGCAATTAATAATTCGTGATTTAGACAATCGAAGGCCTTCGAAAGGTCCGTCAAAACAGCCCCTGCGACGCCCCCATTGTCCATTGTCTTCTTACAGGCATCCACTAGACGTAGAAGTGCATGCTGTGTACCATAGCCTTCTCGAAACCCACACAGGAGTGATGACAAGATACTTTGGACGAAAGGTAGCATTTGATCTTGCACCAATCTTTCGTAAATTTTTGATACCGATGGCAGAACCGTAATGGGTCGATAGTTCTTTTTTGAAAAGGCATCCTCTTTTTTAAAGAGCGAACTTATATCTCCAGCTTTTAATTCTTTGGGAAAAGTACCCTTGGATAAACCAGAGTTGAACAGATTTTGAATGACAACAGAAAATATGTCAGAGTTTTCCTTTAGAATTTTTGCAGGTATGCAATCAACTGGAGAGGCTTTGCTCGGGTTAAGTTGTTTGATTTTAATTGCAACCTCTTCGGTGGTGACCTTTCTAAATTCAAATTTGTTTGAAAACGTCATAGAATCTTTAATTTTGCAAATACTTGGATGAGCTTCGTATTTCTTAACAGATTTATCAATTGGATCTAGTATATCGCTAGTTGGCAGCAAAAGTGAGTCATTTGGAGAGATCCCCAAAATATCTGTGATGTTTGCAAAATAATGGTTGAAAATCTCTGCAATTTGAAATGCGAGCGACGTGAGCTATGAGGGGGGGTCCGGGGGCTCGCCCCCGGG
>REGM01000562.1:48070-64623 GCA_004194415.1 Aurelia aurita | reverse complement strand
GGGGGTGGGGGGGGGGGGGGGAGCTACAAGCCACCAACATTCGTACATGTCCATTGTGCTCTGATACACGTCTTTGAAGACACCATATATGAAAGAGTTAAGAGGTGTAGGCCTGAAACATGTGATGAGTTTGAAGGGAAAATCATTTTTGGATGTGTTAGTGGAAGAGCTTGGAAAATTGCATGTGCTGTTGGGTGACATGAGTGGTAAAGCATTGATGTAGCAAGTAATATGTCTGGAAAAGACAAAGGCATGCAGCAAGAGCCCACAAAGGGCAAAGGCAGGGGCAACATCTTCCATATATTTCCATTGCTTTGCACATCGCTTGAAACTAGTGCTGGGAAAGTGTGCTGAGACGCAGCGTCTTGTTAAAGATGTCTTTGAAACTATTGGATTAATATATCGTGTGATGGAGGGATCCTCCCAACAAAATGCAGTCTATGAGGCAAAATTGGAAATGGTCGGAATCAAGGAAGGCAGAACAGCTCTTCATTCTCTGTCAGATACGCGATGGACAGCTAGAACTGACAATCTTTCTGCCACACTTAATGTGCTACCAGCCCTTGCTACAACATTAAAGGAGCTAAAAGCAAGCGACAACATCTGTGCAGGATTGCTCTTAAGCATTAGCTCGTTTGAGTTTTTGCTGAAAGTAGTGATCTTGCAAGAATATTTCCAAATCTCCACAGTTGCGCCTGAATAATTGCAGAGAGAAGAAATGGACATGGCAACAGCTGTTGATGCAGTACAAACCCTTGTCCAACAGGTCACATGATTCCGCAATGAAGTAAGATTTGTTAAATTTCTCAAATACATTGCAAGCAAATGTGACATCAAAGATGATTTTAGTGTTGGATCGGCAGAGCATTGTCGTACAATGTCATTTATTTTTGTTGGAAGGGCTCCCATATTACTTAGATGCCCTTTACATGAGACCCGATGCCGGCATGGCTTTTCATGCCGGCATGAGTTTCATATCGGGTGCTGGTCTGACCTACTGTTGTGTTTACATGATGTCAGGGCGACATGAAACTCATGCCGGCATGAAAATTTCATATCGCTTTTTCATGACGACATGAAAGTGTCATGTAAACACATTTTTCTCAAATCGGGGTGAACTGAAAACCAAATCGCCCTCGTCGCAACAAGAATCACTGCGCATTCTGCGCGCCAATTTTGTTGGAGTTTCATTCTATTTTGGGCGCCATTGCTGCACACAGTTCATGCTTCACGTCCAAGCCCAAGCACTGTTCAAGCTCGTTCACATTCACACAATGATGTCTCAAGCCCAAGGGAAAAAATAACTTGGGATCAAGAAAACGTAAACAAACTTAACGTGCTCTACAAGGAACGAAAGGATCAATATGGAAATCTTTAAAAATTCTTAGTGTTTGATTCTCAAAATTGTAGGCCCTCCACTCCAGTTGGCAATCTTTGTTTGCAAGAAAACGTTCCCCGAACACAGGAAAATTTGCCGATACTTTCTCAGATGAAAACTTACAAATACTTTCTCATTCAATATTTCAAGTGAGTTTTTTGAAAATTACACTTACTGAAGTGAGCTCTGTATCTAGATTATTTTATGTTATTGAAATGATTAAAAATGCACTACCTCCACATCACATGAGATACAAAACAAAACAACAGTAACTAGCAGTAACTAAATAACAAAATAAAGAAAACAAAGAGAAACAGTAATTTGTGGGGGTAGCAAGGCCTTTAGGTACTGTTTTCATTTCCTACTTTTAATGCTTCTTTTATAAGTTTGGATAGGGCATATATCACTGGCTCACTCTTATTCCACATAAGCTGGACGAATTGCAAATTAGTAGGGAGTGACTCCCGTTGGCCAATCTTAGGAGGGGCGTTCCTTGTTCCTCATATATTAAAGAAGCTCTTTAAATTGTTCACTCATGGCCTAATAAGGGTTAGGTTGGGTAGGTTAACAATTAAAGATTTGGCTATAATATTTAAAGTGAAGGAAATAGATAATTTTGGAAACGTGAATCTTGTCTGTGCTGCCACTTGTCTGTGCTGTCTATTTTAGACCTCCCCTGCTTTTAACAAGCTTGTTGTTTTGAAATTTTCAGATCAAACTACTTCAACCCAAGTGAGGTCATTGCAAGCTATGCAGCTGCAGAAGCAGATGAAGAGAATGACAACACTACTAGCCAACCTGATTCATGTCAGGAAGAAAATGAAAAACATTTTGAAGAAAGTTATGATATACTAGCCTTTCAGATACCCAACAATGAAAGTGCGAATGGGGATTTATCTGTATATTCCAAACCTAATGAGAATGTAGGAGCTCCAAAATTAAGAAAAACGGAAACATCAAAGCCAAAAGGCAATGCAAGATAGAAATGGACTGATAAGATGGTGGACAGCCTAATCCTCTGCTTGCATGACTTCAAAAGTAAACAAGATTATCAAGGGAAAGATATGGAAGCAGACCTGGTTACATTTTACTCAGAAATTCCCAAGATGATTGCTGAGATGTACCCACCTGACTGTTTTGGTCCAGCTGAAATAACAGAAATTGACAGAGATAACCTAGAGCTAGATTCCAATTAACTTAGTGCATTGGAAAGAATAATTTCAAATGAAAAGAAGCAAATCAAGCAGGGTTACACAAGAATTAAAGCTAAAATAAAGCTTCTTCGGCAGACTTTCAAAAAAGCAGTCAAGGAAGGCAGGAGATCAGGATCAGGAAAATTAATCATTGACAACTGGGACTATCTAATTTTTATTTGGGGTGGATGTCCATCAGTAACACAGGTGAATGGTTCCACAAAATCATTATTTGAAGAAAACAGCAAGGAAGCAAACAATGACAGCAGCCAAGATAAAGAAGATACAGCAGAAGATGAACCAGATGATAATGAAAGTGAAAATGTGGATCCCAATGTGGAATGAAGGTGCAAACAATTGCAGAAATTGATAAAAGTTCTGGTACAAAGTTGAGAAAACGTCTCAGTGAGGTATCAAATGAGGGGTGTTTATAAAACGAAGACCGAAGATAGAAACGGAAGACGAAGACAGAGTCTTCCACCTTCGGTCTTCGTTTTGCAGAAGGACCCCCCTCAATCTGCAAAACGAAGACTGTCTCCAAAATGCAATGAAAGTGGATAAAGTCAATCGAGATGTTAAGCAGTCGTTGTGTTTCTTCAAATAGACTTAAGGAGACAAATATTACACCGCACGGACCGCACGATTGTCATTTAGAGCATGTCTTCGTTTTGCAGAATGACCCCCTCAGTCTGCAAAACGAAGAGTCTCAAAAATGAAATGAAAGTGGATAAAGTCAATCGAGATGTTAAACAGTCGTTGTGTTTCTTCAATTTATATTCGCCCAAACATTGTGATAACCAAATTATTTTAGCACTGGTTAAAGTTCCGCTTCTATTCAGAAAATACGACAATTTCACGGCCATGAAAGCTTCTTTGGAGTCATAGGTTTAAAGAAAAATGGTCATCCGAGCCTAGCAGCTTTGGTTTCTGTGTAATTTACATTGAAGAGTGATTTTTCTCTTGCTGTGTACAGTTTTGTATCATGATTCACATTGAGATAGTAAGAGAAAATATACATTTTGCTGGTTCATCAAAATTCCTAAAAAAATAAGTTGATTCCTTCTTTGATTTCAAGGTGTTGCTTGCAAATGGAATGTTGCTAATTTTTCAAACATCTAGACATCTTTTTGACTCACTCTTGATATAAGATCGTTGCTTAATGTATTTGTTCAGAATTTGATTGAGAAAGAAAAAGATAGCTTCTTTTCACATTTCGTAGAAAAATCGTTAGTTCTGTTCAATATTATATTGAAAAAGAAAGCTATCTATTTGAGTACTTACTGCTACAGGACGATTCTTCAACATCTCAATTGATTTTATCCACTTTCATTGCATTTTGGAGACAGTCTTCGTTTTGCAGACTGAGGGGGGTCATTCTGCAAAACGAAGACATGCTCTAAATGACAATTGTGCGGTCCGTGCTGTGTAATATCTGTCTCCTTAAGTCTATTTGAAGAAACATAACTACTGTTTAAAATTTCGATTGACGTTATCCACTTTCATTGCATTTTGGAGACAGTCTTCGTTTTGCAGACAGAGGGTGTCTAAAAAACTCCAGACGGCACAAAACAAATGCATTCGTTTTTACCTCAATTTAAAAAACACAGCACACATTGGGGTCACAGAATTCAAGGCTATAAATTGGCTCCCCACGAAGAGCAGGATATATCAATGTGCCTGTGTAAAAATAATGAAATTTTTCAAAGAAGCTGCCCCAGCCTACAGTACTGAGATATTCAGTCCAGTCAACCAGGGCCGAACAACGCGAAGGTCAAAGTTCAAATTGGAACTTCCATTTCGGAAAAGCAATGCTGGACAAAAATGCCTATCTTATCGAGGGCCCAAAATATGGAATGGTCTCCCATCTGAATTAAAATCAACAAACAATGTGAACACGTTCAAACATAGATCAAAGAGAACTTTTTCCAGACGATACAGAAAGAGGAAGATGACATTTATGTCTTCTACTAAGAACCATCTTGTATCAAAACACAATTATTTCCTTTTCCTTTTCTATGTTGATAATGTGTTGTCTGTTTGACCCCATATTTTTTACGTTTCGACGATACAGCCCCTTTAAAGGCAATTTACTTTTGCTTTCTTAATAATTTCGTAGTAACGCTTTTGCATATCTTTTTAGACTATCAACACAAAGATAGAAGAAAGCGACATACCTGCAAATTTTGCTCGAAGAAGATTTTCAAGTTGCCACAGCACCTTGAAGATGTCCATGGTGATGAGACAGAGGTTTCCCGAGCATTGGCCTACCCAAAGGGATCAAGGGAACGATCTGCTGCTTTCCGTAGCATTAGAATGGCTGGTGACTACCAGTTTTCTATCACAAGGCTAAAAAATCATGGACAGGCACAAGCTGTACGGGCTAGCAAAGATGCTGGTAAGGCCGACATAAAGCCATGTCCTCACTGCCTAGGCTTCTTCAAGGCGAGATTTCTGTGGAAGCATCTGTGGAGGTCATGCCCAGCAGCAATCCTTTCTTCCACTGAAAGGAATGATTCGTTCGGAAAGAACATACTGAAGTCAAGTAAAGTGCTACTTGCAACGTCGACAATTGACTCATCTAAGTCAAAAAGATTTGCGGAGACTGTCCTTGCCCGCATGCAACATGATGAAAGCAGTCTCATGATCAGAACTGATAGGCTTCTGATGCAGTATGGAACGATCATGTTTGAAAAAGATGGGCCATCAAAGAGAAGTGATATTTCTTACAAATTAAAGTCAGTTGCCAGACTGCTGAAAGCATTCATGGAAATTGGTAGTGAGAAATTTACAAGCTTTGACTTGGTAGACCCAAAGAATTGGGACACCATGGTGGAAGCGATGAAAGTATTAACAAAGTATGATGATGCAAATATTGGCATTCCTAGCTTAGTTTTAAAGCTAGGATATAGCCTGCAACATATGGCCAGAGTGGCAAGATCAATGGCGCTCAAAGAAGGAAGTGAATAGCGTGTCAAGAAATCGAACGACTTCATAGCCCTATATGAAACGGCTCGTGTAAAATGCAGGCTTGCAGGTTGGTAAAACGCAGGCTTCTAGGTTGGTAAAACGCAGGCTTCAGGTTGAGGGGCTGTGGCTAGAGGCGAGCGGCCTGCTATTCAACAAATATTTTTAAACTAAGATGGTTATTACCAACCCAAATAATTGTAAGAAATATAGGTTTTGCTTATGATTTGTTCTTTCTTTTAATTCTCTGGCTTCCAAGAGCGAAAGCGGTCCTCTTTGGATAATGCTAGATTTCAAATTAAGAAACTATCAAACTCTATAAGAAGATTTTCCTATAAGAATTGGGTGCAAATCAAGAAACCNGGTAACTTTGTGCTCATTTCTGAATGCAATACACATGACACTATTGCTGTTCATCCTTTCCAGAAACTTTTAATTCAGCATCTGATGGCATCTTTCACAGATGTTAATCATCTTGTTTACTTTTCAGATGGTTGTGCAGGCCAATATAAGAATAAGAAAAATTTCCTTAATTTGTGTCTTCATGAAGAAGATTTTGGTATGTCTGCAGAGTGGCACTTTTTTGCTACAAGCCATGGAAAAGGACCATCAGATGGAGTTGGTGGAACCATAAAGAGAGCAGCAGCAAGAGCAAGCTTACAGCGAATAGTCACAGGCCAGATATTATCATCAGTAGAACTACATGAGTTTGTAACAGATCACTTGCTTGGCATTAACAGTAAGTTTATAACAACTGAAGATTGGGTTCAGGAAAGCAACTTATTGGAAGAAAGATTTGGCGCTGCAAGAACAATAGCTGAAACACAGAAGCTGCATTCATTTGTACCACTGTCGAAGTCAAATCTTGAAGTGAGAGCTTTTAGTGAAAGTATCTGTAAACGAGTGGTCTCAGTAAAAAAGAATGAGTCTACAACTGTTGAAATAGCAAATATTGCAGGGTATTTTGCTGTGGAATATAACGAAGAATGGTGGCTTGCTCTTGTAGTTGAACTTTCAACAACATCTAAAGATGTAAAAGTAAACTTTCTTCATCCAAGGGGCCCGAGTTCATCATATTTCTTTCCAGAATTTGAAGATTCTTGCTGGCTAGATGCAGCAGATGTTATTCTGAAAGTGGATCCCACCACAGCGACTGGAAGAACATATAATTTAAATAGGAATGAGACAATAAAGGTGACAAATGCATGGCAAAGCAGAAAAAAACTTTGACAACATGACTTAGAGAGTTGACAATCAAGTAACATATCTTTTTGTGCTGTCTGTGTACGATGAAAGTTTTCTCAAGTGATTTGAAGTCTAAGTTTATCATTAAATTTCTATCATGAGTTGATTTACTTATGGTATTTTGGTCTAAAATATAAAACTAGAGTAAACATAAGTACTTATGTTGAAAAAATCACCTGCGACAAGCCATACCCCTCTATACATAGAGATCAGTTATTCAGGAACCCATTCCTACCCCATTTTGAAACTTTGCCATTTCAAGGGGCACAAATAGACCTACTTCTGTATGAAATTTGAAAATATTTGAAATTGCATCCTAGTCAGGGGGTAACTTTGAAAAGTTCAATCAATATTTCTCTCCTGACAGAGGGCAGTGACAAGCTTTCTGAGTTGATAAATGAACTTAGGAGCTCAAAAGCTTTCAGATAACTCCAAGATCACCCTCATCAGACATGCCTGAGTGGAGTTTAACACTTTCAAGTGTTCGCGGTTAGCGACGAAGGGCGAAATTTTAATTAGCGATAACTCGCTAATGAGTTGAGATAAAATCAAGAAATTTGGGGAAATAATTTGTCTTATGGATACTAATGACCCTGCAAAGTTTCAGGAGAATCTGTCAAAATAATGTCTTTGGTCTGGTTACACTTGGCATGGAATGTCCCTTTTGCGCAGTATCTGCGCATGCACATTAGCAACCTTCTCGAAACCACTTTCATTTTGAGGCTCGTATATTTTGACCCCAGGTACGACATATTTCCAACACCATCAGAAGCGCCCATTCTTCAACTCAACGAGTTACTTAATGAATTTTTTTCCCCCATGATCATATTTAAACATCATGTATCAAGAGAGTCTGTTAAATGGCGTGCCCTCGTGCCCTACAACTTGACGTACCCTCGTGCCCAAATTTATGGCGTGCCCTCGATGTCGGCGTGCCCTCGTGCCCAAATTTTTGGCGTGCCCTCGTGCCTTCAATGTCAGTGTGCCCTCGTGCCTAAATTTTCGGCGTGCCCTCATGCCCTCGATGTCGGCGTGCCAAATTTTTCGCGTGCCCTCGTGCCCCCCATCTTGGCGTGCCCAAATTTTTGGAGTGCCCTCAATTCCATAAAGATGTCGAGTCAACCTAATTGTGCCCAAATTTTGTCGTTCCAAAGCAAGTTGGCATGTAATATGTTTCCATTTTTTATATATTCTTCATATCATATGACATCAGCAATTTTTGTTAAACAAGGAGGGTAGTTAGTTTGAAACCTCTATAACTGTTCATGTATCTTTTTAATACGAAACTGAAAGATTGACCCAGTACTTAAATTTTCTTAAAATTATCAGATTCCGAGTACTGAAAGTTTCTTAAAGAAGGTTCCTCAAATTCTCGCTGTTTTATCGGTGGGGAATTCCTGCGCCTTCATGAACTTTTTATGGCTAATTTTATGGAGCCATGCCTTTGCCTCAAGTAATACAGAGAAAAGTAACAGATTCCAGACAAAACACAAGATTATTTTCTAGTACCAAAGTTTCTTGAATTTTTAATGAATTAGAGTTAAGTTTCTCAAAAACGTTTCTTACAAGAAGAACGAGTATTGGTTGTGGGGCAGTTTGCTTTTGAAACATTGTGAGGTTTGGTTAAATTAAACCCTAGTCTGCGAGAAGCCTAAATCGCAGGCTAATTGACCTCATGCTGTAAGACCTTGAGACTGAATTTCCAGATTTATTGAACTTGTTATTAAGTGTGACCTTTAAGCTTTGATAGAGCAGACATTATGAAACCATATGCTTTCTAGACCATATTCAAGTAAAATTGGGGAACGCAGTACAAGAAAAAAGTGAAAATATGCCTTGGGCTACCTAGGCTAAACGAACAAAGTTTCTTAGATAGTCTTCTCCAGTACTCAAGTTTCGCTATAAAACGAACAGAAGAACAAGAATTGCTAAGAAGATCATTTATATTTTATATTTCAAATTGCGACATTCTATAGTTGACTAATCAAAGTTAGTGACAAATTGAAATTAGGGACGATCCAGTATACAAACATATCCGATCATTAATAAATTATTTCATATACCGGGTGTCCCAAAAAAACGCTACTGATTTGATCCGGGCTAGCGACAAGAACTTTGGTCGAATAAATCCCTAATAATTTTTGAAGTAATACTCGATAGCTAACTTGAAGATAAATGCCTTGTTTGTTGCTATTGGCGAATTTATAGTTGAAATATTAATCTTGAAAGTCCAAATTTGCCTCCACCTCCAAACCAGAGCTTTTGGGTTTTGGCCTAAACTGCAAATGCGCTGTTTTGAGAATCTCCTGAATCATAGCGAAATACGAGCAGGAAGCCTCGTGCTTAGGAACGTGTTTGAATAAGAATCCAAAACTTAACTTTACAATGAGATTCACTAATTTCGTCCCGAAGAGACATCGTTCTTCATTCTACAAAAAGTTCAAACTACTCCTGTCGAATAAAAGATAGCCAACAGGCAGTTTAGGCCAAAACCTAAAAGCTCTGGTTTGGATGTGGAGGCAAATTTGGACTTTCAAGATTAATATTTCAACTCTCAATGCACCAATATCAACAAACAAGGTATTCATCTTCAAGTTAACTATCGAGGATTACTACAAAAACTATTAGAAATTGATGCGACCTAAATTCTTATCGCTAGCCCCGATCAAATCTGTAGTGTTTTCTTTGGGANCGACAAGAACTTTGGTCGAATAAATCCCTAATAATTTTTGAAGTAATACTCGATAGCTAACTTGAAGATAAATGCCTTGTTTGTTGCTATTGGCGAATTTATAGTTGAAATATTAATCTTGAAAGTCCAAATTTGCCTCCACCTCCAAACCAGAGCTTTTGGGGTTTGGCCTAAACTGCAAATGCGCTGTTTTGGGAATCTCCTGAATCATAGCGAAATACGAGCAGGAAGCCTCGTGCTTAGGAACGTGTTTGAATAAGAATCCAAAACTTAACTTTACAATGAGATTCACTAATTTCGTCCCGAAGAGACATCGTTCTTCATTCTACAAAAAGTTCAAACTACTCCTGTCGAATAAAAGATAGCCAACAGGCGGTTTAGGCCAACACCTAAAAGCTCTGGTTTGGATGTGGAGGCAAATTTGGACTTTCAAGATTAATATTTCAACTCTCAATGCACCAATAGCAACAAACAAGGCATTTATCTTCAAGTTAGCTATTGAGTATTACTTCAAAAATTATTAGAAATTTATTCGACCAAAGTTCTTGTCGCTAGCCTGGATCAAATCAGTAGCGTTTTTTGGGACACCCGGTATATGAAATAATTTATTAATAATCGGATATGTTTGTATACTGACTATGAGCTATATGACTATGAGCAGTGTTGTAATCTCGACAAACTTGGAGCAGAATTGCATATTGAATTGAATGCAGAATCGAGCTCATAGGAGGCTAGAAAGCCTCGTTTTGAAAAGGGCTTGGTTGGGGTAAGGAGGGTGCTTGCATCAACATGTAAGGGTAGAAAAATACTTTTCAAACATCACAAATCGTTGCTAAGGATGTTGCCAGGGAATTTTTACAATATTTTGATGGGGTGCCCTACAAATAATTGTAAAAAGGAGAGAATACTCCATAGTTAGCACATCAATGTTATAGATTTGCGAAAACTGCAATAAATTATCTACTATTTAGATGTATTCTAAAAAAATTCACAAATAATGCCATTTTTGAAAAAAAATGGGGGATATTCTACCTTAACCCTATTTTGGTTGGGGGGGGGGCAAATTTGCCCCCCCCTGTTGGTTTTTTATTAATAACTCCAAATTGAGTAAATATTTCTTCTTTGAACTTCCTGACTTTTCCTAAAAACGTCTTAGACACCTAGTGAAAATTTTTTTTTAGTAAAAAGTTAATTAGGGGAGGGTAGGGACCAAATTTTTGCAGGGGGTGTCTGAAAATTTGAAATTTTAAAAATTATGATTGTTATGTAATCTTAATTTTTTGAAGAGCTGTGTGGTTCATTTTCAATAAATTGTCTTTGATTGAAAGGAAGTATATTTCTAATTCAATTTATTCACATAATATAATGTTTACTTGCGCAATATGGTTTATCCTACTGTTTGACATTGATTATTTTCACCAAAGTGTTCGCTTGCATTTCTCCTTCGCATACATGTTCACTGTTCCTGCCCAAATGATCAAACAGAAATTCATTCTCTCATTGCTGGGTTTAACAACACTCCAAATTGTCATTTTAGTGCCAAAATTTAGGATGGGCAAAATTTGGCAAAATTTGGCAAAATTATGCGATTCTTCTAAATTTTCGCGAAAAAGCTCAAATTGGCTGTCACCAAAAATTGCCAAAAAATTATCAAATTCCGCTATATTTTTGGCGTTAAGGTTCAAAGGCATCCTTCTTCAAAATCAGGACGAAATTTTGCATTTCAGATAAGAAACAATAATTTTCTGGCTAATTTTGTTGAAACATGCAAAATTTGACAATTTTTGATGACCACAGTCAATATTTGCTGACGTCAGCAATTTCATGGTTCTATTTTTAGCATTATGCATATATTTTTGAAAGTACTTGTTATGAGCTATATACAGGCCAATTTAGGTATTCATATCTGTTGCCAATCTGCAGTTAGATAGGGGGGTTTTTTTTGCCCCCCCCAACCAAAATAGGGTAGTCAAGATAGCCCAACCACTATAGGGTTAAATGATAGAAAACACATAGTAGAATCAAATTTTACCTTGATAGAACCTTGAAGTAATTTTAAGCATCTATTTATAGATCAATTAGCACCTAATTGGCTCTCTGTTCTCCGGATGGACCATCACTGCAGTTTTTTCATACAATTATTTCTTTTTCCAACTCATATCAACTCAATATGCATGACACAAGCAAGATAAGACTAATGTGCTACAAAAATTTCAATCCATTTACTTATTTATTCAAAAAATGAGGTCATAAATTTAAATGACGTCATCGATATTAAATTTTGCTGATGTCAGCAAATAATAAAAAAATAAATATCAAATGAAAGCACTCATCATGATCAATCGAATTATACATGTTTCAAGTAATTCAGACAAGGAACAAATAAGTTATGGATGTGTCAAGCTTTTTTTTGTTGACCACTCTCGAAATATGGTGCTATTGTGGTCACCTGACCGATTTTAGAACAATGCAATATTGAAATTGTAATTGGCAAAGTAGCAAAGTCTGGTTGGGGGGGCGAAAACGCCCCCCATGTGATATAGGGTTAAGCACTCTGGAGTAAAAGTTGCGTTCATGCAAACTGGAGTAAAAGTTGCGAGCTTTTCAGACAATCAATTACAAAATGGTTGAGCCATCCAAAAATTTTCGGTTTTTTGCCTCTGCTTTTCCCCCTCCCCCTAGTCAATGTTGCAATACCACACAAATGTTGCCGAATCACGCTGGTCAGCTGGATCAGCTACTTTTTTCTAAACAACATTGACATGGGGGGACGGGGGGGGGGGGGTGAAAATGTCATTTTTTTTCAAGGTGGCTCAACCATTTTGTAAGTGATTGTAGCTTACAGATTTTGTATTTCCTTGACAACCGTTTCCAGAATCTTATCTCACTGGTTACTTGTCATGGATGTTTGCCTTACGCCTCTTGCTTCATGGTCTGAGAGGGCTGATTCCTGGAAAACAATGTGTTTTAAGTACTCATTTCGAAAGAAAGTAACTGTTTTTTATTTCTTTGAGGTTTTCATAGACAGACCATCAAATTTACTTGCAAGAGCACAAACATTCTCCTCCTATAAGCACCACAGCACAGCGAAAGTACTGATAGGAATCACTCCACAAAGAACAATTTAATTTGTATCAAATTCTTAGCAAGGCGGAGCATCTGATAAGTACTTAACACATAATGTAGAGATTGCAAATGTTTGTATTCACGTTGAAAGAGTTATTAGGTCACTCACACAAAAGTACACCATTCTTCAAAGCACATTCTTCTGTTAAGTTGTTCAGTACAACGAAACTTTTTCCAATTCATGCCCCGTGTACACTGGTGTTCCTCAAGGATCTATCATTGGTCTTCTCTTGTTTCTAATTCATTTTAACGATGCACATAGTTCATTAAGGCACACAAAGATTGTGACATATGTGGACGATACTGTTATTTTTACATCAAGTAGTGACATGGATATCATTGAAAGCCATCTGAATCAAGATGTTAACAGCTTAGCCACCTGGTTTTGCAGGAACGAATTAATTGTAAATCTGAAGAAAGGGAAAACCGAAGCCATGCTTTTTGGCACAGCAAAGAGATTAAGTAAATTCAAAGAGAGACAGCTCAACATCAATGTCGGCAAGACCTCCATCAATTGTACAACACAATATAAATATCTTGGAGTAACATTAGACCCTTCATTAACGCTTGATACTCCTCTTAATATAACNTCTTAGATCATATCAGAAGGGAAGCAGACAAGGGAAGGCTCACTGGTGCATTATTCATTGACCTGTCCAAAGCCTTTGACACTATTAGCCATTCTGTTCTTCTCTCCAAGCTTCAAGCCTACGGAGTAACAGATAATGAGCTCAATTGGCTCGCAGACTATTTATTCAATCGCAAGCAAGTTGTTCAGTACAACGAAACTTTTTCCAATTCATGCCCCGTGTACACTGGTGTTCCTCAAGGATCTATCATTGGTCCTCTCTTGTTTCTAATTCATTTTAACGATGCACATAGTTCATTAAGGCACACAAAGATTGTGACATACGCGGACGATACTGTTATTTTTACATCAAGTAGTGACATGGATATCATTGAAAGCCATCTGAATCAAGATGTTAACAGCTTAGCCACCTGGTTTTGCAGGAACGAATTAATTATAAATCTGAAGAAAGGGAAAACCGAAGCCATGCTTTTTGGCACAGCAAAGAGATTAAGTAAATTCAAAGAGAGACAGCTCAACATCAATGTCGGCGAGACCTCCATCAATTGTACAACACAATATAAATATCTTGGAGTAACATTAGACCCTTCACTAACGCTTGATACTCATCTTAATATAACCTGCAAAAAGGCAGCAGGAAGGGTAAACCTACTCAGGCGCATTCGCAGTTCCATTGATACGTCAACTGCCGTAGTGATCTACAACGCAATGATCATGCCCCTATTCACATACTGTGGATCAGTTGGGCTTGTATGGCCAAATTCGAAATTAAAGCGGTTGCGAAGTATCGAGAAACGAAGCTTGGACATTATAAAATCAAAATGTCCCCCAAACGCAGATCTGAGAATTCCGAACATCGAGAATCAAATGAAGAAGAGAGTTTGCAAGTTTGTTTTTGACTGCCTACAGAAGAATGTATGCGAACCATTTAAGGACTATTTTGAAAGAACAAAGCACGAACAATGTACAAGGAATAATAATCATAGCGTCAAACTGCCACAGATGAAAACGAAAACTGGACTTAAGTGTGTCGCTGTTGCTGGTGGGAAGATTTTTAATGATCTACCACTCGATGCAAGAAAGATCGAGTCCAGGATTGTATTTACTTCGTTTTTAAACGAACATTTTTCATAAAGAAAACTGTATATATACATCTTTCCTTCTATAAAGTCAAAAACGTAATGTAGCATAAGTTTGTATTTATTTTTTCCTTTTACTTTTATGACAGGACCCTTAAGATAACAGTATTATCATTATGCTGATAGGTTATCCTGTATAAATATTCGCATTATTATTATTATTATTATTATTATTATTATTATTATTATTATTATTATTATTATTATTATTATTATTACATTGCCTACTGATTAGTTTACCTGCAAAAAATTGGGATTTAATGAAGAAAAATATGTGCACTTACTGGACAGAATCATAAGACTTTGTTCAGCATTAGAAATTTGTGCCCTGCTATAGTTCCATTTGATTAAACAAATCACATCAATATTCCTTTCTGACCTTTGTCTTCATCAGTTGATTTCCGAACCAACCCACTTAATGGGTGATTCAAAATCCTGTATCGATTTGATTTTCATGGATCAGCCTAACCTTGTTATTGAGACTGGTGTTCATCCATCACTACATGACCAGTGTCATCATCAAATTGTTTATGGAAAACTATCTCTATCGAATATAGCACCACCTCCCTATATCCGCAGGATTTGGTATTATGATAAAGCAGACTTTGTCAACATTATGAACAGTATTGAAATGTTTCGTTGGAAAGAGCACTTCGACAAAATTGCATGCGCTAATGAGCAGGTCAAAGTACTTAACAAAGTCCTTTTGAACATTTACTCTAATCATATTCCTAACCAAGTTAAAATGATTAAACCTTATCAAGCACCCTGGATAACGCAAAATTTTAAACATTTTTTGAGGAGAAGAATCATGCTTATAAGAACTTTGTGAGGAGCGGTCAACCAGACGACAAGCTTGAAGGAATACAAAAGATGGTATCTGATTGTGGAAAATTGATTGAGGATGCCAAAAAAATTACCTTCGTAAGACAGGGCAATTTTTGGCAAATCCTGGGACTTCTAGCAAAACCTACTGGTCTTTGATCAATACAGTTCTTAACAACCCGCAGATTCCGATAATACGGGCCCTCCTTGAGAATGGGTTATTCATAACGGATTTTACTGAAACGGCACAGTTGTTTCATGACTATTTCATACTCCAATGTACAACAATCGACACAGGTAGTGAAATTGCAGATGATACCCCAGGCAGTTCTACTTTGATTGGTGATTTTGTCATCTCTGAGGGAAAAATATTGAATATCATAAGATCAGTTAATGATAAAGCACATGGCTGGGATGAAATTTCTATAAGAATGATAAAACCAAGCGATGCTTCATTAGTTACTCCTCTTAAGATAATATTCACAAACTGTTTAAGACATGGTGTATTTCTTGGACAGCACAGAGTGAAAGCAAATGGTAAAATGCAACCAAAATACAATACTAAGGGTACATATAATAAAGGTAACTAAATAAAGAGGGAGTATTACCTACCACCCATAGGCTCTGCCAACTGCGATGTAACAGGGTATGGTGGGAAAGGTTGCGAAGTGTGGTAACAGTCTTTGTGTAGTATCATGCGGCTATAATGGGCTGGATTGTGTTGGTATGGTGGAGGCATCCGAACGGCATGTTGTATTTTGATTTCACGATAATCTAGTTCCATTGATGATAGGAGTAAGTGTATAGGTTGACTATTAGTGTCTGTGTAATGATTTATGACTTATTGCAACTCATCAGCTAAAAAACCCACAGGGATATTTTGAGGCTTTAATTCTAGTATATCCTTTTTATTTGTGGGCGCCTCACAATCTTAAGATAATTATTTGCATTTTTGCCTAACCCACTTTACTGCGAGCTTTTACACATTTTGCCAAGTAGACCCTGTTCTTTTTCTTGCCAGGATGTTTTGTGTGTTAACGAAAACGAATAAGAACTCAGTTCATAATCTTCTAATGCTAAACTGTGAAAATGGTTTTGAAAATTAAGAAACTTTTATTACTTAAGGCTATCTCAAGACTTTTTCTCATAACAAGTACATGCCCAATCTGTGCCGTTCTTGGGATGAACAAAATCGGCTAAGGTCTGTTTACACCAAATTCATGTCAAGTGATCAAGCCTACTCGCTTTGACCAATTATTGAATAGACTAGCAACTAAACATGACATAGCTGAGCTGAGAAATGAGGTAACAGCGTTAATCAGTGATAAAATTGATGCTCAAGGTAAGCAAATTTCATTCCTTGAAGTTAGAGTCGACGAGCTTGAAGCGGAAAATGCAGTTT
>REGM01000562.1:18823-47081 GCA_004194415.1 Aurelia aurita | reverse complement strand
GAAAATTTGAAACAAGGAACCATCTTGGCAGCCCCTATTTGTGCCAATCATATTGATAAAGGTATGCAAGTAGTAGGAAGAGAAAACTTAGGAATAAATTTTGGAAGCATTGTGATACCCCCATTGCTCTATCAGGATGATATATTGATTGCTTCCATATCTCATAAGAGAATGCAGGAAATGGTAACTATTGCTGAAGAATTTCAAAAGAAAAACCTCCTGAATTTTAACTTGGATAAAAGTGAACAAATGGTGATGCAGTATAGCAAGAATAAACAAATTGAAAAAGAAAATTTAATACTAAATGGTCAAGTTATTAAACAAGTAGAGTCATATAAGTATCTTGGAGACTTGAAAAATACCAAAGGAACCTTAGATTTATGCATAAGCAAACGAATAAATGCTGCTATGGGAGTAATTAATGAAATTAAATTTCTTACTAAGCAAGAAGCATTCAAAAAACAAAGTTTTGAAATTAGTATAAAGTTAATTGAAGCAATTTTAATGCCCAAAGTTCTGTATGCATGTGAAACATGGACTAATTTAACTAAAAAGCAAATTAACAGCTTGGAAAAACTACAAAAAGATGCAGTAACAATAATTAACTCTCTACCCCAATCAATGCCATATGATGGAATAGTCTTTGAATGTGGCTTGCTGCCTATGGAATTTAGAGTTAAAGAGAAAAGATTAATATATTTTCATAAGATACTTAACATGAGTGAAAGTAGATTGACCAAGATAGTTTATGAAGAGCAAAAGAGGCTAAATTTCCCAAACTGTTGGTATAAAGAAGTAACTAGTGACCTAAAAATGATTGATATTAACCTCAAAGAATGTGAGATCAGAGACCTAACCAAAGAACAATGGAAACAAATTGTTAGAGAAAAAATGAGCATAATCATAGAAAATAATATTAAAAATAGCGAGAAGACTAAAATCAGATTTATAAAGGGTAGTAAGTTTGAAATGAAAGAGTATCTGAGGTGTGAAGAAGCCTCATCCCTAATGAAATTAAAACTAAACATGGTTGACCTAAGAGCAAACTACAAAGGAAAGTACATTGATTCTCTTTGCAGGAGATGTGGGTCCCATGAGGAATATATTGAACACCTATGGGAATGTTCAAATTTCTCTCACAAACCCAAGATGGAAAAAACTTGTTTAGCTACAAATAAGTCCGAAGTTCTAAAAAGCATCAACAAAACCCTACAAAAATTCCTAATACCCAGGGATGAAATAGAAAAATAAATAATGTTTGGCTGAACCCCAAGCACCAGCTTGTGATACCCAGTTAGTGGGTACTGCTCCGAAATGGAGATTTAGCTTACTTATTATTATGTTACTTGTTCCCATGCCAGGTCATCTTCTTCAAGGGCAGTTTTCAACGAATTGAACAAACCAGTTGCATCCCCCTCTTCTACTGGTATCAAGCGATAAAAACGAGTGACCGAAATGGGTCTTTCTTTACCAGGAGGTTTTCAAGTGGCCTGACCTTGTTGTGTTGACTTTGAATCTCGGCCACACACTTTTTATTGATACAAAATCTCATCTCCTTTACAACTTTTATGAGGTGTCATCTATGACAAAAATCAATTATCAAGATTTGGCATGTGTGAACTGTGTTTTATGAATCAGACATATGCAAAATCAGCATAGCCTCCAAATCTTTAAAAAATATTGCACAGATGGTCAATGCATCTTTCGTTTTATATTATGACTTGAAAAGAACTCCAGGTACGTTTCTATAATCCTACATACAGCACTTGTAATATCTTGATTATTTTCAAAATTACAGGGGTTTTCTTTCTATTGAAAAAACTCTTGAAAATTTTGAAATTGAAATTAAAATAATCGTAGATCTTAAATGTAAATACGAAAAACGGTACTATCTTCAAGAAAATTATAGTCTATGAAGGTCTACCGGGTGACCCAATAAAAAGTAAAACTTTTTGAAAAATCACTAAAATTTGATTGTATTACCAATCTTTAAATTTTCTTTTGGTGCATTTGCATCAAACACCAAATAAATTTAGTAGATAATTGTTACTTTATTTGTTCAGGATAGCGATTATGAAATTGCAGCATTAAAAACCATGATTTGAGCAATAGTACTCTCCAAAATATTGTATTTTAGCCAACAAGGAATACCTTGCAATTTTTATATGAAAGTTCGAGTCCTAGATGATACAAGAGCTTTTTCAAGGACAGAAACAACCAATTTGAGTGGTGGTGCAGGATAAAAACTCAATTTGATAATCATTTCTTATGATTGGGCAGTATGCTTCAAAACCAGACAGCTTGTAATTTTGGAAGGGTTTTGGACTGCTTCTAACTTTCTATTTTTGAGGCATGTTACTATTCCTTTCAAATCATGTCAAATATTCTTGTACACAAGTCGTCAGCTATTTGCAAATCGCGTTGTCGAGAACCTTGTGAGCTTTTTTTAGAGAAAGATCCCACAAAGCAGCAGCATCGCGTAGCTTCTCGTAGTTCTGCCCCCAGTTGAAATGATGAAAGATCTCTGCACAGATTTTGTTACACGTCTGCAACCATGTGGATGTTGTTTCCTTGCTCATATGTGTATCAACCAAGCCACTTCGATGCAGGGCATCATATCCCCAGTATACTGTTCCTTCATCCATGTTGAAGATCTTTTCTAAATGGTTATGCACTGACAGATGGAAATACTGCCTATCGAAAGAGCCCTCTTCAATTTGTGACCTAACTATCTTGTGGGAACTGGTCTCGTCAGCAATCAGATTTGCGACATCAACACCAGTATGTCCTTTATTGACAACCGGTTGGCCAAGGTAGATGGCATTCAAAAATGCATGGGCACCAGGAATATATATATATATATATATATATATACCGGGTGACTCAAAAAAGTGTCCCCCTGTTTGAAAAATCACTGCAGAAAAAGTACCCACGCTATAATCGTCAAAATTGATTTTTCTGATAGCTTAAACATTGTAGTATTTTTTGTGTTTTTTTGGTAATTTTAAAAAAACCAGTCTCTTGGCAAAATAGAAAGTTTCAGAAAATTAGTTTTGAGGAACAGTCGGAAAATGGCCTAAAACGTATGATCAAAAGAAGTTACTAAACTTACTAATCTCTAAACTTACGGTAAGTTTGCATAATTGTTTTTCTAACAGGAGGATGCACATTAGGCCAGCGAGCTGGCCAACGTCGTAAAACCTCAGCAGCGTTATTCACTCTAGCCATTTCCAATTTCAATTCAACACAGATCCAAACACGTTGATCATTGCTTAGACGTGGCAGTGCGAGAGAGGATGAAACGAAAACTTGCTCGCTATTTATTCATAGATAATGTATATTTTTAACACTCTGGAGACTAATTTTCATGCGATGAGATCCGTGCTATAGTTTCTTTTCATCCAAAAATTACAATGAAATAAACTTAGTGATTTAGAAAACTGCAAGATTTGATCATGCGTTTTAGGCCATTTTTTGACTGTTCTGCAAAACCAATTTTCTGAAACATTCGAATTTGCCAAGAGACTGATGTTTTGAAAATTACCAAAAAAACACAAAAAATACTACAATCTTCGAGCTATCAGAAAAATTAATTTTGGTGATTATAGCGCGAGTACTTTTTCTGCAATGATTTTTCAAACAGGGGGACACTTTTTTGAGTCACCCGGTATAGAAATACATCCGACCTGGACTGGTGGTAGATCCCAGTCCACTATGCGGAGATCTTACAATCTGCGGAGATCTTATAACAGTGATTGCAGCAGGGAACTGCCTTGTTCTGTGCTTGTAAGTGGCCTGATCAGCTGTAATATTAAGGGCTGTCCATTTAAATGGGATCTAAATGTCGATGGAAACTTCCTCAAATGATTAAGATCACCAACATGAGATCACCAACATTGACACCATTGCAATTCTATTGCCTTCATGAAAAAAGTAATCTTGAATTTTCTAGGAATCATGTCCTATATTAAAAGTCTGCTTTGATGTCTGCCAGTTCCTGAGCAGGATTTGATAGTGATGTAAAAAACTGCATCTATAAAACTTTCCCCAAAATGGATGTAGTGATTAAAAACTTGAGTATGCTGTTGCAATAATACCATGATGATCAACTGATCACCAACAGTAAAAACGGGGCATTTAGTTTGCAGATAATTTGCGCAAAGTTTGTTGTGAGTTTGTTTTCAGTATCTTTTAGATTTAAGAGTTTGTAAATTGTTTGTACAGAGTTTGAATTTTGCATCAAACCAGTTTGCAACAGTTTGTTTGAAGCTTCTTGTAAATGTGCAACTTGTGCAAACTCCATACAAACGTGCAAACTCCAAATGAACAATAGAGCATACTCAATGCAAACTGATGGCAAAGTTTGCACCAGTTGATTTTTTATTAAGGGCAGTGATTATCTGGTGTGTCTATCAGATAACATGCAGAAAATAACCTTGCTTTATTTATTGGTCTTCCTTGTAGAATGGATTCAGACAGTGAAAGTGAGTCAGTGAGTTCAATAGAGGAGAATATTGTTAGTGAGGCAAGTATAAGTGAGTCTGAACTGTCTGACTCTAATTATGACAAAGTTGAACTTGACAGTTTTTTTAAATATGACCCTGAAGATGAGGTTGATGATGAAACGTTGTTGCAAATGTACCCTTTCTTCCCAGACCCTATCTTCAAAATGAGGCAATTAGATGAACTGTCACTCCTTGTTCAAGAGAATGTTGAAAATGACTGGCCTAGAGATCATGTCATGTATCAAACATTCAAATGGGGACTTCAGTACGCCCTTTCTTATGCCAAAGGCACCATACCGGAAACGCCTCCGATATTAAAGTATTTCTTTGAAAGTATGTATTTTCATGCAAATCAGAAGACAGTGAATTTAATTAGAGGCCATGGTGACATAGGCACAAAGAAGCTAAATCGTAAATCAACATTTGACTGGAAGAACTATAACATAATAATTCCAAGCTTGAAAACCATCCAGAAGAACCTGCCACCAACTTTAAAGGATCAGGGTGTACTGAAATTCAAATTAAGTAATGCCCTTAACCTTGCTAAAGAACGTTCTATGCCTTTTTACAATGACACTAGAGCTACTGTATTTCTCCAGTGCATCGTAAATGATGATATGGCAATCAAACCATCAGGGCAGATAGACAAAGATGAAGTCTTTGGCACAACAAAAAAGATAGATCTTGCATATACGAGATATAACCCCGTTTTAAAGCCAGATGCAATAAAAGATATGATGTACACATCAGTTGGTGCTGTCTTCACAAGCTCAGCTGATAGCTCTGTGACTCTATTTACAGAGCACCGTTTCAATACTAATACCAAGAAAGCAAATGACGTACTGCAGGAAACAAAGGAGTTGCAGCAAAATCTTGATATCTGCCAACAATGCCTCTTGAACTGTTGCAGTGAAAAAGAGAATGCAGCTGTAATCAATAAACTACCAGTTTGTTGTAAGGTTGAATTTTGTGAAGACTGCCATGTTCGAATGAAAGGGGATATCTACAGTTCATGTGACACATGTGAAGAGAAAGGGTATGAAAACTCCCTGCTGATAACTAGGCCTTGCAATTGCTGCCTAAAGAAAAACGAGAAGTGTGTAAAATTTTCTCATCTGCTGTGGTCCTGTGATGGTTTGTCTATCCAAGCTACTGCCTTCACTGCATTAGACAGAGATAATGATAGCCTTGACACGAAAACTATGCTGCTTCCTATCAGTGAAATGGTACATATGGGCAAAAAGCTGTTGAGGTCTGTCTCAAACTGGTGGCTTGTTTTGAATGGTTACAGAATAAATGCAATGATGATTCGTGCCTTACGACACTCAACAGACAAGGCAACATCAGCAAAGATCCATTCCTTGATTTCTGATCTTGCTTTAAGAGGCAGAGATCGAATGGATTTCTCTCACGTCTTGGAGTACTGCAGCCAGCCTTTGCTAGGCTTTCTAAACGAAGTTGGATTAACTACGATATCGATACATCCTGATTTATTTTGGCCCCTAAAAGACGCCATTGATGTCAAAGAAACATTGGATATATGCACTGGTCCCTACGGCAGTCTCCTTATACTAGGAGACAGAAAATTGATTAACATAAGGCTGCACCATCCTGTTGAGACCAAGCTCATTTGTGAATTGCCAGAAGCAAATTCAATAGCCTATGCCAATGGAGTTGTCTTTGCTTGTCAAAGAGGTGATAACATCTTTGTCGATGTTACGGGTAAAACAGCTGTGAATCTACAATCTATGAGAAAAGCAAAGCTTTGCGACTTAGCAAAAGATGAAGATCTGATTCCAAAATCTGCTGCACAAAAGGAATACACATGCAAGCAGTTAAGAGACATGCTCAACGCAAAAAATTTTCAAGGTAAAGAGAAGCCTTCTAGTGGACGAAGAAAGCAAAGTATGACACCAAATTCGGTTTCTCTACAAAAGGAGGTCAGTTTGAAAATGCCAGTCTGTATAAATTCTTTCGAAAGTAGCTTTCTTCTCTGTGACAAGGAGGCCAACAAGCTTATGGTATTTGATATCGAGATCAAGCCAAGACAAGTACAGCTCAAGCTCACACAATCGTTTGACCTTCCATGTTCAAACCACAGACTACTTCCAGTATCTGTTTCTTGCGTCAATGATGAGAAGACAACTCAGATCAGGAAAGTGTTTGTATCTGATGGACACCAAGATGGTGGAGTCTATGAATTGGATATTGAACGCGGTACTTGGACCACTCTTATCAGAAACAGAGAGGACTGTGGAACCATTCATGGAATTTGCACACAGGGAAGTCATTTGCTAATGGCAGACAGAGGAAGGAATCAAATCCTCAAGTACGACTTCGATGCCAAACAGGTTGAGAAATTTGGGGATGGCAAATGCTCCACCTCAGATGGCCCTTAAGCTGCTGCTCCTTTGCTCAGCCAACAGCTCTATGTGCTGAAGGAAGCACAATATTTGTAGTTGATAGAGCTACTAACACTGTTCGACTCATATCATGAGTGAGTGCTCTATCGAAATATCTCTCAGTCCTCCATGCTATCTGTCAATCCTTTGGAATTCATTACAAGCAATTAGGATTCGTAAAAGCACTTCCGCTTTCCGAAGTAATCACTAAAATGACTGACTCACTCAAAGTTCTAGAGGAAATGATCGACTTGGCAAGGAAAATTATGAACAAGCCAATTTTAAGCCCTGAAGGACCAGAGGGAACACCAGCAAAGGCCACAATAGATCAGCTGAGACTCTCAATTCGAAGCCTCAGAAAGCTGTCAAAGATGATCATAGCTGTGAATCCAGATTTTGCAGTTTCAGTCGATATGCAAAGCATGCTTACGCTCGTGGTGGAGCATCATTTTTCAGTCGCAAGAAGCAGATATCCAATGCCCACACCTCTGCAATACTGTCAAATGATTCTTGCAGTTGTAAAGGAAAGCCTGAAAAAATTGACAGCTGCTGGTTTCTCTTATTTTCTGTCACAAAAGTCATTTTATCCAGTCCCAACCAGCAGCGTGAAATTTGAAAGCCTCACATTTCCAAGGAAACAGAAAGAAAAAGTCTGTCTCAAAATTTCTCCACAAGAAAAGAGGGAGCTGCGTAATTGGTGGCTGCATAATCTAAAGGGAGTTGCCCAAAGAACGCCAAGGCAGCGTTCCGAGAAAGATAACCCTGGAACTTTGCCAATTGCTGCTTATGCAAAAGAACCACCATCCATTTCAATGCCTGTGCCAGAGGATGTGCTTTTACCCAAGTTTGACGAGACTGACAACAACACAGCTAGGAATGATATGCAAGAGCCAAGATCAGAAACTACTGATAGAAGCACTGCTATATCAAAACGGAGAAGAAAAGAGCAAAAAGAGCAATCAGGGCACCATTTGAATGGAAAATACGTAACAACATCCAGGACGGGAAAGATTTGGAAAGTTGTAAAAACCTACTCTGGTGACAGCACCGATAGTGCTCTTTTAAAGATCTTTGAAACTTCGATAGATGACCCAAGGGTACTGACATACACAGGCGATTCAATCAATCCAGTAACTGATGTTGATGTCATACATTTTCGAATTGATGAAGGAGATAAAGAGATTCGCTTAAGCGAAGAGAGCTATTCAGACTTTATGACTGGAGCCGAGAAAGACTTAGATATAGATGAAGAAGAGTTATCTTCAAGTGATGAAAAGAGTGACGATGAGTTGGTGTTGTTCCCAACTACAACTAGGAGCAGGAGAAGAGTCAAACATCCATTTGCTTCCCACTCTGAATGGTTGTAACTGGACAAAATGATTGGTGTGTTGGCTATTGGGTATGTTGTCTTGCTATGATAGTGCTTGTTGTTTTGGCCACCGAATATCCTTTAATAGCAAAATCTGTTTTAGGTATGATAAAGTAAAGGATAACAATTTATAAAAGTTATGTGACAGACTGTTTTATACCCCATTCACACTGACACGGTTAAACCAGCTTTATCTAACCCAAGTTCCATTTCAACCAATCAAACGCATTCAATTTGTTGGATTGACCGATTAGAACGAAGGGAATTTTGACTAACTGAAGCCAGAAATCTTGACTAGTGACTAACTGGGCCCTTTATTGCTTGACTAATGACTAACAGTACCCCCCTTCTACACCCTCACCTTTTGAATAAGTTATTTTTGTTTCGACAAATTGTTTTAGAAGCCCACATTTCCACTTTGGATCATTGTCTCCCTCCACTATTCATTTTCAGTGGCAGAACACCTGGTCATGATTCATTTTTAACCAACCATGGGGGTATGAAGGGCTGAGTGCACCTTCCCAACTTTACTTGACAAAATCTGTTCTCTTTGGGAACAAAGCGATCTGCACCAGGACTTGTATGTAGGGGCAGCTTCTCTCACTCATTGCTTGATAAAGAAAAACGGGCTAACAAATTTACAATGAAGAGGCCAACTTGCAGTTTATTCCAAATCTTGACCTGGAAGAACTTGTACACAGAGCAGTTCTTTGCAGCTGCATGCGTGGTTTGATTTGCTCGCAAGATGGAATTTCCCTACTGTCCTGTGCAGATTTTCTCTCCAAGTTTGGAAAAGCGCGCCAGCGCCTTACGCGCCTTCCATTTGTTATCGCCCTCGTACTCACTTACCAAAGCAAGGTTATTTACACCCCCGTCCTGCAAGTTTGGACGAGCTCAATTTGGCATGGCTATGACGTAGTAGCCATGCCATTCCTTTGTTCTCGATGTAGCGCGCCTAGGACAAAGCCCCTCAAAAGAACTGAAAGCATTGCACTCCCATTCGGTTTCTACTGTACACGCTCCGCCCTGTCCCCTTTGAAGGAGGTTTAAGGAACAACATACAACAACTTAAAAGAACATGGCGCTTGGATAGTTGGACGGAGAGCGATTACAGCCATAGGAAAATGCTAAATCGACAGGACAACAGAGAAGATCGACACAGAAAACATGCACAAAGGTAGGCCTAATAGTTCTGATTCTTGATACCACTTGATAAACCCAAAATACATTACGCTTTTCCTACTACCCATGGTCAATGTTTATATAAATGTTTTTGTTGAACAGTTGCTAGGCAAATTTAGTCCTCAATGAAAGTTCATTGAGTTAAGCTCAAGCCCCACGTCAAGGGAATGCCCATTGCTTGAGTTTTCCATTTTTAAACAGAACGAGCCCCACCAGCTCATTGCAACAGTAAAACTGGGGGTAATCAAACTGCATTACAATTGATCTTAAAAGAAGATTGGCTTAGTGGGAGAAAGTTCTTTTAACCAGCAACAAATTTATGATAATACTGCACAATCAGGAAAGTTCTCTTGAAAATTTCTTTTAGCCAGTAAGAAATTTATGATAATACTGCACAATCAGGAAAGTTCTCTTGAAAATTTATTTTAGCCTGCAAGAAATTTATGATAATACTGCACAATCAGGAAAGTTCTTTTGAACATTTATTTTAGCCTGTAAAAAATTTATGATAATACTGCACAATCAGGAAAGTTCTCTTGGGAAGTTCTTCTAACCAGAAACAAATTGAAGCAGTTCAATATGATCTGATTGAATGCATAGATACTGTATGGTTAGTCAGATAGTTCCTTGAACCAGCAACAAATTATGATAATACTGCACAATCAGGAAAGTTATCTTGAAAATTTCTTTTAGCCAGTAAGAAATTTATGATAATACTGCACAATCAGGAAAGTTCTCTTGAAAATTTCTTTAGCCTGTAAGAAATTTATGATAATACTGCACAATCAGGAAAGTTCTCTTGGAAAGTTCTTGAATAAGCAACAAATTGAGACAGCAAAGACACCATGATCTAATAGAAAGCATACTTAAAATATGATAATACTGCACAATCAGGAAAGTTCTTTGAATCAGCAACAAAACAGCAAAATCGTTAAACGATTGAATACCAAACATGGATGCCGGACAAACGTAAAAAGCACATAATTTTAGCTGGCAATGATGTGTTCTTCTTACTGCATTCTTCAAGTAGATACTTGAGGAAAGGTAAACGAATCATTTGCCAAATTTCTTTATTTTCAAAAAGTACATTACCAATTTCTTGATGAGGCGGAAGGGCTATGCTTTAAGAGGTACCTGGCTAGAAAGCTCTTCAGAGTTCTTTCTGGGCATCCTGAGCAACAATCTTATTACTTTTAGCTCAGTAGTCTTTATATTGTATCATACCACGGGCAATAATGCACCGTATTTGCATGTTAGAAATGAAAGTTTACGTTGTGTTGTCTCTTCGGCATGGCGAATCGAATTGGCGCCTGCAGCGCCCACGCCTCGGGTATCCTACGCAGCGATGTCTTCGTTTCAAACGTACACGTGATCATACATTACATATGTTAGTTTTACAGCTGCTGTAGATAATCAATGTAGTAATTAAAAGCTTGAATTTTGATGAAATGAAAAGCTTACACTTGATAAACCATGTAGTACCTTTATCCAATGGATTATAGCCTGCGCGCAGCCTCAACTCCTTGAGGAGGAGTTTGAGGCTGCAGGCAGGCTGGACAATATGAGAAGCTGTAAAGCATTTCAAGTGAGATGAATGATAACTGATTCCAAATTTTTAGTACCAATTAAATACAAGATGATTTAAATTCGGAGCTGGAAGGTTCTAACATCCTTTATTGGAATTTTCCCTTTAATCCCATTTTTGACTCACGGAGTACAAAGTGCAGTCTATGGGATAGTGGGCANAAGAGCTTGTACACCAGCAATATGACCAGACATGACAGTGGCTCCATCATATGTGTGCATAATCAATTTCTCCTTTAAAGATTCGCCATATTTGCTAAGAATCTTGTTGACAATAAGAGTTATTGCAGGTGCTGTTCTATCGGTACTGACATCAGAAAACTTCAAAAATCTCTCAACAATTTCCCCTTTCTTATCTAGGCGAATGATTGCACTCAATTGTTCCTTTGTGGAAAAAACCAGTTGTTTCGTCTAATTGGATACTTAAAAATGTGCAATTTTGGATTTCAGTATCAATCTGATCCTGAATTACAGAATCTATGCATTCAATCAGATCATTCTTGATGTCAGCTGAGACACCAGTAAAAGAACCAACATGCCCTCTTTCAAAAGCTTCCAACCTCCCATGAAGGCGACGTTCAAAAACAGAATCAAATCTCTCAGAATCTCTCTGTAATTCCCTTTATTAAGGCTGGAACTTGACTCGTCATGGCCCCTGAACGCTACCTCTTGTTTGGCTAGGAAGAAAACAGCTTCTGAAAGGGTTTTTAGCATCTCCCTGTTCTGTCTTACCTCTTCATTATGGCGTTCAACCTCTTCTCTCCTGGCTCTTGAAAATAGTACATCCGCCCTCTCAGTGACATCAAATGTTTTCCACATTTTATATGCCTCCATATGATCATTGGCTTTCTTGTGCTTTCTGCAATCAGAGAGGAATCCATGCATTTTATTATAGCCTTTTTATGTCCATGTTTGGGATAAACCAGGCTTAAATAATATACATGGCCAACAGAAAAGCCCCTTCATACCTTCACTCCCACATAGCCAATCTTTCTGTCGGTACCAATCTTCCTGAAACATTCTGCCTTTGGTCTTCAGTTGCAATTTCGGCATAGGTCGATGTTGCTGAACGATGTGCTTCTGCTCAGCAACAGTCCTCGAAGCAAAAGACTTTCTCGATAACTCAGACACAAGATCTCGATCAGCATGAAGTTGCGCCATAATTCTTCCTTGATTTTTTAAATAGCGTACAAATCGACTAGGCCTAACACACGCTTGTCACAGTGATACTCACAAAATGACACAGGGTGGGAGGTGCAGACTGCAGTCATGCTTTCAGACATTAGCATTCCCTTGACGTACAAATTATTTGCAATAGTTTTGTGGAAGAGAATATTCAGCCAATCAAAACGCACCATTCATCGATAAAGCAGAACTGGGTTATGATTATTATTACGACCTTGTCCTGCTCGTTGGAATGTGCATGTCCAAGCTTTCTTCTTCCCTTTTGTTTCAGAACAGAACACTTTTGTCAGGCATGACCAAACATAGGGTACCAGTCTTATGGGCATGACCAAATACAGGGTGCAGCATCCGGTTGATCATGCTCAAGGATGAGGGGCATGACAAGATTGGATGCCCTGTGTTTGGTCCTGCTTTCAGTATTGAATCTCATTGGATGAGCTGGGCTGAGCACGGGGGACATCATTGGACGAGCCATGCTGTTCAGGGGGTCATTCGATAAATTTTTGTTTTTCTGAACGAGTAGCAGGGACAAGAAACTGCGCTTTCGGGAAGAAAAAAACTATTTTTTTGTGATTAAAAAAATGTATTTTTTGAAAATGCATGACCTTTAGCTTCGCCACTGGCCACAACCAATGAACAAGAAAGCGTATACTGATACAGTTAAAACGTTAAGAGATGCTGTTGAAAAGGTTGCTGAAAAGAGCATGTCAGAAGCTGTTTCACAGACAACTGAAAACTATGAAGTTGCTAATGATGGCATCTTTGAAATAGCTGTGTCTGCGGATTGCACTTGGCGGAAGAGAGGGTACACATCAGCATATGGCATAGTTGCTGTAATGTCGACAATGAGTGGGAAGGTTCTTGATGTGGAGGTAATGCGCAAGGAATGTAGAGGCAGTGCAAGTAACCCAAAGAAAGCAGGCACGGTGGAATTTAATGAGTGGTGGGAAGGGCACCTACATGAGTGCTAAGCAATTTTGAAGGGTCATCTGGGCGCAATAGAAGCTGCTGGGTGTCTTTCTATCTTCCACAGGTCAGTTGCGAAACACTCACTGAGATACAAAGAGTTCCTTGGGGATGAAGATAGTAAGGCACGTGACCAAATAACAGCATAAAAGGTTTATGGAGAGGGTGTGATTGTAAAAAAGTTAGAATGCGTGGGTCACATACAGAAAAGGATGGGAAGTCACCTAAGATCCCTGAAGAAGAGGCAAGGCAAGGCAAAGCTGGCAGATGGGGAAACTACTGGTGGAAAAGGAAGGCTGACAGACAAGCTTATTGATAGCCTTCAAGTATACTATGGGAAGGCTATCAGAAACAACACAAGCTCCATTTCAGAGATGTATGATGCTGTTATGGCGAAATATNCTGACCCGAACGTGGGACCTAAGAAATATTGGTCAACCCTTACAAGACTGGTTAACAGTAAGAAGACGTGCAATATTCCTCCACTCCTTGAAAATGGCCTATTCATCACAAATCCTGCGAATAAAGCTAGTATTTTTAATGAATATTTCGTACAGCAATGTTCTACTATACAAAATACGAGCTCTTTACCAAACTTTCTGCCTAGAATCAACAATCAACTAAAGGATATCTCTGTCCAAAAAGATAAGGTTTTGAAATTGATCAGAATGCTTGATACTAAAAAGGCTCATGGTTGTGACGAAATATCAGTTTCTATGATAAAGATTTGCGACAGTTCTATTGTAGACCCACTTTGTATGATCTTTGAAAAGTCTCTCAGCACAGGGCTATACCCATCTTCGTGGAAAAAAGCTAACATCATTCCTATTCACAAAAAGGAGAGCAGACAAAGCAAGAAAAACTATCGGCCAATCTCTCTATTACCAATATTTGGGAAAATATTTGAGAAACTCTTGTTTGATGATATATATGAACACCTGAGCGCTAATCGTCTTCTTAGTGATAACCAGTCTGGGTTTCGTCCAGGTGATTCAACTATCAATCAATTGTTGGCCATTACCCACAAAATCTATAGTGGTTTTGATCAAACCCCAAGCAGGGAAACAAGGGCTGTATTTCTAGATTTATCCAAGGCTTTTGATAGAGTGTGGCATGCAGGACTACTCTATAAACTTGAATGTAATGGTATTTCAGGCAATCTTCTGAAACTAATTAGAAGCTTTCTCTTACATCGACAGCAGCGAGTGACTTTAAATGGGCAATCCTCTGAGTGGCGGGAGATTTCTGCAGGGGTACCCCAGGGCTCAGTGTTAGGTCCGTTATTTTTTCTTATTTATATTAATGATTTAACCGATGACCTGCATTGTGACGTCAAATTATTTGCTGATGATACTTCTCTGTTTACAGTGGTTGAAAATGAAACCGTTTCTGCCCAAGATATGAATAGAGATCTTGAAAAAATTTCACTATGGGCGTGGCAATGGAAAATGCATTTTAATGCTGACAAAACTGAAGAGGTACTCTTTTCCGTAAAAAGGTTACCACCGGTGCACCCTCCTTTAAAACTCGGATATGATGAAATAAAGAGAAAAGCAGAGCATAAACATCTTGGAATGATTCTTGACTCCAAACTTAGCTTTAAAAGTCATGTGAGTGAAGCTATTTTGAAAGCCAGGCGGGGAATTGGTTTGATACGACACCTGTCACAGTACGTATCAAGGGATGTACTTGATCAAATGTACAAACTATACGTGCGCCCCCACCTAGATTACGGTGATATAGTTTACCACAGATATGATCCTGACTTGTCATCGGTCATTACAAAGCGTCTTGAACAAACGCAGTATGCAGCATCTTTGGCTGTGACTGGGGCATGGAGAGGTACAAGTAGGCAAAAGCTTTATGATGAACTTGGTTGGGAATCCTTGTACGAGAGACGATGGTATAGGAGACTATGTCATTTCTTCAAACTAAAGTTGACACAGTACCCAGCATATCTTTTTTCTTTGATTCCTCCTGAGCGGCAAATATCATATGATCTGCGCAACCCTCATGCCTATGCACAAAATAGAGCCAGAACTGATCGTTTTTCCAATTCTTACTTTTATAACACGTTATATGAGTGGAACAAACTACCAGCCGAAATTCAAGCTTCTAAATCCCTTGCTGAATTTAAGCGGAAGCTGATTGCGTTGATTAGACCGGTCAAAAACCCTATTTATGGAGTATTTAACTTGAAGGGAATTAGAAATATAACTAAGCTTCGTGTACAATTTAGTGATCTAAATGCACACAAATTTCACCATAATTTTGAATGCCTTAGGCCTATATGTAATTGCGGTACGGCTAATGAGGACAATGAGCATTATCTCCTGCACTGCCCCCGTTTTAATCAATTGCGTGAGGATCTCTTTGACACTGTCACAGAAGTGTCGGGTAATGATATCGCAAACCTGGATTCAGAAACTTTGTGCAACTTGCTTCTTTACGGTAGTTCCAATTTGAATATGATTGACAACAGGATAATTATTGAAGCAACAATTGAGTACGTTGAAAAAACAAACAGGTTAAATTGATCACGGGTGCTGGCATGCTGCCTGGACGAGAGGATGGGGTTTTCTTTGTCCTTTCGCTTGGGCGGCGTGCTAGTATCCTTGAATTGACATGAAATCAATTCGTGAAATAATATAAACATCTAGCAGCCCCTTTCTATCTTCCAGGCAGTTCCACACCAAACCATCCAATTTTCTCAAGTGCTGGACTTTTGTCATCACTGCACCATCAAGTTGCGATTTGATGGTGCAAAACTGATGAAAATCCATGATGGTCCAAAACTGCCAGTCCCCTTCCTTTCTTTAACAGTTTTGTACGTTGTCTTTCTTTTTTTTGCTTCTTATTGCTTTGAAGTTGTTTTTTGTAAAATTGTAGGGAACGTTCTTGGTGGAGGCCAGATGACCTTGTGTTTTTCTACGCCAGGGACGGTACAATATTTGTGTATTTGTATTACTTAGTTTTAATTTATTATGAATAGAAAAAAAAAAAAGTCAAATTGATATAAAGAATGCTTTAAAGCCAACAAAGGACTGAAAGTATACGTATTTTTTTATAAGAAACCGCTTATAAGAAACTCAACTCTCCGATCGGAAAATATAACTTAGGAAACTATTTATTTTAATAAAGGAAATCCTTAGCATATTTGTACTTTATTTTTAATTGTTTCCCGTATCATATTACTCGGAAGGTACTTGAGTAATCTCTAAACATTGGAAAGTGAAAAACTTCGCTTTGAAATGTTCAAGAGGACACAGAAAGTAAACACGATTATATTCCAATTTGTTACACTCAAACGAAAATAACTGTATTTACTGATGAACACTATATTCTAATTACGTTACATAAACTAACAGTCTAACACAAGATATAAACTCAAGGTATAGTCCGACAATTTACCCTTTACCAGGGTCCAACAAATGACCTTTTACCTAAGGTCCGACATCTGACCCTTGCGACTGAGGTAGCTTAGATTATTCAAGCTACCTATTACTCAAGTGACTAAAATTGCTATTTTACAATTCCACTACAATCAAGTTTGAACATGTAGAGCAAACGAGTATCCAACAAAAGAAAACAAAAACCAACTGTTTATCACATAACTTGCCAATTCAAAGAAAGACAATATTTTAACGCAACAGACAATAGTCTATAATAATACACAAATGTCTGTGAACCAACAGTTAAATATTATTCCTTGAAGCCTTCAACCGATCCCATGCATCTCAAAGCCGGAATTAGCCTTTCCACTGGTTACTTTATGTAAACGTTATGCGTATCGCTTGACCATCGTCCCATTGCCTGAATTAAATGATTCGGAAAAGCAAGTGCTGCAGCTGTAGAAGCAGCACCCACTCGAAAACTATGCAATATATAAAAACCTTCCATATAAGACCAGAACATTGTAACTCCTTGTGCAATCGGTTGTTCAGTCTATCTTTCGACAATGCCTTTCCATCTTTGAATAAAAATAGTGGACCATTGTTTGAGCCTCGAAGCCATAGATAGCTCATTAACCCTATCTGACCTGGGGGGGGGGGGGCGGATAGACTTTGGATCATAGAGCAATGAAACTGTAACAATTTTGACATTCTATATTTAGCACTGTCTCCATGGTTATCAAGTTGTCATCTGAAATTCTGTGAAAATTAACTTTATTTCTCTCTTATTCTTTTTTAATTGGTCCAATTAAGCTCAAATCTTTGATTTACATATATTTTTATTCANTGGTCCAATTAAGCTCAAATCTTTGATTTACATATATTTTAATTTATATTTTTCATTTCTGTACGAAAAGTTAAGTTTGATGAACTTTTAACATGCTTTCATTTTTATGACGTCATTTGACATCATAATGATTATTATGCCCTAGCAACAACAACAACAGCGCTAATGGAATTTAAATTCTAAATAATCATTGTTTATATGATGAATAACATGTGTGCCAAGTTAGGTGCTCATATCTGATATAACAACTGAAATAAAGAGGGGGGGGCGGAATCCGCCCCCCCCCCCAGGCATTGAGTGTTTCAAAACGCCCAGGTCAGATAGGGTTAATGCAGCCACTGGACAAATTGGAGTTCCTGAATGAGCCAAAGGTATTACACATCCTTTGCCAAATTGATCAGTTTTAGAAAGCTTAACTTCAAACATATGGTTTCAGGGTGTAGCATCTGCGGCATATCTAATGCCTTGACTTCTAAATAATGCCTTGATTTGTATGTTTCACCCCATATTCTAATCAAAACAGTTAAAAAAGAGTGTGGTATGGTCATGAGGAGGGGCGCATTTCTCGCCAAAAGGGGGCGCCAAGCTGAGTTTTCATTGTGAAGCCCCCACCTAAATCCGCCACTGGATCTGCCTACTTGCTCTGTACCCCAAAAATTTCTTTCCTCAAATGACAAAGAAGTACCCCTTTATACATTGTCAACAACAGCCAATCAAGGGACTGTCCATTGTTTGATAGATTATCACTTCCCCCTGCGCACGCAGAACATTTTGTACCCTTCGTGGACAACAATGGATGACGACTTCCGTTGACGTCAATTCTGAACGCAGAAAACATGAGTCTGCTTTCCGGGTACACCATTGGCTAGAAGCAGCAAATGTTCACTCTAAGTTCAGTCATCCACGCCATGTCAACGTTCGCTACCACAACTCAGTTTAAAGATGTGCAGCTGCTGTGCAGCGCAAATCAATAAGGAAAATTCACTAGTTACTGAATTTTTTAATGTTGGTAGTATTTCCAAGGCGGATACATATCGAGACAGACACCCAGGTATAAATACGAAAAATGAAACAATGGTTTTTATTTCTCACAACATAACTCCCACTAGATGACACAGTTCCGTAATTCTGCAATTCAAAATTCCGTTGTTCAAGAGTTCCGTGATTCCGGATTCCGTAGTTCCGGATTCCTTAAATTACACCCATCGCCTGGCAGCCTTTCTTCTGAAAGGTCCAACGTGTTGTCTGCACCCATAGCCCTCAACACCATCGCAGAGACTTAAACATACCCCCTACATGCCACATAAAACCCTACAAAGGGCGTAGGCTTGCAAATTTTCAAAAACACATTTTCATCCTAAATAAATGGTAAATGTAACCACAGCCATCTCCGATCTAGATGCCTGGCTTACTATCAAAACCCCACAGGCCAATTCTGATTAACATTGTTTTGTCAAACTATATTTTGTCAAACTAGACATCACAGTTGCTGTTTAGTTGGGTCTCACACACAACGCACTCAGGGAGGGTCACCAGGTCAAAACGTTCTTTTGGGGGAAGGGAATCCTTAATGTATAGTCCAACATCACCTCTTTTCACGTTTTGTGGATGGTTATTCTTGCGGCAGCTTCATTCTGCAGGCCAGGCAGGTCAAGTAATCTGCAGGCCAAACGCAAAAGCAAATTTGCGGGTCACCACTACTAGGGCCAAAGGTTCAGTGGCTTCACACAGGCATGATTAGCTGGCAATGCATTGCCTACGTCAAGTTATTTGTTTGCATAACAGTACAACCAGTTATCGCTATGAAGTCGACAGAAATAACACAAAGTTGTGCAAGCCAGCAATATGAAACTGAAATCTGATTATCTAAACTGATTATTAACAATATAGTTTTAAGAAAAAAAGTAAACAAAAGAACGGCCAAATATTGCTCACCATGTAACACCAAAAGAAGCCTATGCTGCAACCATGTCATTAAAACTAATTCATTCACTAGCGTTAACACCCACAAACATACAAAATCTTCCACGAATCAAACTGCAGAAGCATGAACGTAATCTATCTTCTTGAATGCATCCGTTGTAAGAAACAATATGTTGGTAAATCTGAATGGCCTTTCAAGTACAGACTTAAAGTAAATGAACGGAGATATAGCGATCTAGTCTAAACATAGCACAAAAGAACGGCAAGCGCCACTTATGTTCCTATTGTTTTCATTGATCGAAAACATCAAATACAATAGGTTCTATTTAGATGGACCAAGTCCCACTAGCTAAGTTGCCTTTTAACTCAGTTGATTTACTTTAATAACTACCATTCTCAAATAAAATCAGCGCAATATGATAAGCTCCTTCCCGTAGAAAAGCACTTCAAAGAGCAAAATCACGTCTTCGAAAGAGACGCAAGATTCACAATAATCGAGGAAATTGAAAAAGAAAGCGTCGAAAATATGACACATTTATTAGAAACACATGAGGATAACTGGATAAAACGACTGCACACTCTTTCCCCTAAGGGCCTGAACAATAAACTCAACCATCCTGAAAAATACTGATTTCTAAAAAACCCCCCAAAATAACCCATGGATAGGCCACTTTTTCCGTTCGCAAAATTATGCAATACTTTGTTCCCCTGTGGCCTATCATTTTCTACACATAAAACGTAATATTCAACTTCAATCAAGGATTCATATGACCCATTATTTTGGCGTCACGTGATTTCTTTAAGGCCACGTGAACTCATTAACGTCACATGACCACTAAAAAGGCTATAAATAGGCTTGCAAGCTTGTAAAAATTCATTCTCCAGATGATGACCACGGAGTCGAAACGCGTCGAGAATAGCTGAAGAGAATAAAAGAATTAAAGAAGTTCAAATCTTCTTTTTATTTGTGTACATCTTATATACAGTATATATGTTTTTTTCACCAAAATATTCATCTGAAAAATTAGTATATAGGTTTATAGTATAAAATAATATATGACAAAAAATTATCTTATTTTATTTCAGACCTGGTTTTGTTTGTTCATTTGTGGAATTGTCAATGGACATGAATGGATGAATCCTGTTCTGAAAAATTAATAGTGTTTTTTTTTATTTTCTGCTCTATATATATTTATATAGATTTGAAAGGCTTAATCTTGTCCATTGCTAATTTCTGTATGTTTGTTTCAAGGGAATGGCAGTTTGTACCTTGTCACTCTGACCCATTTTGCTCCACTCTGACCCATTGAGCCAAATTCAACCCTACTTGTTTACATTGGTTATTAAGTGGGGCCACAGGATAGTCTAGGGTTCACAGTGATCCAGATTAGAGAAATTATGGAATAAATAGGAAAAAACGAATTTTCGAGATCTTTCAATATTTCACATTTTCCATGAAAATGGATTGTCGGGGGTCAGCGCAAAGCAAAAAATTTTCAAAATCAGAGCACTGGTTTTGTCACAATGGATTTTTTAAGTTTGGTGAAATGGCATGTTGTTGTTTTTCTTAGTGCTTCCGGTGAAAATTGCTGTTTTTAGCTTAACTTACAAATTTCATAGCTCTGCTCATAATGGTCCGATTTTTACAAGGTTTGCTTCATATGAAAGACGATCATCTACTTGTATCTCACATGTAACGTATGTTCAGGAAAAATGTTTGAAGCATGGGTAACCGGACACATATACAGTATTTAGCAGTTTTTGAGAATTTTGACAAAAAACAACAACTCAATAGTAAAAAAAAAAAATTCAAGTGATTCTAAGTGTTCACCATAAATAGGTAAAAAAATTACAATGTCTCAGGAACATTTCTGTCAAAGGGTTCGTTTCAAATCGTTTCAGTTTTTTTTGACATTTTTATGAAAATTTCTACCAAAAATCCGCATATGCAGCCTAAGTTTGAAAAAAGTTAATGAGCAATTTCTGGTTTTTTTAGTATACCAGTGTTTCACATAACCATGGTCATCTAAACAGTCTTCCTGCAGGAAAAATATGAAAAATCACCTATTGTTTCAAAACAATGACATGAATTTCGTAAAATTGTTTCTTATTTGCCTGCTGTTGCTGCTTATATGAGCAACCATACATTCACAGCATTATTTTTATGACTGGTTCCTAAAAGTTCAATTGCATCGACTCTCTAGTTTCAAATAAGACATTTCAGCATTGGCACAGTTAAAAGTTTGAATTTAGACTTCAAGTTATCAACTGAACAGTTTTTTCAACGCTCTGCACATTTAAATGTTTTGATTGAAATTGACTGCTTTCAAAAATGTCGAATTTTGTTGAAAAACTTTCTTATGTCGTTGTGAATCTTGCCAATTTCTTTAACCTTTGAATAAATTTGAAATTTTCTAGAATAACTGTGCAGTTGCCGTGATCCATGATTCATATAACATGTCTATCGAAATAACTAATTTGGAGCTGCTTAATTTTATCATTGAAAACGGAGATATTAGTAACAAGAATATTTCAGTTGGTGAAAAGTTTAGAAAATAGCAGAAGATCTGAAAAATACATATTGTTTGACACTGGATGCTTTCAAACTTCAAAGCACGCTGCGAGCAGTTTACGAAGTGCGCAACAAAAGCGATGATTGGAGACAGAAAAAGAGGACTTTTCAGTGTGATGATAATTTAAAGCGTTCTCGGGCACCATCACATAGTCAGCCAGTTTTGCCAAAAAAGGTTGGTCGAAAGAGCCTAACCGTTGGAGATACGCCATGCCAGAAAGTTGAGAGCAAGATTTTGAAGGGTGAACTGAGCACTATTGCTTTGATGGCCCAGAAAAAAAATGGCATTGAAAAGGAAAAAATGCTGCAAAAATTTGTCCAAGAAGCCTTCCGATCTCATGATTGGAATATGTCAGTATTTTTAGAAAGTTTAAACCTGCAGTGCCAAATTCCTATGCCTGAGTTGACGTCACTGATCTACGTGGCAAATTTGTCTCAGAGGCAATACCAGATGTGTAGAAATCTCCTGGTAAGGTATGGTATTTCTTCTTTTGAGCCTCGCAACAAGATAGATGTGTATAAGAAAACTTTGTACCCTTCAGTTACGGTTGATAACATTTCTGCTTCTGTGAAAGATCTCTTTGACTCAACTCTGCATGCAATCCTTACTTGTGAAGGTATGTTGGAGAAGTTGGAAGATTTGCCATGTGACTCTCTTATAACATTATCAGCCAAGGCAGGACTTGACGGGTCCGGGTCCCACATAAAACGACATCAACTCTCTGGTGTGATAGAGGATGATCAAGCGTTTGGTTCATCAGATAGTTTCTTGGGAGTTTTTATGACTCCAATCCATGTTTCAGTCTCTGGTAGAGAAGAGACAGTTCTTTGGGGAAATCCTTTCCCCAATTCAATCTTCTATACAAGGCCCATACAATTAGCTAAAGCCAAAGAATCCAGAGATTTTGTTACCTCTTTCTTCCCAAAACTTCAGTCAGATCTTGATGCTCTCAGATCCCCTCACAAAGTCACTGGTGTCGCTAGAAACGTGGTCATCGATACCAAGATTTCAATGATTGATGGCAAAATGGTGGACATTTTGCATGGTGACTCTGCTCTGGGGCATTCTGCCATCATTGCAACATTTCAAGAAATGAAGCATCAAGCTTGGATTTCATTGTTGATTCGGGGGTTGGAGGAATGCTCATTTCGAAAACCATGGAAGAATGTTTGCATCGTTGGGAACTTGTCGAGAGTGGGGAAATAAATTACAAAGATCCCCAAAGAAAGGGACAATGCCACCAGCCTTTGATCACGCAGTCTGGCCGGCTTTTCGCACTACTTCACCAAGAATTGCGAGCACTGGATTTTGTCCTTAAAATCCTTTATCACCTAGTGGGCAGCCAAAAGGTTTGGAGCGAGGCAAGGGCAAGTCCCACTGTCAAAGCCAGCGTTAGTGAAGCAAAAGCTGAAGCCATTAGGCACATAAAGCTCAATTGCGGGGGCCTACTGATTGATAGCCCTACAACAAAAGGTGGCAATACCAACACTGGACCAGTTGCCAAGCGATTTTTCCATCCACATAATAGAGAAGCCATTTGTGATCTCATTTCTTGCACAGAAGACAAAGAAAATTTTAGCATCCTCTTTGGGCAGATTAATGTTTGTCTTGCTGTTTCAGAAAGTGTGGAAAAAGATAAGGTCGTAGATGTCGAAAATTTCAAACAGTACTGTTACGATAGAATGCTGCATCTTTGCCTTCATTTCCCTTGGGTGCGAATTAGCCCATCCACTCATCAGATGCTTGCTCACAACTGGGAGATTTTTGAAATGCTCGACGGGTGTTCCATTGCAGTTTGGTCAGAAAGTGGCCTAGAAGTGTGGAACAAACACATCAGAAACTTTAGAAGTGGAGCAGGTTGTAGGGCCAGGCAAATTTCCACAAAAGCAAACATTCAGGACATTTTTGTTCGTATGTTGATCACATTATCCCCTGTGGTAGCTAAAGCCCGACAAAATGTCTTAGCAAAAAAAGTTCCATCTGCTGAAGTGCATACAGCAGCAACTAAAGAAAGTGATACAATAAATTATATGTACCATCAATGACCAAAGAACGTTGTGCATTACCGGGTGTCCCAAAAAAAAAGCAACAGATTAGATCGGGGCAAGCGACAAGAATTTGGGTCGAATAAATCCCTAATAATTTTTGAAGTAATCCTCGATAGTTAACTTGAAGAGAAATACCTTGTTTGTTGATATTGGTGCATCGAGAGTTGCAACATTAAAGTAAATGAACGGAGATATAGCGATCTAGTCTAAACATAGCACAAAAGAACGGCACGCGCCACTTATGTTCCTATTGTTTTCATTGATCGAAAACATCAAATACAATAGGTTCTATTTAAATGGACCCAGTCCCCCTAGCTAAGTTGCCTTTTAACTCCGTTGATTTACTTTAATCTTGAAAATTCAAATTTGCCTCCACCTCCAAACCAGAGCTTTTTGGTTTTGGCCTATACTGCAAACGCGTGTTGAGGGGAATCTCCTCGATGATAGACATAGCATAGTAGTTGTGAACAAGGACACATACCATGCTTTGGCACATATTTGAATATAAATTTGAAAGCTGAGAATTGACAAACATGTCAATGCATACAGTCACCAAGGAATAGCTTTCTTCAATCAAAATGGACCTACAAAAAAACTAATTCAAGAACGAGTGCATATGATCTTTTTTAAAGATCTTATCCGTGGACATTAGTTCCCTTGGGTGTATACGATTGCTTGTTTCGTAATAATTCCAAGATAGATGATGCAAAATGCATTTCATTCAAGCAATGAAGATTGCACGAAATACTTTATTTTCACACCCAAGGGAACCATTCCGCTGATGGCTATCTTTTATTAGACAGAAGTAATTTTAACTTTTTGTAGAATGAAGAAAGATGTCTCTTCGGGACTAAATTAGTGAATCTCTTCTGGTTGTCAAGTTAAGTTTTGGATTTCTAGTCAAATACGTTCCTAAGCACGAGTCTTCTTGTTCCTATTTCGCTATGATTTAGGAGATTCCCGAAAAAGCGCGTTAGCGTTTGCAGTATAAGCCAAAACCTAAAAGCTCTGGTTTGGAGGTGGAGGCAAATTTGGACTTTCAAGATTAATATTTCAGTTCTCAATGCACCAATATCAACAAACAAGGTATGTATTATCAAGTTAACTATCGAGGATTACTTCAAAAATTATTAGGGATTTATTTGTCCCAAATTCTTGTCGCTAGCCCCGATCTAATCTGTTACGTTTTTTTTGGGACACCTGGTAGTTCTTGTCAAACTTAGGCTGCAGATTCGGATTTTTGGAAGAAATTTTCATAACATTGTTAAAAAAAAACTGAAACGATTTGAAACGAACCTTTTGGCAGAAATGTTCCTGAGACATTGTGGTTTTTTTACCTATTTATGGTGAACACTTAGAATCACTTGAATTTTTTGTTTTTACTTTTGAGTTGTTGTTTTTTGTCAAAATTCTCAAAAACTGCTAAATACTGTATATGTGTCCGGTTACCCGTGCTTCAAACATTTTTCCTGAACATAAGTTACATGTGAGATACAAGTAAATGATCGTCTTTCATATGAAGCAAACCTTGTAAAAATCGGACCATTATGAGCAGAGCTATGAAATTTGTAAGTTAAGCTAAAAATAACAATTTTCACCGGAAGCACCAAGAAAAACAACAACATGCCATTTCACCAAACTTAAAAAATCCATTGTGACAAAACCAGTGGTCTGATTTTGAAAATTTTTGCTTTGTGCTGACCCCTGACAATCCATTTTCATAGAAAATGTGAAAGATTGAAAGATTTCGAAATTCGGTTTTTCCTATTTATTCCATCTGCTGGATCACTGTGGGGTGGACATTGTCGTTTTCTCATTACGTTATTTTCGGGTCATTTTTCTTTCTTAAGCTAGCTGCAATAAAAATATCAGGGTATATCATTTCTTAACATTGTTTCTTATTGATAAAACAGTTTAATTGATCAAGAACATTTTAAGAATAGAAAGTTTAATGGTTGATCTGACTCAAAACACTTTCAAATTATGCGTAGGTAGTGGTAGTATAATTCAATAACCACCTGTCTTAGGCTGCCTCAGAAACTTTGCTTGTTTAAGTGATTTACTCTGCGAATGCACATTCAACTTGGACATACGAGGTCGCACATTGCAAGTTAAGATCGCATCTATATCATAAAGTTAAAATAAAAAAATTATGAAAATAAGGCTCCTCCACAGGAATGGTTCAAACGCTTGTCTTTTTTTGAAGCACCGGGTCAACCTCAAAGTGAAAAATCCAAATTGCGTTGAACCTATAATAAGCAGGATAATTTCGAAGTTTCTTACGTCAAAGCCTTCATTTAACGAACAACTTTAACATGTTAATTTAACACTTTTATTTCAACCGATTTATTTTCACTATGGCTGGACTCGCATTATCTGGCCTTGAAAACTTTGTTTGTAGGAAAACCTTTGAATTTTTGGGATGGCATTTAGCAGTGTTAGAGTTTAGTACATATCAAAATGTCAGCTGGTTTTACCCCTTAGCAACAGTTCCCTTAGTAAAATGTTCTAAGCTGATGTTCTGTTCTGATTTTAACAATGTTTCAATGGAATTCAACGATGAATTCGAACTAATTAAGAAATACACAATGTCATTTCTTTGTTATTACGATCCTTGTGTTAGATGCTGATCATTTTACACTGTCAGCCATTTAATGGATCGCTAAAACTTGGCTATACTAATACTTTTGTGTGGTGTAAAAGATAGAAAGAGAACTTTTGAGCGACACTGAGGTCAAATTAAGAATACAAAGATAATGAAGCTTTACTGCATTTTAGGTGTTCCAGTAAAGCAAAGATATACGAAATTAGAAGCAGGCATCTTTCTGAACAAGAAATATAGTACGTATATTTCATAAACAATGTTTTATAAAGCCTTTTATTGCAATTTATCATAAAGAATTATCTTTGAAGCTTGTCAACAGTGGATAATCGCCTATTTTAACACAATCGATACAATGTTGCTGTCAACAGTAAATAAATTATCAATAGGCAATGTCAAATGTAAATCAAGAATCTTGAAAATGTCATTATTCCTCCATTCTTCTAAGGGATATTTGAAGGCTAGGGCTGGGCAACAACTGGACTTGCCCAAGTCGTCTTGTAAGAAAGAAAGAGACGACTTGTGCCGAACAGCTCCTCATTAATTATTCATGACCGTGCGTGACCTCGCTTAACCCGAAATTTGTAATAGGACCCAACCGCAAGAAATAAAAAACCAGGGGGTTACTTGTTCTTGTACTTCTGCTGTATACACAGGTGCGTTTAGTCATTACAGTGAGTTTCTTAAATAATGTTTTCCCAGTACTGAAGTTTCTAAAATATTTAGCAATCTTTAAATTTTTAACTCAAGAAGTGCCATAATATCATGCTAAAGACCTACCATTTTACCACACAATGGCTTTCGTCTACAACAACAGCACGTAGTCTGGATTGAAACTCCTCATCTTTTCGGATCAGGACGCGAAGCTTGTTCACAACTGCCTCTGGTGACGTAAATATGAAGGCAAAACCTCCATTCAATGCTTCAGAACATTGTTTCTCAGTTGCGTCATTGGACAGTGATATGCAACGTAACTTTTTACTTGTGAAAGTCTTCATCTGATCTTGAATCAAAGAAGTCAATGGGGAAACAACAATCACAGTAGATTGGATATCGAACATTTCCCCATCATCTTCTACCCTTCCGTGTAAAAATATGTCAAAGGCAAGGGGCAGCAGCTGATAAACCATGGACTTTCCTGCTCCTGTTGGTTGGGCGATGAAGACATCTTTCCCTTCCATGAGATCAATGACGGCCTTTTTCTGGTATTCTTTGAGGTAGCCATTCATGGGCAGTCCAAATTTTTCAACTGCCATTTCAACAGCCGTCTCTAAGCTCCTGACTTCACTCATCGTAATGAATTTAAGATTTGATTTGTATTATCAAATCTTAAATCAAATCAAATACTATATTATCAAATCTTCCGAATAAACAGTTAGGCCACGATGGATTGTTGCCGTTATTTTACGTTAAGTGTCATACCCTAGGCGTTGGTTGAGAAGTATTTTTACAATAACTTTAAAGGGGCATATAACTATGACATATAACTATTTCTGTTTCAATTTTAGTTTAGCCCCCGTTATTTTCTTTTGAGAAAATCACCGTCTTCTCTACTATTGGTCAAAAATCGTGATCAAAGGTACCGCCTGCCGGCCCAAAAAACGGCCGGCGCTATCCAGCTGTGCACTGTTCGGCACAAGTCGTCTCTTTCTTTCTTACAAGACGACTTGGGCAAGTCCA
>REGM01000561.1:38357-91326 GCA_004194415.1 Aurelia aurita | reverse complement strand
TCGTCAGTTGCCTGTGTTCTCTGGCATAAGCAATGCTCTTGGCAGACTCTGCACTGGGTTCATAACAGACTCTAAAGTTATTTCAGGATTGTCATATCTTCAATTGGCCCTTTCTTTACATGGGTTATCAGCTATCATTGGTTCATTCTCGACCAATCAAGGACAGTTACTTGCTTATGTTTGGTTGTACGCCTTTTTTGATGGCTCTGTGCAAGCATCATGTCCAAGTGCACTTAGGACACTCGTAGATCTCAAATTTATGACAGAAGCATTTTCTATTTCACTCACTGCTTGCTCAATATCAATGATGTTAGGACCCCCGTTTCTTGGTAAGTCTTATATATTATGTTGTCCTTATTATCGAATTCTTGATTATGAATTTTGAAGTTGAAATATGACTGAGAAAAGAGCTAAATTGTTGCAACTAAAATAGATAGTTATTAACAATACCTGCAATTTTTTAGGTGCATTCACTTCCCTTCGCAGGTTCTAATAATAGGGGGATTCTCACCTTGTTATTAGTCTATCTACGAAGAGAGAAAGCCTCCTTGAAGAAATTCCCTACAAGCAAACTTCCCCAGCCTTGTCTCATTTTGCAGTTTGAAAGACTTATTTACGAAAGGATTGGCAACGCACTTTAATGGCTAATGAAATTAGAAGTAAACTCAACGAAATAGAAGACTCCTAAAATTCAGGCTTCATGATCCCCTCCATTTCTTTTTCATTTGATCATTTAAATATCTTTATGTCGCCTTTCAGCAAAGATGTGATTGCCCGTACTCAAAATTGACTAACTTTAATCACGCGCGATAGGAAATGAGTTTGGTGTTTGACTCACCTGTAATGTATGTATTAATTCTCTTGCCTTCTGCTTGTTATTCAGCTTGAAACAGGCCTAAATGAGCCCGCAGCTTCATGTGAGCTTCTGTCGCCATTTTGTTTTGGCAGTTGATATTAAAACAAAATGGCAACGGAAGCTCACATGGAGCTGCGGGCTCATTTAGGCCTGTTTCAAGCTGAATAACAAGCAGAAGGCAAGATAATTAATACATACATTACAGGTGAGTCATACACCAAACTTGTTTCCTATCGCGCGTGCTTTAATGATTTCTCTTTCTCATATTCTGTTCTCTCTGATTTAGGTTTCATCGTGGACCAGACGAAAAATTACAATTCATTCTTCTACCTTGCCGGTATACCGCCCTTAGCTGCATGTTTAATCTTGATTCCTATTCGATTAATGAAAAGAAATACTCAAGAAAATGATGACATCAAAGAGAGACTGAAAACTGATGAGGAGACTGCAAAGTGTTGCCTAGAGGAAAAAGAGGATGCAAAGTTTTGCCAAGATACTGATAAAGACATTGGAAAATTACTTCCATTTGAAACTGCAGTTTAACTGACTCAACACCTCTAAGCTTTTAAATTCTTTCGACCGCTTCGCCTTAGTATGATATGATAAATTTATGCGTCATTTTGAAGTAATTGTTGTGGGTTCAAAGACTAAATTAAATTACAATTAGTGTTTTTTTGTTAAATTATGTAAATTAGATTAAACTTAATTGAATGAAGATGATATCTAAAGTAAGCTCTCTGATTGGTTAAAGACCAACCATGATCCTTTGCGCGTCGAATAAAAAGCAAAACAAACACAAACTAGGCCAAACGACTTTCATATCATACGAAGTCAACTTTGGGGCTGCAAAGGATCATGGTTAGCTATGGGTCTTTAAGAACTTAGCAGAAAGCTTACAAGAGGGAATGATATGTTTTTGGGAGATAATTGAATGGAATTAAATGTTTTTTATCGGAGGATTCCTTGAAAACCAGCTTCTGCTGAAGAGCAACCGTCCTTAGAAGAATTAAAGACTCCTATTCAACCAGCAGCCTTTGCGCGTACATTTCTATTGTGGCAGCCATTTTCGAAGACCACAAAAATCTTAATTTTCATAAAACAGGGCACGCAAAGGACCATGGTTGGATAAGGGCCTCTAAATATGAAGATATGAAAGATTATGATTCATGTCAAAGTTGATCTGTCAGGTGTAAAGCGCAATTTTGTAATTTTTTAAAAATCGAATAACCAGAATGGAGATGCTAATACTGTCGACTGTATACAAAACTGATATACTGAAAATTTCACATGTTTCTAAAATGTTTATTGCATTTACCACTAGAATTTTCTCTATTTGGAAAAGAATCCCTCATTCCATGCCTAACGCCTTGTAAATTAAGAGATCTATTTGACGTCACGATGAATCAGTTAGTTATTTATGACGTAATTCGTTCCCAAACTCCCATCATTTGTAAATTCGCTCGTCAGTTGCCTGTGTTCTCTGGCATAAGCAATGCTCTTGGCAGACTCTGCACTGGGTTCATAACAGACTCTAAAGTTATTTCAGGATTGTCATATCTTCAATTGGCCCTTTCTTTACATGGGTTATCAGCTATCATTGGTTCATTCTCGACCAATCAAGGACAGTTACTTGCTTATGTTTGGTTGTACGCCTTTTTTGATGGCTCTGTGCAAGCATCATGTCCAAGTGCACTTAGGACACTCGTAGATCTCAAATTTATGACAGAGGCATTTTCTATTTCACTCACTGCTTGCTCAATATCAATGATGTTAGGACCCCCGTTTCTTGGTAAGTCTTATATATTATGTTGTCCTTATTATCAAGTTCTTGATTATGAATTTTGAAGTTGAAATATGGCTGAGAAAAGAGCTAAATTGTTGCAACAGTTGACGGAATTTTGATAGATTTCAACGTAACAAGCTTTATCAGTAACAATGCCTGCAATTTTTCAGGTGCATTCACTTCCCTTCGCAGGTTCTAAAAATAGGGGGAATCTCTCCTTGTTATTAGTCTATCTACGAAGAGAGGAAGCCTCCTCGAAGAAATTCCCTACAAGCAAACTGCCCCAGCCTTGTCTCATTTTGCAGTTTGAAAGACTTATTTACGAAAGGATTGGCAACGCACTTTAATGGCTAATAAAATTAGAAGTGAACTCAACGAAATAGAAGACTCCTAAAATTCAGGTTTCATGATCCCTCCACCGCTTTTTCCTTTGATCATTTAAATATCTTTATGTTGCCTTTCAGCAAAGATGTGATTGCCCGTACTCAAAATTGACCAACTTTAGTGAGTTTTCTTTCTCATATTCTGTTCTCTCTGATTTAGGTTTCATCGTGGACCAGACGAAAAACTACAATTCGTTCTTCTACCTTGCCGGTATACCCCCCTTAGCTGCATGTTTAATCTTGATACCTATTCGATTAATGAAAAGAAACACTCAAGAAAATGATGACATCAAAGAGAGACTGAAAACTGATGAAGAGGCTGCAAAGTGTTGCCTAGATACTGATAAAGACATTGGAAAATTACTTCCATTTGAAACTGCAGTTTAACTGACTCAACACCTCTAAGCTTTCAAATTCTTTCGAATGCTTCGCCTTAGTATAATATGATAAATTTTTACGTCATATTGACGTAATTGTTGTGGGTTCAAAGACTAAAGTAAATTACAATTAGTGTTTTATTTGTTAAATTATGTAAATTAAATGAAATTGAATTGATTGAAGATGATATCTAAAGTAAGCTCTCTGGATAGTTAAAGACTCATTACCAACCATGATCCTTTGCGCGTCGAATGAAAAGCAAAACAAACACAAACTAGGCCAAACGACTTTCATGTCATGCGAAAGTCAACTTTGGGGCTGCAAAGGATCATGGTTAGCTATGCTTTAAGAACTTAGCAGAAAGTTTACAAAAGGGAAAGATACGTTTTTTGGGAGATAATTAAATGGAATTAAATGTTTTTTATCGGAGGATCCCTTGAAAACCAGCTTCTGCTGAAGAGCAACCGTCCTTAGAAGAATTAAAGGCTCCTATTCAACCAGCAGCCTTTGCGCGTACATTTCTATTGTGGCAGCCATTTTCGAAGACCACAAAAATCTTAATTTTCATAAAACAGGGCACGCAAAGGACCATGGTTGGATAAGGGCCTCTAAATATGAAAATATGAAAGATTATGATTCATGCCAAAGTTGATCTGTCAGGTGTAAAGCGCAATTTTTGTAATTTGTTAAAAATCGAATAACCAGAATGGAGATGCTAATACTGTCGACTGTATACAAAACTGATACACTGAAAATTTCACATGTTTCTAAAATTTTTATTGCATTTACCACTAGAATTTTCTCTATTGGGAAAAGAATCCCTCATTCCATGCCTAACGCCTTGTAAATGAAGAGATCTATTTGACGTCACGATGAATCAGTTAGTTATTTATGACGTAATTCGTTCCCAAGCTCCCATCATTTGTAATGAAAGAAACAGCATACCCAAGAAGTCGTTTATTTGCGGATTAGGAAGGCAAGAGCCGGCTGGAGTATCAACTACTTGACAACAGTACAGTAACGTGGACTAAAAACAACGGTAAGCATTTTATTGGAACTCGCCAGTAGTGAGAAGATCTGACTTATGATCTGAAAGTTATTAGCTCGATTCCTATTTGGGAGAATCTTCTTCAAGAGCGCAAGAAGAGTTACCAACTCTACTGTAAGTCTAGGGATTAGCAAATGTTATTCCAATTTTTCAAATGCGATGGAAGTTCATCTTGCACTGGGAACGACATTCGGCCGTAAAGCCTGATTTTACGACCAGCTTGAATCAGGCTTTAAAGTCCAAGGTCGCCCCCAGTGCAAGCAGTGGCAGCGCAAGCCGCCAACGACTGGCGAGGACAAATCCAAATGGGGTTCTCAAAATTCAGGATCTAACTACCTAACCCCTTCTTCGACAATGTCTCTACGGATTTGGACGAATTCGAAAAGCGACTTTGGAGAGAAGTGGGGGGACGAGTCCCCCCTAGTCCCCGCGCCCGTGGTGCCGCCACTGAGTGCAAGATGAATTTTCATCGCATTTGGAAAATTAGCGATGAGAAAAGCGATGATAGTTCATTGAGCAGTGGGAACTAGCCTTAAGAGGAAGAAAAGCACCTTAGTTTTTTGCTTTTTGCAGTGAGCGCTCGGAAGATACAAGACAAAATTTGATGAATATGGTAATATGGTGAATTGTTACTCTCCTTCGCGAGGTTTCTTTATATGTTCCGCAGTTCCGTGATCCGCAGTTCCGTGGTCCGTGATTCTGTGGTCCGTTAGTGAATTGTTGTTTTTTGTTGGAATTCTTAGTTATGTTTTCATTGTTCTTGTTTCGAGGTTTTATTGATATTCCTTAGGCTTATTTCAAGGTAAGATATCTTCAATATTTTTGCACATATTCTTTCATATTTATTATCTTTAAAAACTGAGGACCTATTGGGTGCTTGAAATATGAAATGATTGAGGTTTTTGGAGAAAAATATAAATATCTACCTTTTTTAGTTTCGAAATATGAAATAACAATAACTTACAGATATGAAATAAAAAATTTATAAATTTTGAACACAAATAATCAGCTGATATTTATGAAATAGTTGATCATGGTAACTTTGAAACATGATATGATGGCGAAATTTAAGAATTAGATATGAAATAATGTCACCGTTCCTAACAGGACTTCAAAACTTTACTAAAGAAATTCGGACGCAAGAAAAGACAAGGTATTTAAAGGGGCCTTTGCAACCGGCATGCCTTGCACGTGCCATCTCTTTGTTGTCGGCCATCATATTGGACCATTAAAATTGCGACAACAAGGAGACCACAAAAGGATGTATTCACAAAGCATGCCGGTTGCAAAGGCCCCTTTAACATACTGAGGCCTTTCTGAATTATGTTTCCATCAGAGTGTGAGTTCCAAACTAAACTAGAAGGCACACTCTGACGAAGACATACATCAGAAATACCTCAGTGTCCTAAATATCTCTCCGAATTTCTTTAGTATACCTTTATTCGTCTAACTCTTTACCATTATTATCTTAAATTCTTAACAATTCCTTCATAGACATTCAATTCGGAATGGATGACAATGATATTAAAACTAGTGGGTTTCAGGGTCTCAAGCAAAAATCTAAAACATTTGGTGGCATCAACTCCGCAAAACATCGCCCGCGCCGAGCACTCGATAGCTTGAGCGAAGAAGAATTGCATCACCACAAAGAGGCTACCAGAGGTTCTAACAAGTCCTTGTCGAATTATTTCAATGATTTGCCACCAGCTCGTTTCAAGGATGAAATGGAAGCCATGGATCTGAAGAACAAGTCTGAAGAACAAGATCATGAAAATGGTGATTCTGAATGGGAAGCATATTTAGGAAAAATGCAGACTCTTGAACAACAGCGAAGAAGTGAGTAGACTTAAAGAATAAGGGAATAAGGGGTTCTCCGATAAAAACATTTAATTACATTTAGTTATCCCCCAAAACATATCATTCCCTCTTGTAAACTTTCTGCTAAGTTCTTAAAGACCCATAGCTAACCATGATCCTTTGCGGCACCAGAGTCGACTTTCGTATGATATAAAAGCTGCTTCTGGCATAGGTTCTCTTTGTTTTGCTTTTCATTCGGACCGCGAAGGATCATGGTTAGCAATTAGCCTTTAAATATCAGTATCCGTGGAGCCCAGACCCCTAATCGAAAATGACGTCAGGGAACCAGACTGCCCCTCTCCCAAGTAACATAACTACTTACTACCAAATCAAAGCAATATTTTGAGCGCAATGAATTATATATCAAACACAGACCTCAATTGCGCTTGTCTTAATCACTCTTAGCTTTATTTTATCTTGCTCTTAGTTACTTAGTTAACTTAAGCCGAGAAAACACACATTTTTATGTTGATTTTGAGCGTCTTATTATTTGTGGTAATAGCCTTGGTTATGCCTAGTTAGTTTAGTAGAGAGCTACGACTAAGAAACATGGAAGAAAGCGATCTGATAGTCGAGAGTAAGTAAAACAGTGTTTTAATTGTTATTTCAACAAACAAATGAATTTATGTAAAACATGATATTTTACAGAGTGAGCCTGTCGCTCTCAAACATTTTTTCAAATTCCTATAAATTGATAATACCTGTGTAGCTAACATATCAACTTAGATAAGATAAGGGTTAAATTGCTGGCAAATTTGGTTAAGGATTGTAGGCCTGTTTTGAAGGATTTTGAGATGAAGAATTTTTATAAAATCGCTTGTAGTTGAGAACGATTGACTGATTTTTGCAAACTAAATTTTCTGATCTAAGTTGATATATTAGCTACACAGATATTATCAGTTTATAGGAATCTGATAAATGGTTCGAGAGCTACAAGCTTTCAAACGCCCATACATTTGACTCACCCTGTACGAACCAAAAGCATACAAATGAACGGTCTTAGATTAGAAAGTTTTCAAGCCAAGTTTATTTTATATTAATCTGATAAATGGTTTGAGAGCTACAGCTACAGGCCTACAAAAGTCTAAGCATTTTTCTGACTCATCCGATATCCTTGCTTTTGTTCTAGTGGAAAGAACAGCCATGGGGGAGTATGTGCCACCAGATGGAGGCAAGCCATTGACACAGTTAGCAGTACCAGTGCCAGGCCCCGCTGACTATTGTCCGACGATGCTTTTGAATAAACCAAGTGCCCCTCATTACTCACTTGGTGGTAAAACAAAATATAGCCCCGGTAAGTATACACCATATAACCGGTGTCGCTAAATGATGTATCGGCGTTTGCGAGAATGCACTATCATGAATTATGCACCAATTTGAATGAAAGACTAATATTCTGAAGCAGAAAGACTAACTTAGATGTAGAAATTTACTTCACTAAAATTGGTCATACCATTCTAGATTTCTGAAACATTATACCTTCAAAGCTTTCTTGAGGAGTATTTAAAATAACCAGAAATTACGATCAACTTTTGGCAGTTTTCATCTTTGGAATGATGACAGATTGTATTATTCTTCTTCTACAGTACTTCAGTATACACTTTAGTATTAGTGAGTATTTGTCATTTGTCTTTGCTCTAAAGGATGATTATATTTGCTGTCATTGTTTTGTAACTGAAACTTAGGCAAAAAATGGCATCAACATTGCTAGCCCCCGTTGAAGCATATTAAAAAATCCTCAGGGGCACATCCCTGTACAAAGGTGGGTGAAGCACCCCCTCCCCCCGCGCATTCCCCGGACTCCCAACAGAGTAACGTTTTATAGGCCACCCGGTATGATCTCTTCTTATATTTCCAACTTCCTGCTATCAACATTATTATCATATATCATATATATAATAATAATAATAAATTCTTTAACTTAAAGTTGGCTAAGAAATTATAGCTATAATTGCCAACTATTTATAAAAATGCATACAACAATATTATAAGAAAAGGACAAAACAATTTACAATAGAAAACCTAAACTGGGATAAAATATTTTACATAATCTGCAGTTGCAAGCTTGGCATTTATGGGCTTTATTAATGAGTCTTTTAAAAATCTTAAAGGAGTCTGAATTTTTCAGTTCTGGAGGTAGTGTCTCCCATACGTTTTTACCCATAAATCTGAAAAATCTGACAAATAAATCTGGTCAACGCACGAGACACTTTCTGACAAGTAGGTGTGAGTGGTTTGACAGAGCGACGTTTTCAGACTGTATATTACGTACGTATGACAGCGGCGAAAGTGGCATACCGGGGGGATACAGTTTGACCCCTTATTCGTAAATGTTAGTGCCTTGGACATCGAGAAATTAATCACAGAAGTTGAAATCTGAGATCATTCACAAACCAGAGCTTTAGCAAAATGACGTGATAAAACGGCTTAAACCCTGAAAGAATAGCTAATAATTTTAAGAAAATCTTGCTTTCTCCTGATTCTTCAATAGTTAAGGGGGAGGGGGTATTTAATCAAATTCTTGAGGTTTAAACTTGAATCTTCTACCGTATAGATGCAGATACATATAAGGGCATCTTGTTAGGCCATTTTGCGAAGAAATGTCTAGTTGTATCATATCAACTTGGCAAAATATCAAAGTATAAGTTTAAGCATCATGATTTGTGATCTCTTAGAATTCAACTTGATTTAACAATAGGAAAATCGTTGGACACAATCAAACCAGTTGCATTCCTTTTGGGATGTCAAGTATGTTATAAAACTACCAAAAATAACTACTTACCTATTTCCAACAGTTGAAGTTGTACCTGGGGCTAACAGATACAAAACGGAACTTGATCTCAATTGGAAAGAGAAGAAAATCACCTTAAAAGGAAGAGGAAAACCAGTGGGAATTGTACCTGAAGGAAATGACTGGAAAAAGTCAGTAGGACCAGCTAAATATGACGTAAAAAATGGTAATTTTGGAACCATCGCACCCAAGTATGATATTGCACTCTCAAGAAAAGACAAAGAAGACACTGGACCACCAAGAAGACTGGTACATCCGGTTGATACATTGGGTATGTTTTTATTGTGGGTGATTACGTTGTCTCTTTTTAACGATTTTTGTTTATTTTATTTTCTTTTGCTACTTAAAGACCCATTGCTAAACATGATCCTTTGCAGGTCGAATGAAAGGCAAAGCAAACAGAGCCTAGTCCTGAAAAGATTTTCATATCATACGAAATTTCTTTCGGGCTGCAAAGGATCATGGTTAGCTATGGGTCTTTAAACAAATCCAAGCAAAAATGAATGCTGATTTTGTACAAACAGCATCCATTGGTTTGATTCAAATGCCAGTACAAAGTGGTTAGCTATTGCAAATATAGGGATTTCTATGGCCGATTAGCCAAGCTGCAAATGTAAAAAATGACTACTGCAAAGGATACTCTGAAACGTTGATCGCTAACTCACTCGTTGTGCATGCAACAAGGGTTTGTTAAGCAAATATGTGAGTTCCTACGTATCAAAAGAAGGATACATCTAAACATCTTTCTTCAAGCATTTTATGTAACCAATTCAGAAGCTGAGCATTGATTGGTTTAATTACATACAAAACTGTTTGAGAATTTAATGCATACTATTCAGCATTTGAATTAGACACAAACATACCTGGGGCAGGTGTTTTGATCTATCCTGTCTCTTTTAATATTAGAGAGAATTATCGAAATTGGCTATACGTAGAATAAACGCTTATAAGACGTAGAATAAACGGCACATCAATATAACAAAAGGCTGCGTCGTCCTGGGAACTAGTTTTCAGACCGTAAAGTTCAAAGCGCGGTAACTGTTTGAAACTTAGGCCATAAAAAACGACAGCAAGCAAAGCCAGACAGCGAACTAAGAGAGTAAAGATACTAATGCAATGAAGACAAGCAAGACCTTTATTCGCTTAGGCACATTTATTGTGGACATGATCCAAACAAATCGTATCTACAATACCCATGGAAATATTCGTCTAAATACTCTGAAATATCGAAAAAGATCGAGAGAGGTTCAGAAGTTTTCAATAACAAGTGTTACTTGATTTTGTAGGTTTTGACACACCAGGACCAGCAAAATATCGACCAAGTTCAAGTTATTGGGGAAGAGGTGTAGAACAATCATTTGGATTGCCTTACAAGAAGAGAGAGTCAGATGTACCCGGTAAGTTTTACTATTACCAAATATTAATGTGATTGAATAACACTCATCATGGGTAGTTAGACACCGCAGTTGTACTTACATTGCCTTCATGATAAGAGTGATTCTGTTTCCTATCCTTGTGTCAATTGCCATTTTGAACGTTCTGTTGCTAAGGAGGTTCTGTATAATAGCACACATGCAGTGTCTAACCACCCATGCACTCATTTTTTCCAAATGAAACCGCTTATAAGAAACTGTAGGATAAATTTTTAAGAACTTAAGGAACTACCCTTCCCTAGACTGATTACAGTGAGTCCCATAGTTATCGCTCACCAAAACGGGACTACTACCACCAGCCAAACCAAGACGGCTTCAGAGATTTCCAAAACGAGGCTCTTTTGAATAGGCCGGAAATTTCACTGTTTGTTTATGAGTCGTAGTTGTAGCGGGGTATATCAGTTCGGCGGAGGAGCGAAACTACGACATGTAATCAGTCTAACCCTTCCCATGGGCGTTACGAAATGTGGTAGTTGTTCCTACAGCCGGAGGGGGGGGGGGGCGTCACTTCCATATATACGGATACGGGATGTGCCATTTTTTGAGATCTGTTTTCTCAGGACAACCATTTTTGTACGATCATAACTGGCCATAAATTTTTGGGGTATAATTTTTAGAAAGATCATAAATTAATGGTGAAGGTACTTAATTTTCACCTAAGATATTAATCGTGGAATAAATTTTTAATATGAATTAAATTTTTGGGTATGCATTTATACTTCCTATAAATTTTGGGGTGTATGGTTTTTTTTTAATTTATAAATTTTAGAGTGTGGATTTCACATGTCAAAATGGCACAACCCCGTCATCTGCCTATTGCAGTAAACCCCCTGGGTTCCTACAACAGTTTTCCTTCCTGTGTCCCTATGCCCGTGCCCTGTTCTCCTTGTATCCCTGTGTGCCCGGTTTTCCTCGTATCCCTGATACTATTTGAAGGTTAATATCAACTCTTTGAGATGTCATGTTATTAAGAACAATAAAAATTCTTTCAATGCAATATTCGTTTGTCTTTTAGGACCTGGAGAGTATGACATCCCAGAACCAGATCATCGACCAATTTATCCATTTGGAATGAGTCTGAATCCCATTTGCTATGGTATGATCAACATGATATCTCGTATCTTTGCTAACCATGATCCTTTGCCATACGCCAATGTCGACTTTCGTTCGTTCCTGGCCTAAATTTTGCTTGTCTTGCTGCAACCTGGTTCCGAGGGCCAGAGCCAGTTGCTGCTATGCTGGATTCAGCAACCTCCTTTTGGGTCATGGGAACGAGGTTGGTCTTGCTGTTCATTCGGCACGCAAAGGATCATGGTTGACAACAGGCCTTTGAATAATTAATCATGAATTTGAAGACAATATGGGTCAAAGAAAGACAAAGAAATAATAAATTCATATCTAGCGTGTCCTAAAACAATTGTGCCTCATTTTCACATAGTATTTAGCGTCACGATTTAACTATGAAGTTAGTCAGGTCAACCTTCAAAACTTGTAGAAAAGTGAATGGTAAAAAAAGAGGTCACCTCTTCTGTCTGAAAGATCCTCCCAGGGGATATATTATCTTCACGGTTTTCAGTTCGCCTCGATCTGGAAAATTCTCTGTTTACATGAGAATTTCAGGCCGACCTGAAATTTCAGATCGGTCTGAAAGACCGAAAAGAACTCAGACCGGCACGAGTTTCTTTTCGCTTGTTCTCGTGTAAACACTCTCAAGGCACTGACCATACACATCGAAATGATCTCTTGCCGATCTGAAATTTCAGACCGGCATGAGTTTCTCGTGTAAAGGCCCCTTAGAGAAAAGGAGATAATCGGGATATTAAACTGGGAACTAGGGAACATTAGTGAAAATGGTCAAGAAACAAGGGGAAAGATTTGTGAAAACTCATATTTTGGGCAAACTAATTGATGAATTTTCGAGTTGGTTTTGCAGGGAACAAGGGAGGAAACAGAAAATATAAATATGGAAAGCAAGGGCACTTTGACCCCCTTAGGAGGGCCTCAAAAGAAATTTCGAACCAGATTGTCTCAAAAAAAATTTTTTGTAGCTCCTGGAAGTCATACACCTGGTCCTGGTGCATATAAAATTGGAACAACAATCGGACAATCTCCTGCAACGACGCTTTTATCGCGTCACCCAGAAATAAGGAGTAAGTTCCATTTCATATTATCTTGAAAACTTGAATTCTTTCTCTGTACGACCTTCGAGATAACATCGTCAACCAAGCAATATTTTCTCGAAGAAAATTAAATTATTTTAGTCTTAAGATCATTTTAGGTAGAGGAAGCCGTCTCATCGATTTGCTTGGCTTTGAAAAATCTTCCTCCAATAAGTAACTCATCATTTTGTCAGTTATATATCAAGCCCGATATCAAGTCAAGAAGGAGAAACGACTTTACAAAAAGTACACATATTTTGACGCTATGTATCTGACGACATGGCTTCATCAGTATCAGACAAAAATATCAAGTAAAAGCACCGTTCTTTAGAGGAAATCTCTTATGTCAACAGGGAAAACTGATTTATGATTGGCCAGAATTTGACATGCGTCAAAAAATCCCTTTTACGCGATCTTCAAGTTTTGCACCATTCTCGAAGACAATCAGATTTTTTCAATGTTAGAATTCGAAACTAAGCTAAATTATATTCTTTACTATTTAGAGGACAACACACCAGCCCCGAACACTTATATTCTACCAGCTTATGCTGCCGGCAAGCCGAAATATTCGATGACGTATCGAACATTTGAAAGAGCAGGTTTGGATCCTTTTGCATCTGATTTTATTTATTCTGCTTGCTTTAAAAGAATTTATCTGATTTCCTACAGTACTCCCCAGGGCATCTTTTAAGGAATTTTTACTGGTGGGGAATCCATTGCAAGGGCAACTAAAGATATCCTTACAGAGCATTTTACAAAATCAATAAAAACGATTATTTCGATTTAACCACAGGGGGTCCAGTCGTATCCCCTAGCGAGTTCCCTAGTTTTTGTTTCTTTGCTTCCCTGTGATCCGGATTATGAAGACAACACCTGTGTAATTCGATATTAGGTTACGTCATCGTTGCGGTCAAGCTAACCGCAACCAATGAGAACAAAGATCTCACATTACAAAAGATGAGCTCACCTAATCAAATTACACAGGTGTTGTCTTCATAATCCGGATCACAGGGAAGCAAAGAAACAAAAACTAGGGAACTCGCTAGGGGATGCGACTGGACCCCCTGTGATTTAACACGCAATACCGTAGAATCAGTGTCTGTTGCTGTAGCCATCTCTTTGAGCAGATGGCATCAGTTTAGGACTCACTCACAATGATGAATTTTTCAAGCCAAAAATTATCTAATACAAAGTTTACATCAACGCAAATTGTAACATGAGGTGACAAATCTGATAACAAAAGTTGATACAAAGGGGTGCTATAAAAATGGTATTCATCATGATATTCTGAAGAAAATTTTTTACTTGGAAAGAAGGGCACTTCACTGGTAGGGAAAATGGGCCAGTATGGGCATGACTGGTGGGGACATTGAAGGGGCTGGTGGGGAATTTCCCCACCACTTTTTATGTTAAAAGATGCCCTGGTACTTCCAAAAAGTAGATAGACAAAACATGTTTTTAGCTACAAAGTTTGTATTTCTCATCAAAGGATTGTCNATTATCTAATACAAAGTTTACATTAAATGCTAAATTAGCTTTAATTAGCTAGAAAATCCTGACAGCCCACTTAAAAACAAATAACTGACTGACTGACTGACATCAACGCAAATTGTAACATGAGGTGACAAATCTGATAACAAAAGTTGATACAAAGGGGTGCTATAAAAATGGTATTCATCATGATATTCTGAAGAAAATTTTTTACTTGGAAAGAAGGGCACTTCACTGGTAGGGAAAATGGGCCAGTATGGGCATGACTGGTGGGGGCATTGAAGGGGCTGGTGGGGAATTTCCCCACCACTTTGTATGTTAAAAGATGCCCTGGTACTTCCAAAAAGTAGATAGACAAAACATGTTTTTAGCTACAAAGTTTGTATTTCTCATCAAAGGATTGTCAAACAGGCATCAATCAAAAGATCTCAAAGAGGGGAGTTTGAAAATTGAAAAGAATTTGAGTTTCAAGGAAATAAAAGGGGGCTTCAATTGTCAGTCAAAGCAAAACCAAATGCTGTCCTTGAAAGCAAAACAGAAATTTAGTCTAAGAAAGCTATGAGAAAGTTATCTTTCAGAAGATAATTTTGTGAACAACGACACAAACTCCATCAAAGTTTAAAGTTACCCTTTCTTTTCAACGCTCGCCTATCTATCCGTGAAATTTTTTAACTGATTTGAACAGCTTCCCAGCTTTTTAATATCACGTGACATGTCGTCTGTATGAATAATAATAATATGTCTTTCTTTCCATACAGTTACGCCAACTCCTGCCCCAGGACAGTATGACGTAAGCAGCAAGGATAACATTCGCAAAGAAGGGCCTGCATTCACATGTAGACAAAAGCTTCGTCATCCTAGTATCTTACACCTCTTCAAGCATACGACAGAAAGTAAGTCAGCTGCTAGCCTACGTGCAGACTATACTTTTCCCCTGCGAAGGAGTGCCAACGAGGATCTTGGGCACTCCTTCGCAGTGGAAAAAGTATAGTCTGCACGCAGGCTAGTCACCTGCAGTTTTTCGGCAATCAACCAAACAGACCATATTGCACTAATGGTTGATGCATCTTTCGTTTGATTTAATGGTTTGAAAGGAACTTCAGGTACTTTGCTATAATTCTTATTGGCAATCTTTGACATCTTGATAATTTTCAGAATTACAGCACTTTTCTTTTTATTGAAAGAGTTCACGAAAAGCTTTAAAAAAATTAAAATAATCGTAAATCCTAAATTAATAGCGGAAAAACGGCACAGTCTTCAAGAAATCATTGTTTATGAGATCTATAATTTGGCGGTAGGCTGGAATCTGTAGCTCTTCTGGTTTAAGATTTACCGATTTGATGACGTTACAACCTCAAAACTGGTTGAAACATAGAAAATGCTGTAATTCTGAAAAGATATCAAAGATTGCCAATAACATTTATAGCAAAATACCTGAAGTTCCTTTGAAGCCATTAAATCAAACTCAAACGAAAGATCCATTAACCATTCGTGCAATCCTTTTTAAAGATTTGATGCACATGCTACCAAACATTGATATGCTATGCTTTCAGCATGGGTGGTTAGACACTGCATGTGTGCTTCTATGGGGGAGCGCCGCAACTAATATGCCTCTGCGGAGGAAAAATGTATACCTCCTTAACAACAGAGCATCCTTAACAACAGAACTTTCAAAATTCAACTTTTACTCAATTCAAAATTCAAATTCAAATTCAATTAATTCAACTTTTGGGTGTCCCAAAAAAAAGGATACGCATTTGGTTGACCCAGTCATCAGAATTTAGCGTGAATCAATTCAAAAACATTTTAAAAACATACCTCGATAGTCAACTTGAACCTAGATACCTCGTTTGTTGATATTAGTGCTTTGAGAGTTNAGTTGAAATATGAATCTTCAGTGTACAAAATTGCCTCCACCTCAAACCCCAGGTGTTGGCGCTTTGGCCTAAGCAAATTCTTGGAGCACAGCGAATGAATCAACAATAGCCTTGAACAAATTTGAAACAAGAGGAGAAAAATTAAAAACTGCATAACAGATGCGTTAAAAAAATTTAATTTACGTGACATTTATCATCAAGGGAGCTCCAAAGTAAACTTCGTGAAATAAATTGTTGATATTAAAATTAATGAAGTTTACTTCGGAGCTCCCTTGATGATAAGTGTCACGTAAATTATATTTTTTAAGCGCATTGTTGTGCAGTTTTTAATTTTTCTCCGTCTGTTTCAATTTTTTCCAATCTATTGTTGACTTATTCGCTGTTTGAAGCTAAAAAGGCACAGGCGATCCCTGAGGGGATCACATACAGATGCAAGAAAAAATAGAATTTGAGAAACCTTCCAAGAAAATCTTAGGAAACTTCTACTACTAAAATTTGAGAAATTTTAAGAAATGTTTAGCACTAGTAAAGCTTCTTAGACTGCCTTCACACGACACCGGCACAATTTGAAAACGGTGAAAAATGTGACGGATAGGCCTCCCGTTCACACGAACGGTACATTTTTTGTCGGCATATTATAAAAACTGTAGATTTTGAAAACGGAACTCTAAGCGGCACATTTTGAAAACGGCATCTTGTGAACACTAGAAAACGAAGAAAACGGAACATTTTTGGACGCCTTCAAAGCGAGGCTGATCGATTCTTAAGGTGTAGGCACATTTCTTTGGCATCGTTTTCAAATTGTGCCGGTATCGTGTGAACGCTAGCTAGAATCTTGCTACCGTCATATTTTCACCGTTTTCAAAATGTGACGGCATCATGTGAACGTAGTCTTAGTTTCTTATAACATTCGTTTAGTAGAAGCCGTTATTATTTGTAATTTTTAGTTTCGGTGTTTTTCTTCTCTAATATCCATTTTACTGGATCTTTCTCCTCCATAGTTCCCACTCAAAAGTCTGATGTCAGCCCAAACTCATACGATCCAAATCGAGACTTTTCCAAGAATGACAAACCAAGATATTCCATTGGCAAAAGAATTAAAGAACAAATCAGTAAGATTTTAATGATCTGGTAATATAAGTTTTCCATGAAACTTACACAGATTTGTGAATCAGGACCAGCTTCGCTGAGTGGACTTTCGAAATAGAAGCATCACTCCGAAGGAGCTCAGGTGCCAAAACAGTTTCAACTTCATTTGAATAATGGCGGCATTGAAGCGAAGTTTTGTGAGGATACAATAACGAAAGAAAAGCAACATTATCAAGCTTTTTCAAAATCCCGTGGAAGAGAAAAAAACACAATGGGCGAGAATACAGTTTGGATCATAATATAGGCCGCATCAACGGTGCATTATTGCCCGTGATATCACTCGACAGAAGAGAGAGCACGAGAGAACTGTAAAATACTTACTAAAAGGCTGGTCGTCTCGTTTGTTGTGATTTCGGCATTTCGAACTTGTAGGATATTTCGTCAGGCTTCAGGATATTGTGTTCCATGAAATGTCCCATAATTAAGCAGACCATTTGTTGTTATTGTTAATTATCTATCAACAGATAACAATCCAGGCCCAGCAACATACAACATAATGAAAAACAATAAATTTGAGGGACGAGCCTTCTCGATTCGGAAGGCGGTTGAAAGAAATCCAGGTAAGAGAAATTACCCCAATTTTTATCAGAAACCATGGGCAACGCGGGCACTATCATGATGATTTTACTATGAAATTATGATTCTACCCGTATGACGTAAGAACACCCTGGGAACGAGGTTGACCCAAATATTGTGTTATACTCCTTTACTTCTTTAGGCCCTCAACTTTCGAATCGCGAATAAACCGCCTACTAGAATAATCCATCTCCCAACCTACTTCAAACGAAAATTTAAGTTGGAATACTACTCTCATTGAAGTTAGGAATTTTGATTGAACAGTTTACGATATACCGGGTGAGTCAACACAATTCATAGAGACGTTTGAAAGCCTGCAGCTCTCACCTTCTAACTACAACGCTGTGTATAAAATGCCTATACACCGTTGTCGTTACTACACGAGAGGCACATTTTCCCTCAACCTCCAAAAAAGTTGCGAATTTCCCTGTTATGGCTCCAAATCTTACTCACCTTGTAACGATGACGGTGAGTATAAAATCTCTATACACAGTTGCCGTTACTGCACGAGATAACTTTGCTTCATTTGGTTTAAGACTTGTGTTGTCTAACATAAAACATTGATAATATTTTGCGTTTAATTTCAGCTAAGATAGGTCCAGGGCCAGCTGCATACAACCCAAAACGACCTTCTGGGCCTAGTTATAGCATGAGTGGATGGAATGGGAAAGGTATGTTTACTTAGCATTTATTTTCAAGATCGATAAATTTTACCGAAAAAGCGAAGCCTATAGCCTTACTTTTTGGCAAAAAATACTGATTTTCAAAATCGGCCTATTTTACCGAAAATGCAAAGCCTATAGCCTTACTTTTTGGCCAAAAACAAGGATTTTCAAAATCGACCTATTTTACCGAAAAAGCAAAGCCGATAGCCTTACTTTTTTGCCAAAAACAAGGATTTTCAAAATCGGCCTATTTTACCGAGAAAGCAAAGCCTATAGCCTTACCTTCTGGCCTAAATTAAGGATTTTCAAAATTGGTCCATTTTACCGAAAAAGCCAAGCCCATAGCCTTACCTTCTGGCCTAAATTAAGGATTTTCAAATTCGGCCTATTTTACCGAAAAAGCAAAGTCTATAGCCTTACTTTTTGGGAAAAATAGCGATTTATTTTCATGCCAATTTGCTTCCAGACAGGGTACTGTTTTGATTTGAAGACATTGCTCCCACGCAGTGTAAGAATCTCTTTATCCCAGAGGCACACCGCCGTGCATTTTGAGGTCAAATGCCCCCCCCCGCTCTCCCCGGCTGCAACAGAAGTGTAACGGATCAGCCTCCCGTTTACAATGTTCCTGCTAATCTGTAACACTGTTTTTGATCGATAGAATAATTTTGTCCTTTTGAACCGTAACAACTTTGTAACGGATCAAAATTGTACCGGTACAGTGTAAACGTGGTCTTGTCTCTTATGAAAGAATATGTGTAATGTAAAATATCATTTCTGTAGGTAAAGAGAGAAGCTCCGCCCCCGCAGCTAATACATACGTACTACGCAGCAATCAAACACGTACTGGAACGAAGCAGGGACCAGCAGCCTCATTAAAAGGAAGACCAAGTCCCTATATTTATTCTGGATTTAAAAGACCAGTAAGAGCTTGAATTTTAAACTTTGCATAACTTGCAAGGAGGGTCGATAAAATGTAAATTAAGGTTATAGGATTTGTAAATTAAAATGATTTGGAGATGTAGAAATATAAGATGCAAAGTACACGTGTTTTTTCCTTCAGTTGTCTGCCATAGACCTTTTAGCTAGCCATTCTACGAAAGAGTCTGGATCGAGAGATTTTTATACATTTTTATACGAAATGTTCCATTGAGTGGCATTATAGCTTCTATCAATTTTGTGCACGTTCGAAAATTCGTCGTATTTCGACAAAATGCACGAAAATATCGTTCGATCCAGTTAAAAAAAATCTCTTTGGGTGAAAAGTCCCCCATTCGATCCCGAGATTCAACGAGAACAGCGCCTTCGCATTCGACTGCGGAATGGTTTGTATTCCACAAAACAGGAAACCTCTGGATCTGAATCATATTATTGATTTCCATGATATCAATAAAGTAAACAATCAATTAATCAGTTAATCAACTAATCAATCCTCATATATCATTGTTCATATTAACAGTTATATTATCTATTTATCTTTTTCATATACATATCTCTGCTACAACATATGCGTAAGGTTCACGTCTGATCTTATCAAGCACTTTTACATTTACATATCTACAATAAATTGCTTGTTAAAGCTGTCTATCTCTACTATCTTTTGCGATTGACAACAACATCCAACTTTTACCGCGATCAGAGAACACTGTACCGATGACATTAACATGTATTTGTTATTGCTCTCTGTTTTGTTCATGCCAGGGGAGGGGGTACTTCAACCTTCAACATACTAGAGATACCGCCCAAATGTGTTACTTTTTCAGCCGTACGGATGGGTCTGGTTTTAAAGTACTAGATATGGGTTGTTTTTTTAAAGGTGTTAAATCGCTAAAAATGGGTCCAAAATTTCATGATTTCCCTGAACATGGATTGGTCATGGGTTTCCCCTTCAATGGAAGTAACCCCTCATGTCGTCCATATGCCTGACTGACCCAACAACAGATGACTATGCAACTCAGAGGGAGCGTCAATCAGAAGCGTGGCAATAATGAGGATAGCACCTTCAAAGGAGAGAACTGTACAGATATGTTCAACTCACTTGTATAGTGCCTCACTGCTCATGCTCTTACGAGTTAATTTACCTACTCAAGTTTATATCCAACCTCCAGCTCACTTGTCTATAATTACAGCATCTCTTCTACTCTTAATCCCTCTGATATGCAACAAAACAAAAAGTGAGGCTGATTTTGTTTCCAAAGAGAAAAATATTTAGTAGTAAAGCAACAAAAGGTCTTGGGGGCCTGAACGCCTTGATGGAAATTGTTTAAGCGATCGTTGTTAAAACTTAAAGCGTGCCATTAAACACACTGGCAATTTGCAACTTAAAATTCTTACACTTCAAATCAAAATTGAATCTTGGTTTTGTCTGGTACGTTAAGTGATACGTTAAGAAGTAATTCCATCTTTTTATATCTACCATCCATTTTATTGTGCGAATGATTTCGGATCAATTCAAAACTGCTTATCTCGGCAAATGGCTCTTGTTACTGAAGAGAGTTTACTTACTCAATACAGAGTACCGTAAAAAGCCGCATATGAGCCGCACCCACACATAAGCCGCCCCACATATAAGCCGCACCCACATATAAGCCGCACTCACATATAGGCCGCACCCTTAATCTCAGTCGTGTAATTTAGGTAAAAAAATGTGTATCAATTCATTTTCATTTCTGCTTCAATCGTTTCTTGAAAAGTCTGCCCAGAAGATTGTATGGTTTGTTTATAACGTAATTGACCCCATTGACCCCTAAAATAAAAGTAAAATGACGCGAAGCATTTTGTTTTCCATAGAGGGGCTTCAACTGATCATTGTCTAGGTCTAAAATGGTCACTCCACATATTGGCCGCACCCCTAATATCTGAGAGAAAATACAGGAATAAAGGGCGGCTTACACATGGGTTTTACGGTATATTCTAGAGGCCATTGCATGCAAATTTTGTTCCACTGCAAACTTACAGATCTCTCCAAAGCTGCAATAACTTCATGCAATTATTTCAGGATACGCAGATTTTTATATTTGAAATATAGCAAATAATATCCTATGGAAGAATCCAAAAGGGGGATATTGCCCAGTCACATTGTTGGGGACATCTCAGTCAAGGTTTCGAATATTACAGTCGGTGATCAAGATCCTATTTCGTCGATTGTTTTTACTGTTGGCATTCCTAGTCCGAATTCATCAAATTCCAGTCTCTGTGCATCATTACAAGTAGATCCCACTTCCCTTTTCAGCGATACAGGCCCTTCGTATAAGCTCTACACCAGCCCTCTCGGACCTGATTTGATTTATTACCCTCACTAGCTAATCATTCTTCAACGTTGTCTGTCATCTACAGTATTTACAATACAGTAAAAACCCGCAAATAAGAACACTATGTTTCAAGAGCTTTCAGGCTGAAAGCAGAAACATTTACCCTTTAAACGACAACCATATTCAGGCTAATATTGAATGTAGATTCTTATTTTCAAAAGGGAGTTTAAATCTGTGGGCAGATCCAAACCGCATAGGATGAAAGAGAAAGGGGAAGGACTGGCGACTGAACCCAAAAACTTGAATTAAACTAAAATTAATTTAGACTTCTGCGCTGCACATATTGAACTAAGATACATGCAGTATCAATGGAATTTGAAATCATATTTGGTCCTAAAAGCTTAAGAACCTTTAGATAAGACCTAGCATCCTGATTCTTATTTCATACCAGTTATACAAGAACGATAGTCAGGCTGATTTGGAAAATTAAAGGTTCTTATTTGCGGGTTTATTGTACACCATCCATATATTTAAACACTAGACTACATAGAAAGGCAATGCTATAATATAGTACATGTTGAACTTTTAGGAGGCGATTGAATATCAACTGACGGTGTTACTTTACCGTTCACAGTGGTAGCTGCCGCCGCACGGGGAGTTGACGTTGGTGCTCTCGACGATGCTAACGCCACTACTTCATCCACCGCCTGTGCCGTTGCTATCACTGCTTTCGCGGCGGCATCAGAGTCTCCTTTTGCGACGGCGGCACCAACTCTAGATGCCATGGCGGCTGCTTTTGCACCCATTGTCGGATTAGCTTGTTTGGCAACGTGTTCTGCTGTTGCAGCGGCAACGGCTGCCGCTACTGCGGATGCGGCAACACGGCGTATTTCTTCCTCCTCGTCTAATGGTCCGTTCATGCTTCCAAGTTCAGAGAAATGAACGGACCGCTTCTTCTGAGCCTCGGTTAGGTTATTTGAGGCGTATCCAGACCCCCGTCGGCCTTGGTTCATCTGAAACTTCTTGTCTGAGAAGAGAAACAATATATAGCTTAGTCATAAATATGAAATATATATAAACCTTGCCTAATAAGTTCTTTTAAAAATGTGCTTTAAAGTCTTGCTGAAGTTATGTCATTTTTGAATGAGTAGCATGAAGGGCACCCATTTCAAGTGAAAAGGTGTACTTGCTAATATCTGTAAAATTTTCTCGAAAGTAGATGGATAAATTTGAACATCTACCACAGATTTTCCTATTTCTGGCTTTGAAAACTGGCAAAAGAAGATAGGATCAGGATTCAAAATACATAAAAATGCAGAGAATAACTGCGCAGAAATAAACATCGTAAAATTTTACGTCCTCTGATTGATATCAATAGTTTAAGGCAATCTCGAGTGTTACCTTTTCCAGTAATGTTTCAGAGAACCATAGGGGGTTTTAAGGTCGTGAATTTTTAATCATGCGGGCGGACGCAATTTCTGCTCATTGTTTACCTTGGCAAATCGCTTTGCTATGACATCTGGCAAGTCAGTCAGAAGCAACAGATGCTACTGTTACGAAATTTCTCTTCTTTCACCTGCTACTCCTGTGGCTTAACTTAACTAAAAAACTTTCCTATATTCATAGAATCGACCTTTCATCTTGGACAACGGTACCGTTAAAGAAAGATCTTCCCTTTCTTAAACACCTGTTTCATAATTATTTAATACAGTAGAACGACGGTATATTATTTTTTAATCAAAAAGGTATCTAGGCCAAGAGGGCCTCTATTCTAAAATTATAACTTTCTGACACAGCAATGATTATAACTGTATAAAAATAGCAAACTAAACATAAAAACTATCCTATTTCTACAGAATCGTGCGTCTATGGTTTCATGCCCTTCCCTACGGAAAACCGTATCGCTGAAAGAAAGCAATTTTGTCCCTTAAAAATGTGCTTCTAGCATGCTATAGAACAGTAGAACTAGCTTATGCATAAAACATAATACAGCATAAAACAGCAAACAAAAATTAGAAACAGTTATTTCTTTAGCATCAAGGGGTTCATAGCTTCATCTTTGCCCGTCACAAAACAGTATCGTTAACGAAAGCTTTTCTCTCTCATAAACATCTGATTTTAGCATGATATAGAACAGTAAAATTAAATTATGACTGTATAATAAACCAAAGCAAACCAATGATAAAAAATGTGCTATTTCTGTACGATTTAATGATACTGCTTCTGTTCTTACACACCCTGTCAAGATTTTCTACACTAAATTTTGTTTATAAGGAACAGCTTATAAGAAACGGTAGGCTCAATTTTTTAAACTTAAAAAAACTACCCTACCTGAATATAAAAAGCTAAGAAACTTTTGTAATTTGTAGCTTTAATTTTCCCAGGTCACTCGAAAATGTTTTGACACTGCACAATAATAGTGGATATGTTTTGGCATTGTTTTGAGTGTGAATTATGTTATAAGATGTTTTGCGATGATTTGGAAGCTCTTCCAACAAAAATATACTGGCTCTAGACTTAGGGCATCAACAATATAAGAAACACATAAGAAACTTTTGGTAGCAAAATGGCCCTAAAACTTAAGAAACTACCTACCAACCCCGGACCTTAGCTTCTTTTAAAAAATGAGTGTATCTTCAAAGAAAGATTTCCTTCCTGCGAATATTTAACTTTCTCAATATTATGACTTTAAATTGTAAAAGTTTCCTTTTTAGAGAATGACTACATGAATAATTAATTTCTTTAGCAAAATGTATTGAACAAAATTTATCCCATCGCTGTTAAAAGTTGCTATCGCCCGCACTTTGGATGCTACGACTGTGAAGCCATATGCTGCACTGTTTTATTTCAAAGTCAGTTTTAAATTTGCCGTTTCTCGCAGTTAATCGAACCATCTCGGTTGTTTGTTTCCCTGCGGAAATCTTCACAACTAAGAGGGGTTTAAAAGGGAGAGGCTTTAGCAAACGATCAATCCGTGCAAAAATAATAATAATAATAATAATAATAATAATAATAATAATAATAATAATAATAATAATAATAATAATAATAATAAGTAATATTTATACAGGTTTACTTGTTCAGAATAGAAATTCTGTTATCATTCAAGGACCTGTTAAACGAAAAAGGATGAAAATAAAAAGTCTACAACTACATCAAAATTAATACTGTGTTCATTATACTGTTCATTAAAATGCTTTAAGGAGGCTTAGTTTGTGCTTAAAACGTAGGAGAGATACTTCGTCCCGAATGTCCTTGGGAAGTTTATTAAAAATTTGGGCTCCCTGGAAAGCAAACGTTCGTACGTTTGCCAGTTTCTGTTCTTATCGCTGGTAGAACGAGACTTGAACTGTTTCCTCTCGTGTCTTTTACGTGTTGATGACGCTTGAAATATTGAGTAAATTTTTCTGGTGAAAGGCCATTCAAACATTTGAAGACGTCTATTGCAACACGTCTGTTGCTCACTTCTACTACATTGCCCCAACTCTCAAGTGGTTCTCGAGGGCTCGCGATCTTTGCCACTCTGTTTTGAATATACTGTAGCTTATCGATGGTACCCCCAGGTAGTCCAAGTTTTAGTTGATAGCAATACATTAATATTGGACGGATCATAGCTTTAAGATTGATTTGAAAAGAGAAACCACCATAAAATATAATAAAGCTTTTTCGTTTGACACTAATCAGTATATGAAACGTCATACGATGACAGCAATAACAATAACAATATTCATTTGATGTATTTCAAAGAATGATGGATGCCAAAAATAAACTATAGTTTCTTCCAGCCGTGAAACATTCTCTGCTACTTCAAGACAAAATACAGCAAACTAGGTTCACAAAAAGATAAAAATTCTTATCACGCAAGTCTCATGAAAATATATGAAATGTTCTCATAAATAATAAATTTGTGAAGCAGGAAGAGAGAAATTTAGAGGCTTTTCTGCCTATCTTTGTGATCAAGTTTGTTCTAATTTAGGCCAGTAAGATTTCAGTTCTGATAAAACAAGAATGGAAAGAGGAGATCTAACAAGTTTATGATCAAATCAGTTTGGAATCTAAAAGTTTATTTATATGATTTTGAATTTGTGTAAATTATTAACAGTAATAGTTGTTTTGGCTTTTCTGCCTATCTTCTTGATCAAGCTTGATCGAATTTAGGCCAGAAAGATTTCAGTTCTGATAAAACAAGGCTGGAAGTTGAGATCTAGCGAGTTTACAATCAGATCAGTTTAAAGTTTATTTATAATTTCGGATTTGCGTAAACTTTTAACAGCAATATATTTTTGAATTTTTTGTGCCTATCTCGTTGATCAAGTTCGTTCAAATTTAGGCTAGTAACATTTCAATTTTAATAAAACAAGGCTGGAACGTTCTGAGGTTTAGTTATATGATTTTATTGGATTTGTTTAAATTATTAACAGTAATTACAGTCTAGTTTTATGTGTGAAGGCTACTTTAGCTCAAGATTAATTACTATATTTCAAGGTTAATTTCATCTGGCTAAAGCTATTCTGACAACAATGTTAAATATTTTTGCCATGACCGTTGAATTGAATATAAGTTCATTTGTTCATTAGTTCATTAGATATCTTCATTTCATTCGAGGAAATGTAAATCTAAAATTTTATACCGAGTGAGTCAGAAAAATGCTTAGACGTATGAAAGCCTGTAGCTCCCAAACCATTGATTAGATTCCTATAAACTAAAAATATGTTCGTAGATAACATATCAAATTAGATAAAAAAATTTAATTTGTCAAAATCGGGCATATCATTCGCAAATTACAAGCAATTCTTCAAAAATGCTTCATCTCAAAATCCTTCAACACAGGCCTAAAACCCTTGATCAAATTTGCTAGCATTTTAACCCCACAGCTATCATAATCAAACTCTATCTGTCTATCTGATCGCTCAAACATTTACTGGGTATATAAAAGAGGCTGCAATAATCGTACACACTTGGGACTGTCATTCAGCTGTTTTTCGTCCATTGTCTATCCCCATGAGGCTGAATTGCTGGCAACTTTGATCAAGGATTTTAGGCCTGTTTTCAAGGGTTTTGAGATAAAGCATTTTTAAAGAATTGCTTGTAATTTGCGAATGATAAGACCGATTTTGACAAATTAATTTTTTATCTAAGTTGATATCTCAGCTACACAGGTATTATCAGTTTATAGGAATCAGATAAATGGTTTGAGAGCTGCAGGCTTTCAAACGTCTAAACATTTTCTGACTCACCCGACAAATGATCTTAACAACTTAATTCTATCTCTAATAAAGCAACAGTGCAAATTCTGCAGAGGGACTTTTAAAACGTTAATTCGAAAAACAAGGCGAGTTTCGGAGTTTGTTTTACCGTGCAGTTTATTAACTAATTGAATCCAAAGAAGAAACACAAACTAAAACATTGACGGATCTTAAAAACGTAATCCTATTTCGGATGAAGCAACATTGAGACATGATTGAAATTTATCTGTTCAATGCTTAATTCCTCAACAATGTACCACATGTAATGTTTACAACAAAGATTTCAAATCAGTAGGCAATTCTTGTTTTTTATTTATGATAGTCAATCGTATCCCATTGGGGATTCGAACTTGTGGAAAAATCAATTTATTAAATGTTGCCTAGATTATCCTCTGAAGACAATAAACATTTTACACAATTCAAAATAATAAACATTTGGGTATTCCTATTTGAACAGCTAGCCTAGCAAAGGTTTACTAGAAAGATCGGCAATTTTGGTCTTAATTTGGTCTTAAAGAAATTATTGTAAGAAAAGGCGTTGTTTTCGTAGACACTAGTCTACGGTACCATTTTTGCGAAAAAGTTGGTTCAGCCAACGGTGTATTTTTTAAAACGCTGGCGGCACATCCCTACTCGAAATTTGATAAAGCACCAACCCTCCCGTGGGAGCCATCATCCTATCTCCTTACAGGTAGCTTTTACGGCTAATAATCTCAACCAAGCATCTGCTATTTAAAGTGTAGTTTCTTAAAAATAAATGTTGGTCTCTTTTATAGCCGGTCTCCTTAATAGCCAGTCTCCTAAATAGCCGGTCTCCTAAATAGCCGGTCTCCTTAATAGCCGGTATCCTAAATAGCCGGTCTCCTTAATAGCCGGTCTCCTAAATAGCCGGTCTCCTTAATAGCCGGTCTCCTTAATAGCCGGTCTCCTTAATAGCCGGTCTCCTTAATAGCCGGTCTCCTAAATAGCCGGTCTCCTAAATAGCCGGTCTCCTTAATCATCACTTCATTCCAGTAAACCATCTCTTTCATAATGAAACCTTCATTTATTATCAATTTCTCTTTTTCTGTCTCGATGCAACTTTAAATTTCCTCAAAAGTTTTTTCACACAAATATTTGCACTGGAAAGACAGAAATTGCATTTCGATCATTCAACATTTATCAAATGACGCAATATTAGGCAGACGCGATGAAGATAGTCGAAAACAAGCTCTAAATATCAGTTTGTTTACTTCTGAACTTTTATCTCGTCAGAATCTCATCCCTCATTGAATCGCATGCCAAAATGTTTGCGTGACAACGATTTTGAAACTTCTTATGAGGATATAGACCCCTTGAGATAGATTAAGAACAGTGAAATATGCTAAAAACCAATCTCTGAACTTGTCTTTAAAATGAAAAATGTGTGGCTGCCAATGAGCTAGAAAGCACGGAGAAAGCAGCTAGCAGAGCAGAAAAGGCCACCGAGAACAGAACCCCAGTAATGTACATGTTTATACCATTATTTGGAAACAAGACACGTGCAAGAACATCTGGATAGAAGATGCACGTGCAGAACCCTTCGATAGTTAAAGCAATCACAAATCGTATGTCCAACTTTCTAGCAATATGTTCCATCAACAAACCATTATCTAAGAATTATCTTGCGAAAATTATGTCGTCTGATAAGTCTTCAAAACCTCAATGACTTCAATGTGAGAAGATCGATGTTTCCCACGTGCGAGAAAGATCTTTCAGCCATGAGCTTTGAAGTCTATTTTCCCGAGTCCTGTGAAATAATATCACACATTTCTTCAAGATATTTCAGACGATCAGCCCCATCATTATTGAAAAACCCGACGCACCATTTCTTCATAAAAATGTACTGAATGAATCAGAAAGTTGGAAGTATTAAGGCGAATGAATATATTATTATACCGTAGAATATATATGAATATATATAATATATGAATATATTATTATTATTATTGAATATAGTATTAAGAAGTATAATGAATGGGTAAGATGATTTAAATAAGGACAGATTCATGTGGAAAAGAAAGATTTTAAATTCAGATCACAAAATGAAAGTTTTGATCAGAAACAACAACAAATGAAATCAAGAAGATCAAAAGACCGCTGTTTGTCGACTGACGATGAAAAAAATGGACTACGAATGCCTCACGAAGAATGAACGAAAGTACTTTCAAAATGCAAAGGGCAATGCAACAATTTATCTATAGACAAGCAATGTTGAAACATGAATAATAGAATTCATAAAACGGCATTGCCGATCAAAAACAGAAAGGCTTAAATCCGAATTCAGAATTAAATCGAATGATCGAATGATCGAATCAAAAAAAGAATGAAGCAATGAAAAAATGAAAGAATGAACGAATAAATAAATAAATACACTTACGAATTCGAGATATCTTTCGCACAGTCATTCGTAACGATTGCGGATTTTCGTGTAAGCTCGCAGAAGTGCATTGAAAACATTAAATATTTTATAACAACCAAATCTGTTTTCTTTGACATATGTGGTACGTAGTCTAGGCAATAACCTTTATTTTCTTTTAACTTTTTGAAACTGTTCTACAAGTCAACTGTTGAACCAGATCATTTCATGACTTAATGTATGTAAGCTTGAATTTAAAATAGAGAGAATGATTTGCAGCGGTTAGGCCTTCTAGTACTTTGATCAGTTAGCAGGTTGAAGTATGAGCAGTTCTATTTATCAATGAACACTTGATTCTGCTGTTGCTATGCAACATATCAACAAACGGAGTATACACAAGGGAGAGAATCCTCCAAATCTGATATCTCACACAATTCAAACATATGTTGTGATGTAAACCAAGAAATCGATTGTAACTTCAAAAGAATAGACAACCTGTCAGTAATGGTTTGATGTTGCTAGGAAAAGAATCTTTCTGTGAAAACAAAACAGCTAAAGGTAGCAATAAAATGTCGATGACAGCTGGTATAAACACATAGAACTGTAGCTAGATTTTTAGCAGAGGAGCTTCAAATAGTTCTCCTGTAGATATAAACGCCAGCTGCTTTGTGATACGATCCACAAAATATAAGAAGAAACGAAGGTTTACAAGTGAGGAGGGCAATATATTTCTCTGAGACCGATTCATTTTAGATAAATCATCGGAGTGTTAGAGTGGCAAACAGTTTTCCTGAAAGCATCCACGCCAGCTGCTTTGTGATACGATCCAAAAATATCAGAAGAAAGGAAAGTTTATAGGAGAAGAGGGCACCATATTCCTCTGAGGCCGATAGATTTTTAGTATCATTAGATTCTTGGAGAGGCAGACAGATCTCCTCACAATTTGGTCAAATTTGGTCAGTGGGCTCACTGCAAGTCCAGGCATGGAAAGCTTTTTCTTTCAAAACATGCCACAGCAATTTACATAGCTTAAGCTTATTTCTTTTGCTTTGTTTTTGCGCATATTTACTCAAAGCAAGCTTCAGATATTTTGTTATCTACCCACGTATTAGGGTGAAGATTTGCTAAGTATTACGATGAAAATGTTTAGCACTTGTTGTAAAGTGAAAATCCTAATCGTCCAGGAAGAATTTATTCGATGACTGGAAGAAAGAGTTGGGAAAACGCCATTTTAAATAGAGTAATGTCTCCAGCTAGCACATGCACATTGATGCAACACTACCATGCAGAAACTGGTAGTTAATAGGGATAAAACGGTGAGAAACGCCGTTTTACAATTTGACTAATTTCTGCAGTTAGCAAATCAACACGAAAAGGAAAGTGAATAGGAAGAAATTGGTTGCTAACAGGAACAAACGGCAACAAGCGACGTTATAAAAGTTGAGTTATCTCTGTAGTTAGCGTTCTGCAGCAACACTTCTATGCAAAAGATAGTAGTTAATAGGGAAAAAACAACGAGAAAAGCCGTTGTAAACCAGAGTAATGTCTGTAGACAGCAAAAGTAACGCGACAAAGAAAATAGATAATTAGAAGGAGGGCAAGTAATATTAACAGGTGGGATGACCATAAGCATGAAACATGAATAAATTTAATTATTTACTTCGACAAACATCGATTCAGCATTTGAGATGATTCGTTACCATATGAATAGAATATTTGCATTGCTCAATCTGTTAAAATAAAACTCAAGTTCTAGCAGCAACGCCTAATTTCCACGGCCCCTAATCATTCATTACCTTTCTCATCTCACGTCTCACAGAGGCTTCAACTTAACTACTGAAATTGTCCATAATCTTAGATGCAATAGTTCTGTTTGAAATAAATCATAAATGATATTCCCAGATTGGACCAAAACGGTCCAAAACGTATAGATTTTGACGCAAAACGTTGTTTCTGAAGCATTGTTTGGAGAGCACATTTACATTCTTATAGTTTCCCTCTCATTAAACACCACTAGAGGGTACTGGTGGGATTTCTCAGGCAGCGGGATATATCAGACAGTTTTCGCTTTCAACATTCAGTAACACCCCTAACACCCCTCAAATATTTTAGAAACAAATGCAAACTTAAGAGACGCTTCCATGACCAATGCTCTTTCACTTGGGACCATTATCATTTCGATCGCTTTTTGCTTCTTTAAAATATGCTCAACCAAGTAGCGTTGGCTTGGACCAAAGTCAATTTCATTCCGTCTTCTCTTTATCACAGCATATTTCAAAGAAGCACAAAGCGATTAAAATGATAATGGTGCATAATGAAAAAGAGCAATGGTCATGAAAGCTTCACCTAAGTTTGAGTTTGTTTTTTAAATGTATGAGGGGAGTTACTGGGTGCTGAAAGCTAAAACTGTCTGGTATATCCCGCTACCTGATAAATCCCGCCAGTACCATACCTGGACTAAAGTAAACGTTATTTTACGATCGTAATCGTTAAAAACATGGGCTAGAGTGCAGTTTAGCGGGCGGCATTCGAATGTTGTGCTGTTGTATGTCATACGGTAAGGGTTAGGGTTAGGGTTAGTTTTAGAAAAGGGTTTTTAGGTTTAGTTAGGGTAAGTTAGGTTTAGTTAGGGTAAGTTAGGGTTAGTTAGGGTTAGCGGTTTGGTTAGTTCAATATCTGCAAAAGGAATATGACATTTAGCGCCGCCCGCTAAACTGCACTCGTCCCAAAACATGGAATGAAACAAGAAAACTTACCCTCATCATGATAATACGTTTCTGTAAATTCTTCTATCAAATCTCCCGTTTCAAACAAGCTCACGTGACACGCCTCCACAAGGGACTTTGCTTGTTGTTTATTGACTTGATAATTGGCACCAAAACCAGTTCCTTCCGTAATATCAATACGAGGTAACTTGTCAATCATAGGAAATAACTCGTGCTTCTCCAGGTCAGGAACGAGCTCTAGTGTGGCAACGACAACTTTCTTGTTACGCTCCAAAGCTAGTCTGACGGTGTCGAAATTTCCCTCTTCTAAATATCTGCAAAATAATCAATAAGTTGTCAGTTCAAATTTCCATCAATAGGCCGTTACACTTCCCCAGATTTGAGGTTTGGAATGAGCAGTTCCATCTGGTAAATCTTCATGATTCGAATTCTAAACAATTGCGATCGAATTTAATTTTCCATCATTTACCAGAAAGAATCGATCATTCGAACCTACTTGGCAAAAAGGTCTAGTGGATTTGTGCAGTGGCTTTTGCGGATTATAGGCGCAGTTGATGACTTGTAAGTTGGAAATTGGGGTGCAAATATTCTTTTAGCAGACAGACAAAATGTTTTGCTTGTAAATTCTGTTTCGCATTAGATGCCATCCATGATCAAACAACAAAAGAGTTTTGCTCGCGACATTATTTCGAGTTATCGCAATCATGACCTGACATCTAATGTTAGACAGATTCTAGTACAGTATTTCTACTTTTTAATTGTGTGTTGTGTGTAGTATTTATATGTAATTGTATGTAGCTTAACGTTGTTCATGTAATGGACATGGGGTAGTCATAGTCTTTTGCTCCTCGTGGTATCGTCCTTGTAGTATTGTAAAGTAGTTTGTAGGTAGAGTAATCCGTAATATGTTTTGTAAAATTCTAATAGAATATAAAAAAGACACGTAAATCTATTGGGTTACCAAACTTTCACATAGAGTCGACCAAACAAAATTGTCTTCGTCCGAGGTGATAAAATGCAAAAAGCAGCGAGCATGAAGATGATGAATAATTATCAAAAGACCAAAAATTAATCTATAATATGAAATAGCTATTCTTAGTTGCTTTCTCGAGCAAATAAAATGTACTAAACTTGCAAGCTAACAGCTCAGATAATTTAGCAGAAAATTGCGTTAAACTTGTCACAAAACGAAACAAACAATCGTAAGTCTTGAAATGAAAACCCGCTAATTTTGTCTGATCTGCTGAGACGAATTTTCTTCCTCAGAAGTAAATAAACAGTGACAGATATTAAAGTTAACAATCACTTGTGAAGCAGCCCCATGGCTCACGTCCAAAGATCTTTCTTTCCTTCAAGCTAATGAACAGTGGTAAAACGTGATACCCTTTCCTTCAATTAACCATACCAGCCAAATAAATAAGAACCATCTGCACATAATCTGGTGAAGTAATGTATACTTCCTCTGAAGTAAATAAACTGTAATAAATATTTGAGAAAACAATCCTTTTGTGAGTGACAACATTATTTACGATAGGAATCCTTTCTCGATCTTGATCTGTGGAACCATCTTCACGAGAGAATGGCACAACGATATGGTACAAAATAACTGATCATACCATTCAAAGTTTTGACATAAGAACCAGCAATCTCTAGCCTTTTGCAGTGATGTGTTTTCTCTTTCAACAGTAAATGATAAATGGCAAGGGCCCAAGGTTCAAACTAACAGCGGTTGATGTTGCAACGTGCAGTCTGTGAGGTGTCGAGATCAGACCACACACACCACGAAAGTTGCATCCAAATATCATAATATCTGATCAAAAAACAAAACAAGGCCACAGAATTCTATAATAAGGCGTTGTGATAAAAACTAGACACAAAGAAATATCAAGTATTGTTTTAAACAGGACTGATTAAAGAATTTTGTAAATACTGACCTACCAACTGTTTTTATGCGAGAAGAATTTAGTTCTCTTAACAAACATAGATTTCGTCACAGCTTCGACTGCGTCAGCCCCAGAGGTGCTTATGTCGTAAGGACAATGAAGACAACATGTTCTACTGCACTGTCACTTTTTTGACTCTGTGCGCAGAGATCTCTTCGATCAAATATCGGAAATCCCTGGTCTAGATCCTAGGCCGCTTGATTTGATCCTAGAAGTTTGTAATCTGCCTCTTTTCGGAAGTACTCAGATGACATTAGTACAGAATAGAATAATTTTAGAAGCAACGATTCAGTTTATCGCGAAAACGAAGCGATTAAATTAGAAATTAACTGCTTTATCAGCAATACCCGACGTTGGACGTAGCAGCAACCCCGTTACAATTTTTGAATTTCTTTCTTTCGTTTTTGGAGATGTCTGCAGAGTGGCTGATCAGATGTGCTTTCGATATAATTCTAAGTTTTACTTTAAATCATAGGTCTCAAGACCAACTATCAAGCTGATTTTTACTCTTAAAAATCCATTGAAAATCTCCGTGTTGGATGGGTGACTGGTCCTCCATTTCACAGACAGCATGTTTCATATTTGTGAACAGCTAAAATTTGTTGTAAGAGCTGCATGCAGAGGGAACAAGATAACATATCGTTTTCTTTCTGCTGCTGCAGCTCATGTTATATTCAGATTTGTGTTTTATTTTAAGTTTTATCATGATATAAAAAAAAAATTCTTTGATGTCGTAAAACAGTGGTTGTGACGACATAATCCACAAAACATAGCTGCATAAACAATTAGAAACCAAGCTACCTCAAGGTTGGAGGGCATTTTTAGATTAACGAAATTAATTAACTTTATCTTGAGGCAAGTTCAGTGTTGGTTGACCACATATAAATTGAGGCCAAGCTCTTCTACATCGCATTTAATCATATTATTGTTAGTCTTTTTAACAGAATATGGACACTGCTTCAAAAACAAGAAACAATTGCAACCTTAGCCACTTAATAAGAAAGCCGCAGCAGCGCATTTAGCACGTCTACGTTATTATTCCGAGGCCTGTCGAGGATCCTATATTAATACTGCTTCAAAGCATGAACACCAGGATTATCTTGTATTCTAACTTTCTGTGTGTTTATATCCGTGTTTGCACAAGGATCTTCGAGAACCATAGGGGAGCAAACACACAGAAATTGAAGAACAAAGAACAATACACTTAGTTGATGGACGTTATGGCATATTTCGTTACAAGCGGCAAAAGATTTTCTATTCCTCAGACAAGTAAACTTTCCAAACGACTAGAGTCCGTCAAGTTCAACCTTGGAACAAAACAAGCCATATATTCCCGAACCGGGGCATTTCCAGTGCTTTTCACACAAATTCTAAATCAAGAGAAAACAAAATAACAATACGAAGAAAACAAAATAACGAGAGAGAAGAAGAAAACAAAAACAAAAAAACAAAAACAAAAAAAAAACAACAAAAAAAGAAGAAAAGATATAATAATAAATGATAATAACAACAGTGTAACAAAGATACCAGTACAGAACAACCCTGCACCCCAATTGTGGGAGTGCCCACTGCTCTGCGGTGGAGCGGGTAGCGTGGAATCTGGAAGAGAGATACATGCCCTCTACTTCCTCCGGACAGGAACTCTCTACGAATACTTTTAAAATTACTTTGGCGTACGATTACCACGAAACAGTGCGCGGACACTAAACTAGAAAACTTACATTTCATTCAGCTGCAAGAATTCTCAGCTCACCTTTCACTTCAGACAGTCATCGCGCAATCCTCTCCGTCATCGAGAACTTTATCGGTTCTAAATCGAGACCTCTAACTTCTGATAATGGAACTCTTAAGTTTCATAGAGCACAACTTGGCATGGACTTGCATGCACTACTTACAATTCCAACAATAGTTTTCATCAACAGACATCAAGGAAGAGTATACACTTCAAAGAAAGCGAAATGAACAGGAGGAGTGGAGTTTTAAAATATCTTGATAATTGTAGGATTTAGGCTAAAAGCCAGGTATCTAAGGCCAGCAAGAACGACGTCACTTCTCTGTGTTCTGTTAGGAAGTAATTTTACAAAATGACCGTACATTCGAGAACGTAGTTGCACACAGAGCCATCGTAGAAGCAGCAATTTCATTCATCGAAGCAACCAAGCGTTTCAGTTGGATGTCTAAAAGTAAACAGCAGCGACCCTTCCCCCTCTCATTTCTAGTTTTATTGAGGTATAATCAACTTTGAAACTATTGATGTTATTCTCATCCAGCTTGGATCCCATTTTTGAACAATATAGAGTTGTAGTCATTTGGTAATAAGCTACCTTAAATTATCTATTTAGTATGTTAAAGTTTTATGATTGTAACTGTCATTCACAGAAAGGACAAGATGACCCAGTGTCTTTTCTTGCTGTGAATGGCACAGTAGAATGTAATTTTTTTGTCTTTTAGTTGTTTTTATGGTGATATAAAAAAAGACTTTTCAAATGACATTAAATTCATCGTATCAGTCCTAAAGGACTGCCGCGCTCAAGTTTCTAAAACACACCAACAATTAACCAAATTCGACGTAGTAGATACTTATTCAAAGGGGTTGGTAATGAAGATAGAAGCACTATTCCTCATTAGTTTAATCATGAAACTTTTGTGCAATATTTCTCAAAAGATCGTGAAACACAGGACCTTACATTCGTAAATAAAAAAGGCCGGAAAACTGCTATCTTAAAGGAGAACATTACATTAATCTCTGGAAGTAGTTTTTTTATTCTAATTTTGACAAGCGAGTAGTTTCATATCTCATAGAACGCAGAACATAAAAGGCAAGGTAAGGCTGAAAAAGTGGTAAAAATAATAGGAAGAAAATTGGCCAAACAAGTCTTTAATTAAAGTTGTTTTCGGAACCACTTTCGTCCTTTCCTCGTGAATCTTCACCCTACGATACTCAACTGTTGTTGATTTCTCAAACAACTGCATTTCTTTGGGCTGCCCAGCAGAAATAAATAATAACTGATAAATTTATTTGCTCGTAAGAAGCAGAAGAATTAGGCCAGCTCTTCCAAAACAACATTCACTTCTTTTGTCCTCAATGATTTCATGCTGGCAAACACAAAAATATCCAGCACTAAGCCAGACTGCCAGTTAGAAAGGAATAGTACCCTTGTAGTGGGACGATTTTGGGAGAATTTTGGGCTATGAAATACCGGGTGTCCCAAAAAAAAGTATACAGATTTGGTCAACCCTAACGATCAGAATTTAGCACGAATCAATCCGAAATCATTTTTAAAACATTACTCGGTAGTTAACTTGAATATAGATACCTTGTTTGTCGACATTGGTGCTTTGAGAGTAGAGATATAAATCTTCAAAAGACAAATTTGCCTCCACCTCCAAACCAGAGCTTTGGCATTTTGGCCTAAGCAATATAGACAATTTGTTTGACTTAAAATGCATAAAGTTTACTTCGGAGCTCCCTTGATGATAAGCGTTACGTAAATTATATTTTGTGAAACGCATTTGTTGTGCAGTTTTTAATTTTTCTCCTCCTGGCTCAAATTTTCCTAAGTCTGTTGTTGACTTATTTGCTGTGCTTTAAGAACTTGCTTNCTTTGGCATTTTGGCCTAAGCAATATAGACAATTTGTTTGACTTAAAATGCATAAAGTTTACTTCGGAGCTCCCTTGATGATAAGCGTTACGTAAATTATATTTTGTGAAACGCATTTGTTGTGCAGTTTTTAATTTTTCTCCTCCTGGCTCAAATTTTCCTAAGTCTGTTGTTGACTTATTTGCTGTGCTTTAAGAACTTGCTTAGGCCAAAACGCCAAAGCTCTGGTTTGGAGATGGAGGCAAATTTGTCGTTTGAAGAGTTATATATCTACTCTCAAAGCACCAATGTCGACAAACAAGGTATCTATATTCAAGTTAACTATAGAGTAATGTTTAAAAAATGATTTCGGATTGATTCATGTTAAATTCTGATCGTTAGGGTTGACCAAATCTGTATACTTTTTTTTGGGACACCCGGTAGAAAGATTGTATGAACTTACTTGTTAGTGAGCAGCAGCAAAATTAATCCAGCTCGTTCAAAACATTCACTTCGTTTATCTTCAATAATTTCATGCTGACAAACACAAACATATCCTGCACTTTCAATATGATACAAGAGACATCGAACTTCATTAAAATGCTCCGAGTCGTAGTTGATGTAAATCACACAATGAGCTGCAATAATAATTACATGAAATTAATTAAAATACTAAAATATGATAATTAAATTTTGCGGTTTACTTTCAAGCTGTTGATAAAGCGATTAACGCTAAAACGGGGTTATAACATGACAACTCGTTGCCCTTAATAAAATCGTCACTCCCACTCAATTACTCACATAAAACTGCTATAAATTTTCCAAAAATATTAATTAATAGTGGAATTAAAAAATTACGAAATAACCCTTGACACGTCTAAGAAAACGTTTTTATCTCCTTGCGTAACTTCTGTATTTAAGAGCTATTATTAATTGAGGGTCTGACTATGATGTGATCAGTGTAGGACGAAAATTACAAGTCAGTATAAATCTCACATATTTCAATATAACGTTGTTGTTCATTGCAATGTTTCAGTTCCAACGAAAATTCTTTCCATAATATGCCTTCAAGAAATAACCCGTTTAGCACTAGGTAAGGTATTCAACCCTACGGTTCGCTAAAGGGAATCGACATAGTTAAAAGCTGGCCCGGGCCAAGTTAAAAATATAGTCTATGGTATTTGATACTGTTGGTACGTGCCGTTTCGTTGTGTAGCTGAAGAAACAATGGGTGCGTGGGCGTTTTCGTAGCCTATTTATAGCGACCACTCAATATAGCTATGTCTATTCCCTTTAAGCATTTAAATATTCTTACGATATAAGTTAGTTTGAATTGAATTGAATTTNATTCCCTCAAGCATTTAAATATTCTTACGATATAAGTTAGTTTGAATTGAATTGAATTTCAAAGTCGTCTCCACCGCGGATAACCAAAACATCTATATGGTCAGAAAAATGCTTAGCTGTTTGAAAGCCTGTAGCTCTCAAACCATTTATCAGATTCCTATAACTGATAATACCTGTGTCGCTAACTAATCAACTTAAATACAAAAATTTCGTTTGTCAAAATCGGTTGGGTCGTTCTCAAGTTACGAGCGAATGTGATCAAGTTGAAAATTTGACACGGATTTTAGGCCTGTTTTAGAGGATCTGGAAATGAAGCGTTTTTTATAAAATCTCGTTTCATTTGGGAACGATGAGACCGATTCTGACAAACTAATCTAAGTTGACATGTTAGCTACCCAAAAATTATTAGTTTATATTAATCTAATAAATGGTTTGAAAGCTGCAGGCTTTAAAACACCTACACATTTTCTGACTCACACGGTATTTCGAAAACAGAATAGTATTTGAAAGGGCTCACTTGGCGCAAAGCTATCTGGGAAATAAAATCTAAACTTGTGATTTAGCACTGAAATCAAACATCTGGAATTATGTGTTACCTGAACAGTCCATCAACCAATCGCAGATGTCTGGAGGAATTTTTGATCTCTGTCCAACTTTGTCTTCAGCTAATATAGAAAAGAATAAAATTCGTGAGCGGAGAATTACAAGCGATAACTTTGTTTCGTACTTTCGTTTCAAATTGTTACTATTGCTTGATACTTCGGGGATGGGCTGACATTTAACTAAATTAAATATTTTTTATAAAATGTGAAAAATTCAAAATTACTGCACCAGGCAGGACTCGAACTGTTACTGTTTCTTATCCACAAAACCTGTGATTGAGGGGGAAATTGTTTCCAAAAGAAAGAAATGCCCCCCATCATTGGCTCCGGCAGACAAGTAATTGTTGCTCAATCGACGGCTCCTTGCAAGGGCATAATTACGCTGATTTCTGTAAGGGGATGCTGCATGTAGAGTATTATCAGTAGCTAGACTGATGATACAAGGACTCATGTAATAAGTCTAACCAGTAGCCACATCAAGGTGTATTCTAATTTACTTTAGTTACTGTAGATAGATTTAACTTTAGAATTACCCGCATATATGAATATTTTATGAAAATTTAAATCTTAACACTAAGGAGAAATATTCTATGCCTTTCAGAATGAATGAACAACTTGAGCCATTGGAAACTTTTATCTCAGCTGCTACATTATAATGGAAGAGAGGCTAAATAAAGAAGAGGCTGAAGAAAGAAGAGGCTGGGAAAGGCAGCTTGCTGTTCTACTTTTGTTCGGGATACAAAAGAAATTGTCGCTTCTATCAAACTATCATAAAAATAAAATGATGAGAGAAGAACCGAACAGTTTGCAAGACGATCATTATATGTTACTAGGTCCGCTCGGCGCGCCTCCGCCACGCCTCCGCGTCCCTTTTAGCTTCATTGTTGTTCGCCAAGAGGAAGCAGTATTGGAGGAGTCTTTGCTCCCATATATGTACGCGGTTCTATTCAATGTTAGTGCCATGTTATTATAGATCACATTATGGGCCTTGTAAAGCAATTTTCTTTCTACACTTTGGGTAGGCCAAGCAAAATGCTGAGAGTTGTTAAAGATCTTCTCCCCTAAAATATCCATTTCCAACAAAACAAGGACAAGGCGTGTTTTGAAATGGTGGGTCACCCTAGTTCGCAAAAAGATTATACTCAATATTTTTTTATAGCTGTGCTTCTTTTCTTTTATGCTGCCTTTAAAAATATAATTCACTTTCATCTCAAGTCTCACCCATTAGATGAAGATAAGCGAGATTGAAATAATAGCATCAGCAAAAGACAGAGAATTATGGAGATCCATGGACGCCAATGTTCTGGCAGACCAAGGCACTTAGAGAGAGAAAATTCATTCTTTCAACTAATAATTAGAAAGGCGAGAGTCTTTGGTGGGATTTTCCGTCTCAATTCTGTATCGATTTTCCGTCCATTTCTTCTGTCTGATACTAAAACGATACAACAAATGAGAAAAGAAAGACTGAGATAAGAAAAACCTACTTGGTACTGGAATCATCTGTAATGCAACATCCTTGGAAATATCTCCTCTTGTGTACGCTTCAACAACTTGTGGCATTGATTTCATTTGTTCTAGCTTCGTATTGTAAACAAACACTTCATAAAAGATCGCCGGATATGTGCACAAGATGGTCTGTATGACGTATAAGTATCGGCTTAGGAAGCACCATCCCATATTATACGCTTGTCTGTTATGCCCTTTCACGTATTTAGGCCTTGCCATAACATCGACATCAAGCGTATTCTTTTCCTGGACTACCGAAATATCGACATCTCCAACGCGTAAATACGCCCCAGATTGCCAGTAACTCAATGTTTCGCTTGATCGTAACGCCATTGTGCTCGCTGAGATCAGTGAGATAAAGAATGAATGTGAAATCGGTTTGAAGAAACGAAACCGCCAACCGATTTCGAGTTGCGTTTCCGGGCACGTTGGAAGCCATGCGTTCACCTAAGAGGAAAGAGTTCAAGTTTTTGTAAAATTACAGCAATACTGTTTATTGAAGTTAACGTAAAGACACGGATATAAGTGCACCAGGTGTACAAAGGCATGCCATTATACCCCACCATAAGGGAAGTGCCCTTATATACAAGTCTGTTTTGAGAAAATCACAAAACTGAGAAAAGCATTACTTACACTGATTTTTATTAATTCTTGCTACATTGTCTCGTATCAACAGCTCTCCTTGTGCATAATTTTCTTAACAAAGTAAGAATATGGTACTTCAAGTCCATTTCCTCTGTTGCTCTCCCTTTTCCCAGTAATCAACAACAGGGATAAAATATATATAAGGGCATGCCGTTATAGGCGGGTCGATTTGGAAAAATAAAAAACGTCATCTTCTAATATTATCGTTTGTACGGGCATGCTCTTCTATCCGCGTATATATGGCAAGCCCTGCAAAGTTGGGACTTTACATTTCCAAAAATTATACCTCTCCATATCAAAATTAATATCAATATAGAATAGCATTTATTCTTAACCTTACCATGTGGCAGTCAAAGGATACATTTGAATGTGCTCAAATAAAACACCATGAAATAAATGAAATAAAACAATTTTTATTACGAATCTTTGAACGAAGTGCGCTATTTTTGACAACTTTTGAAAGCGTGTTAGATTGACCTGGTTTCAGAAAATCGTAATTCTTAGCTATCTATGATATCAAACAATTTTCATGAATGATGTAGTACAGCCTTTTAGCCTCAGAAAAACGTAAGAATCACTTCTATCGGTTAATTACTTTTATTGTAGTCAAGCGGATTTACTGGATCAACTCTCTTCGGTCGGCCGGTATGGAAATGAATTCAACATGAAAGGGCTCAAACTGCATACCTGTGGGATGACAGGAAGCTTTCCTTGAAATGGCATGAAGTATCTCTTGTAAACAGAGAGGTTCTTGTAATTGGTTAGAATCAATTCTACGTCATAACTTGCGTTTGGAGCACCGCTGACCAGGATAACTAACCATTCCATGACTTTGATCAATAGCTTGGCCTGGTCTTCGTCTAACTGTCCTTGCTGAAACAAAAATCATATTGCTTAGAAAATACAAATCATTCTTCTAACAGTGTTGAGTTATTGTCTGTATGAAAACACATCAATACATAACAAACGCAGTAGTGATATTTCAATAAGAAGTAAAACAACATTGCCTCAAAGTAATTCTAAAGGCGCACTAGAGAAGCAAAATAAATTTTCTCCGCTTAAATTTGAAACCTGCTAAAATGCGACAAAATCTAATTTCCCCTAACTGCTTGGCCAAAATTGGTAGTTAACACCGTCACACATTTTATCATTGCATGAGAAAATAGGTTTCAATATGTATGATTATGGTATTGCCTGTTTCTCAAAGCAATTTTGAAGTTTCGTAGGAACAGGAAATTATTCAACCGTTCCTTTTAAGGCATTTTCAATACAAACACGGAGCTAAAGGATATTGGGCAGCCCAAAGTTTTGAAATGTTCAATGAGCGCTCTAACTACCCAGGTCATCTTTAAAAGACAGATTTTGCAGAATAATTATCAGAAAACTAAGCGGAATTATTGTAAATACATCTATATCTAACTTTGCAAATGATTATGTTGCCCTTCCATTGAAACTCGGACCCAGTTTACTGTCTACGGCCAAGAGCATATCAAAGTACAACTAACGTAATGACTCAATATTCCACTGCATAGAACTTAAGATTTTGGAAGTAACAACAGAAAGAATTCTTACGTGAATGAGGCTGAGATGCAATAACAATGGTATTATTGTTTCTCGAATCATTCCATTGTGAGTAATGTTTGTGAAAGCTCCTCGCAGCGTCCAGTCATTTGGTTTTGCAGCAGGCCAGAAGGTGTCCACATGCCCACCACGTTGCAACAGATTAACCAAATCTTGGGGGTTGTCCTCGTTTCGATAAATGCCAGCCATTGTGTTCGCAAGGGATGCTGGGTCAATACAGATGATTTGTTCATTGTCTGGTGTGAGATGACGGGGGTAGTTGAAGCTCATGATGCAGCCCTGGAAAGAAGGGGAAAAGTGAAATTCATGAAGAAAGAATAATAAATCTAGCACAAAAGAAGATTATGCAAATATAACGGATTATTCAAAATGATCTTTAAAAATTGATAACAGTAATCATAAAGAAATATTACAAATTAAACTATTTAATATCATCTATAATAAGTGATCCTTAAAAGGACAGGTTTCATCAATATTTAATCGGTTTATGTTCATCCTTCGTCATTTTCTGCACTCATAAAGTTAAACTTCTTGATTTAGGTAGCGATAAAATCTGTTCTTTAAGACAAATGAAATATGTCACCAACTGAATCGACCAGTTGAAATATTGAACAAAATTATTAGAAAATTCTCTTAAATATTTTATATACTAAGTATAATTGGCTCTTGGTTTACTTTCAACCTTTCAAAAGAAAATTTACATTAAATTAAAAAAGGATGAATTTTTTTTTTTTATATATCCATAACAATATCTAAACAAAAACGTATTTACATTATTAAGTACCATCCGCAACGAGAGAGGACTCAGGGTCATCTTGCTCCCATTGCGTATGGTACTTACAATTAAACAATATTTTTAATAGACAATACAACAAAAGACAATAACAATACAACAAAGTACAAGTCAACAATGATAACAATGAACAATACAACAAAAGGATTAATTATGAGCTATAAAAATCGAACGTACCACCATGTTTAAATCTTCCATGATCTTTTTCAAAATTGCCTCATTTTCAATCCCAACGTATTTTGCACGTCTTTTGAAATCAGTTAAAGTTTGAACAATTAGACTTTGTTGACGTAATCGAAGCAGTTCCACACAAAGTTGCTCGGATCCTTTGTTCAAATTGTAGGCAGGGAATAAGTCGGTGTTCAGGGCTTTCTCTACCAATAGCTTACGAAGATCAGCGATGCCCTGTTGGGAGAAATCACAACAGTTCAGAACTCACGGGAGGAATTAAAGGGGCCTGTGCAAGATAGATCCTTTGCGCGCCGAAGTTGACTTTCTGATTATCAGAAAGTAAGATGGCTGCCGCCTAGCAGCTTGTCTGATGTTATCAACTTTTGTTTGAAAGAGCATCATGTCAGGGACAGGCAGTAAGCTGGGAAGACCGAAGCGGTGAGAAGTTCGACATGTGGTGTACTTTTCAGAGTCAACATATAACATTTGGACGAAGGCCAAGCAGGAAACGTGCGATAAAAGATCGTTCACGCACAACGACTTTGGGAAGTGCTTCATGTATGCAACTTCTAAGGTCCTGAAATGTACTTATAAGATCCCATAGCATAGGCGACACAATTCAGGACCTTAGAAGTTGCATACATGAAGCCCTTGCCAGCATTTGTTTTTGTTTTGATTGCNAGTTGAAGGTATGTTAGCCTGTAATTTTCCAGCTATTTACTAAATTCCTTAAAATTGATGATAATTGTGTAGTTACCATGACAACGTAGATACAGAAATTTAGTTAGTCAAAATCGGTCGTATCGTTCTCAAGTTGAAGCCATTTTATCAGTGGTTTATCACGGAATCCCCCAAAAAAGCCGAAATGGCTTGATCAAAATTGCCAGCAATTCAGCTCCATAGCTATCACAATTTGTCCGAAGCGCTTTGCATCTGTGTCTTCCACTCAACAAAAGTTGTTATCAGACCTAAAGTAACATTAACATTAAAGCTCAGCCTCCCTAGAAGTACTTTTGAAGCATTACAAAGTCAAAATTCAGAAGAAATTGATATGTATTCAGAAGGACGCATGGCACGGCAAAGAAGCATTCCAGTTGTTCTCGATAGTCCGAACGGTGATGTGTTTAAAGAGATTCGGTTTACAGAACGCAGTTCCAGAAGATTTTCAGATCTTTCAAACGTTCGTCGAAGCTTTAGTGAATCTAACTTACTGGATATGGACCAAGGAGCCATCGCAAACAGACAAACGGTAAGATTTTGTGAATTATCTCAGCCTTCACAGAGTCTTGCTAACATTTGGTCAACGGAATGACATGAAATGAAACGACACGAAACGAAGATTGCAGTCTGTTCATTCAACTTATCAATCACTCTCAGTTCATGGTCTGATAGGACACAATTGTACATGCAGGAATGTGCTACTGTACCCTTTTTTTATTCAAACATAGCTACAATAAATTTTTCGAAAGTATTTTATAGTTAAAGATCTTTGGTGATCTAAAAACTGTTCAAATAAGGGCTACAAGACAAGGTCCTATGGAGCCCATCCGGCGTAAAACGCGCAGAATCAATTAATGCTGTTATTAAAGTGAACGACTTGAGCTATAAGGCGCCCGTCTATAAATAGGATAAAAAAACCAAAACACGCTATTGTTTTCTTTGGCTTTGCTTTCTTTGCCCACTTGTTGGATTATCAAATACGATAGGCTATTTATAAACCTATGAGATCTCATCCTTTAACTCAGGTTATTGCCTTTAATGAACAAATTTTTTAGTTTGGTGGATGAGTGGAATGAACAAACCGCTAAGACGATGATTAGTTGTAGTGAGTGTAAAAAACTTACCTGTTCATTGATGGAACTGACCATGACAACATTTCTATGAACAATAGGTCTTTGATCTAACATCATCCTTAAAGTTTCTTTCCTGGCTTTGATAATGCCCTCTTCACTCAGATCTCTATACGTGACGTAAGAACTACGGATGATAAATTCTAAAGCTACTGTTCAATAACAAAAGCATCAATACTACAGTAAAAACCCGCATATAAGAACCTACAATTTTGCAAGTCAGCCTGGGTTCTTAAACAATGAGTACAATGGATTGGTTCTTATAAAATGGTAGTCTAATTGGACAATTCCAGGCTGCAGGTTCTTAATTCACTAGGTTCTTATACGCGGGGTTTTACTGTAATATAAAAAGTAATGTTTAAGCCCTGTTCACAAGGGGACGATATCGCACCATTCCATTTGGTGTCGTTCAAAAAGTGGTACAGGGCAGAGTTGATCCTGTTTGAGCAATGGTTGATCAGTTGAGAATCGATTATATAGATTATGGGGAAACAGTTATGTCCTATACATGCGGAAAATAGCCAAGAAGCGGAATCAGGTCCGGTCAGACCTAACTGTCGAACAAACTAGCTACCAAGTTAGTATTTCGGCCTTAATTCAGAAAAACAATTCCGTGTCGAAGGGACAGCTGATCAACCATTTCGCAAACAGCCTCAGTTGTGTTAACACAGGAATGCTTCAAAGCGAACCGTATCGTTCAAAATAGTTGGAACGCAAAAACAGTCAACCGAAGAGAAGAACGGTAAGATATCGTACAATTTCATCCCCGTTTCGGTACAATGAACAGATCGAATTTTTACAACGATCTCGTTGTAAACACGGGAACAATATCGTGCCACTGCAATAAGTATCATCCCAAAAAGTGGAACAGAAAATTTATGATATTGTACGGTCCAGAAGGTGGTACACAATTGGAACAGTACGATAGCGTTCCATTTGAAAAAGGCCTAAATTAAAGCAAAACAAACATGAACATTGCAAAAGAATTTAATGTTTAAGTTCTTCATGTAGCAAGGCTTTAAGCAGCCATAGCTATTTCATAATTTCCACATTGGGAGTGAGGCTATAGCTTGAAACGAGGCAACAAGCTTTGCCTGCAAATCCACCTGCATGTTTGCAATTTGTTACTATGGAAATGTAACTTCACCTGACCTTAAGAATCAAATTTCAATCAACGTAAAAATTAAAATTTTAAATGTATAGATTAAAGTTCGAAGTTTATTAATCAAACGTGTTCGGTTTCTTTGATCCTTCCAATTTACTTGGTTATTAAGACAGCCTACAATCTACCGAAAGAGCTCGGAATTGAATCTCCCAGAAAACTTCTGAATATATAAATGGATTCAAATAACATAGATATATAGTTGAGGCGATGTTATCTATTTAATTTCCTTAAAATTTGTCCGACTTAAAAGCCGTTGATTTCTTTAACAAGACTTGTTTGGTGTGTATGTCAGTTTTGTTTCTCAATATGACGGTTCGATTTTTCATGAAGGAAGGGAGATCGTGACTTATGCACGGATTTCAAGCAATTATCAATCATTTTGTAGTAAGAAATAAAACAAATAAAGAACTATTTCAAAGAAAAGAAAATACACACATTAATAAATAGGCCAATCTGCAAATAAATGGCAATTAAAAAAGTAGAGAAATTAATAAATAGAAAAATTAATAAATAATCAATAAAAAGACAGACCAACAAATCAGAAAATTACAGTAAACACATAAATCAATAAATAAACAAGTCAATAAATACGCAAATCGGTAAATAAATAAATTCACAATTAAAGACATAATGAATAATTCGTTATAGATACTTACTGTGTTGATTCAAGATTGTGTCGTATTCTTCGAACATTTTCGATTTCCATTTCAGTCAACCGTGTCATCACTCCAGAGCAGATGGAATTAAGGGCAGCTTCATCTTTGGCCAAGTCTCTGTGCGATGCAACGATGATTATCGGTGCTCCAGGATTCTGAATTCAGATGAAAGTAAACAAGTCAAAAAGGGACGACTGCACTTTCGGGGACCAGATTTATGTCATATCTCTCAGGATCGAATTTGACCAAATACCTCACTAACCCTAACTAAACCCTAACTAGCCCTAACTGAAACCCTAACTAACCCTAACTAAAACCCCTTTTCCAAAACCTAACTCTAACCCTTACCCCATGACACATAACGTGCCGATATTGAAAGATGGTCCGCTAAAGTGCAGACTAGCCGTCAAAAAATAAGTATAACGTTAACTAAATGGAACCATTTGCTTGATACTATCGATTGATATTGGTGACAGCAAATCGACAGACTCCGAAAGAGGACCTAACTCAAGAAGACAAAAAGGGAGAATAATCATATAAATCATTTTTAATTCAACCCATCAGAAAACGGAATAAATTTTTCACAAGGTCACTGACGAAGACGAAAGGAGCAAAACGTTTGTCTACCAAAAATTGTTATTTTAACCTTGATGTGCAGGAATTCAAGGCCTCCACTCAATCATTTACAAGTGACGAATTAACCAATCGTTATGTCCTATATAAATATAAAATCAATCAAATCAAACATTGTAATATCGTTCAATAGACCTTTTAGCTATTCTACAAAAGACTTTGAATCGAGCAATATTTTTATACATTTCGTAGAATTTTCGAATGTGCACAATGAAGATAGGAGATCTAACGCCACTCAATCGAACCTTTCATATAAAAATGTATAAAAATATCGCTCGATCCAGACTCTGTAGTAGAATAGCTAAAAGGTCAATTATTTACCTTGGCTTGGATCGTTGTGACCCATTGGTATACTTTCTCTATACTGCTATGCATTGCAACATTGAAGCACACGACATACAGTGATCTTGGTCCCATGAAAAGTGGATGAATTCCCTGAAGAGCCTGCAAATAGAGAAAAGATACATTAAAAAGTGGACAGTAAAATTTGATAAGATAAACAGAAATGAAGAATTTCTGCAACTACTAAAAGATTCCTAAGTTGAAGAAACGCAAAATTAATTTCCGCTAGCAAAATTTACAATATGCTCATTGAACTCAGAGACTCCAGTGAGCTATGGATTTCTTGTGGAGATAGAATTTAATTGACGTGAAATAAACTCTGACCTTTCTTCCTGAGCAATCCCAAATTTCTAAAGACAATCCAGTTTCTTCTATTGTCAGGTTTCTCTCAATTGCATTCTTCAAGGCTTTAGGCACTGCAAATAGAACGGAAGAGCAATTAAAAATTGAGAATATAATAATGATTTACCAAAAAAATGCCAACCGAAGGAGTTAAAGAAAAGTTTTGGCGTTTGAAATATCATTGAAGTTGGAAAATTCTACTAGCCTACTTTTAAAGTGTCTTTTTGAGGTGTTTTATTAACATCAAATTAATTCTAATGACATTGATTATACACGTATTTTTTTTATAAGAAACTAAGAATTTTAGCAAGTACTGAAAGTTTCTTAAAATTATCAGATTTTCAGTACTGAGAGTTTCTTACGAGTTTCTTAAAGGTTCCATAACAATCTTCATGTTTACTACTTGTGCCCTCGTGAACATTTCGAAACAAAGTTTTTGAAGCCTTTCCAATGTTTAGACATTACTCAAGTACCTTCTGAGTAATATGATACAGGAAGCAAATGAAAATGAAGTAAAAATATGCTAAGAGTTTCCTTTATTAAAATAAGTAGTTTCTCAAGTTATATTTTTCCAGTACTGGAGTTTCTTAACTTTTTAGCAATCTGAGAGTTGAGTTTCTTATAAGCGGTTTCTTATAAAAAAAATACGTGTATTAGCTATGGCTTTATAAGGTGAAATTCGGAAGTTTTGCAGATTACCTGGTTTTAGAGTATACTACGAAATTTGACAGATTTTTCATACGTCTATCTTTTTATCTATTTTTCAACATGGTCGATTTTAGAAGCATTGTTTAAAATTGCGAAATACAAATGAACATATTGATAACATACCACCAGATTTGCGATCTTTGAAAGGCAGCCATGTTCGGACAGGAATCCCAAGGGTTTGACTGTCCGCAACATTTCCTGTCAATGACTGTAATGACATAATAATACTTGACTTTCCACTTTGCTGACTCCCTACAAACATGATTCGAACTCTTTTGGTAATATTACATTCTAAAAGATTCTCGATAATTGCATCTAGGCCTTCTTGGATGATATGAGGGCTCGGGAAATTCAGCTCTTGACAGCCACTAACATTCAATTCAACCAGCTTTGGTAATTTCGCGATTTCCAGTGGAATTACACGGATTCCCGTACCGCGCATGCTTATACGAACCAAGTCTTTGCAATGCTGTGCGAGGATGCGTAGTGATGTCTCAGTCAGTTTTATCCCATAATCCAATTTGATCGACTTTAAAGTCGGGCAATGATTGGCTACTGCGTTTGTAGCTGCGTCCGTCAAATGCTCTGACCCAGCGACTTCTAAATCGTGTAACATAAGGCCTTGTGATACCAAGGCAATAACGCCATGATGTGATATCTTCGGGCAGTTGTTTACTTTGAAAGATAAAAGAGCTCGGCATTGTCGGCCTATCTGCTCTAACGCGCTATCATCAATGATAGATAAATTACTAAAATCCAACGACACCAGGCTATTCTTTAAATGATCTAGAAACTTCCTCAACGCGTCGAATGTTATCGAGGTGAATCCACACAAAGTGAAATGTTTAATTCTTGCTGAAGAATTGTTTATTAAAGCAGGAAATATCTGATTATCTAGGGTCCATTTATGTTTCTTTTCATTGATGGAGTCACCCCCCTGATCGTCATCATCGTCAGTAAATATGATTGACACTGATTCGATTTCCGAACAATTTCGACCAATCGATTCGATTCCTACTCTGGTGATCTTTGACAGTCGACCAATCATGTGAAACTTCTTTATTTTATGACAATAGGCTGTGAAAAGTTCCATTGTTTCATCATTAATCCAGGGGGTCTTGACAATGATGAGTGTCTGTAGGTTTTTGTTGACCATCGGGAAGACTTCGTGAAATTCATCCTCTTGTAATTCGCTACATTTGACGAATTCGATTGTGTCATAGCGTGTGCCACATTGAAGAGCTTCCTGTTAAATAGAAATCAAATATCTGTTAGTGCCCATAGCACAATTATCTACTAGCTGTCTAAAAATTGTCCCAACAAATGCTCCCGAATTTGATCCAGGTTTATGGAAAAGTGAAAAAGACGAAAATACGTCAGTTTTATGTTCACATTTTTCACAGCCTTATAAAGACTTTGATATTTTTTCTTCAGCAAAAGGCTAAGGATTTGTTCGGTTGCGAACTCAGAATAGTTAGGGTTTACAAAGGCCAAGTAGAAGGCCTAAAAACATGGTAGGTAATGAAGATACGGGATTTTCAAATTTCATTGGTTCGAGATTGCAATGGTTTTTCCCATAGGGTAGAAACTCAGTTAAAAGCACAAAGATCTGGTTAAGATTTACCCAAAATTTTGGGGACTATTGACACAAAATCATTATCTTGAATGCCCTGATGACAACAAACTGTCAGAAATCATTGGCATTTTGTGAAGCTTTTATCGACTTTCCTTTCGGAGTTTGTACGACACGAATCCGCATATAGTAATATTCAAGTTGTCAATACATTATTTCCACTATAGGGTGTCAACAAAAAATGCAATCCAACATTGCAATTAAGGTTTTTGTTATAGTGTTAATTTTCTTAAAAATATTCTTGTATGTTGAGAATATTGGTAATCATTCAGGTAGATGCAGATCTTCAGCCGATATTCTGTCACCGACATTTCGGGGCAAGTTTTTGTAGTGACCATTTCAGTCCAATAAAGGAATGTAACTAGTGTTGTTGTTGTTGTCGTCGTTGTTGTTGTGAAGGGTGATTACTAAAGTCTGTCTCAAATTAGATGTCACGTGAGATTTGCGATAAAACAAAATTAGTCATGCAAAACACTGCAATTGTTTTTATTCGCGTGACATCTAATTTGAGACAAGACCTTAGGTGAATGTACTGGATCTAGCAAAGCCACATTACTGAAAGACTCGTAGCGACAGACAACCATAAAACAGAAGTGATAGGAGCCTGATTTTCCCTGTTGGCTTGCAGCTGCCAACCTTGGTCGTCCTGAGAACCGGAACCTTCTTGTTACGCAACACTATTCGTAATTCCATGCTTAGTAGCCATTACGCATTCATAGACATGTCATTTGTGATTACGCAAGACCCATCTTTCGTGTATGTTAAGCAGCTTATGGGAAAGCGAAAGGTTTTTAGGCGAAACAGACCGCATTTTGCTTGTTATTTTGAAATAGGTGTGTTAATAACAGTAGATATTCCGATCGACCATTGTCCGAAAAACAGAACTCGCCCCAAAATGTGGTTCTAGATTATGGAAAAAAAGCTGTTAAGAAAATGTGTCCATATATACAGAGAGCGTATACCCAACCTGCCAATATCCATCAAATTCTCAGCGAATGATTGGTTGATATTCAAACAGATCACATCAACAGTGAAAATTGCTACAAACAAGCTGTTTTGATCACCCAATCAACAAACGTCACAGGCAGTGGGAACAAAGCCTTCTTAAAGGGAATCGACGACGTTAAAAAGGGCATATGCCATGTCTATAATTACTGGTGCAATAAGATGACGTTTTAAAAGTGAAGGTTCAATCAGATGGCGTACTGTAATTCTATGTTTATCTTGTGTGTCTTACCAGTGTCGCTTCCCTCATCCCTCGTTTGTGGAATGTCTGTTTGGGCATACCGGAATTTGATGACCCAGGACCCTACAAGAGGACCCGGGACGAGGACTCTACAAGAGGACCCGGGACGAGGACTCTACAAGAGGACCCGGGACGAGGACTCTACAAGAGGACCCGGGACGAGGACTCTACAAGAGGACCC